>CM022301.1:244645502-245156181 GCA_011799875.1 Thinopyrum elongatum | reverse complement strand
TTCTTCTTCTTCTTTTCTTCCTCCTCCTCCTCTTATTCTTCTTCTCTTCTCCTCCCTCCCCTCTCCTCTTCTCCTCCTCCTCTCTTCTTCTCCCTCCTCCTTTCTTCTTCTCCCCTCCTCCGTCCTCTCTTCTCTCTTCTCTTCTTCTTCTTCTTCTTCTTCTTCGTTCTTCTCTTCTTCTTCTTCTTCTTGCTATTGTGTTGCTACTTCTTCTTCTCTTCTTCTTCTTCTTCTTCTTCCTCCCCTTCTTCTCCTCTTCTCCTCCTCCTCCTCCTCTTCTTCTCCGTCTTTTCTTCTTCTTCTCTCCTCCTCCTCCTCCTCCTCCTCTCCTCCTCCTCTCTTCTTCTTTTCTCTTCTTCTTCTTCTTCTCTTCTTCTCTTCTTCTTCTTCTTTCTTCTATCCTCTTCTTCGTACTTATCTTTTTTTCTCTTTTTTCATCTTTCTCTTCTAATTATGTAAATCTAATCTAAACTAAACCTAAACTAAACCTCAACCTAAACCTAAACCTAAAGTAAACCTAAACTAAATCTAAACTAAACCTAAAAAAATAGGAAAAAAACAGAAAAAAGAAAGAGGAGAAAAAAAGCTTACCTTGGAGGGGAGGAGGGGGCCGGTGGAGGAGGGCCGCCACAGGGGAGGGGGGCGGCGCCGCGGCCTACCTCACGGCGGGGCTCGGGCGGCCGCCGCAGGGGAGGGGGCGGGGCGGCCTGGGCAGGGTGGCAGGGCGGCGGGGCAACATGGCCGGCAGGCGGCGGGCCGGGGCGGCGGTGGGTTAGGGGCGGCGGGGGTCGGGGTGGTGGCCGGCGGTGCAGTGGGGGTCGGGGAGAGAGAGAGAGGCAGAGGAGAAGAGAGAGAGGAGGCGTGGGGTGGGCCGTTAGCTGTTAGGTACTGATTTCTTTGTCGTCTGCTAGCAGAAGGCAAAGAGGTGGGGGGTGGGCCGTTACAGTGCTGGCCTCCACTGGATGCCACCCACCTCTTTGCCGTCTGCTAGCAGACGGCAAAGAACTGGCTGATGGCAAATAGTATCTTTGCCATCGGCCCGTTCTTTGCCGTCTATTTTTTGTAAGCAGACGACAAAGACCTTCTTTCGTCAGCTAGCAGACGGCAAAGAACTTTTTTCAACTAATTCATGATAAAACTAAAGATCGAACTAAGATAGGTAACGGCAATAAAAGTGATGGTGATACGATATCGGGGCACCTCCCACAAGCTTGGCAGAAGCCAAGGGAGTGCCCATTGTAGGATCAAAAGTAGGTCTAGAGGGGGGTGATTGATGACTACTTGACCAAATAAAATCTAGCCTTTTCCCAATTTTAAGTCTTGGCAGATTTAGCAACTTAGCACAAGTCAAGCAATCAACCTACACATGCAATTCTAAGAGTTGTAGCAGCGGAATGTAAATCATTGCATATGAAGGTAAAGGGAAGGGTTTGGAGAAGGCAAACGCAATGTAGACACGAAGATTTTTGCTGTGGTTCCGATAGGTGGTGCTATCGTACGTCCACGTTGATGGAGACTTCAACCCACGAAGGGTAATGGTTGCAAGGTCCACGGAGGGCTCCACCCTGAAGGGTCCACGAAGAAGCAACCTTGTCTATCCCACCTTGGCCATCGCCCACGAAGGACTTGCCTCACTCGGTAGATCTTCATGAAGTAGGCGATCTCCTTGCCCTTACAAACTCCTTGGTTCAACTCCACAATCTTGTCGAAGGCTCCCAAGTGACACCTAACCAATCTAGGAGACACCACTCTCCAAAAGGTAATAAATGGTGTGTTTGAATGAACTCGTTGCTCTTGTGCTTCAAATGATAGTCTCCCCAACACTCAACTCTCTCTCATAGATTGGCTATGGTGGAAAGATGATTTGAGTGAAGCAATTTGGGGAAGGCTAGAGATCAAGATTCTTGTGGTTGGATTGGAATGTCTTGGTCTCAACACATGAGTAGGTGGTTCTCTCTCAGAAAATGAGTAGTGGAAGTGTAGGCATGTTCTGATGGCTCTCTCTTGAATAGAGAAGGGGTGGAGGGGTATATATAGCCTCCACACAAAATCTAACCGTTACACACATTTGACCCAACTCGGTCAGACCAAATAGAAGAACTCGGTGAGACCGATCCGTTCAAATGTGAACGTTAGGATTTTCGGTGGGACCGACATGATCAACTCGGTAGGACCGATGCGCTAGGGTTAGGCCAAAACCTCATCTCGGTGTGACCGATTGCATGAACTTGGTGAGACCGATTTCAGCAATGAGCAAACAGAGAGTTGGTCAGGCAAACCTCGGTGGGACCGATCGCTCCTTTTGGTGATACCGAAACGTTACGAAAGGTAAAACAGAGAGTTTGCATTGCGAACTCGGTGGGACCGATCGCTCATTTCGGTGAGACCGAAATGTTACAAAGGGAAAGAGAGTTTGCAATCCCATCTCGTTGGACGGAGATCGCTATCGGTGAGACCGAACTATTAGGGTTTCTGGCTATGGCTATGTCAAAAGAACTCGTGGCGCCGGATAGATCAAATCGGTGGGGTCGAGTTTGACTTTAGGTTTAGGACATATTTGGAATTGAGAAAGTGGTGAGGGCTTTGGAGCATATCACTAAGCATTTTGAGCAAGTAGACCATTAAGCAACAACTCATCCCTTTAATAGTATTGGCTTTCCTATGGACTCAATGTGATCTGGATCACTAAAATGGAAATGAAGAGTCTTGAGCTTTTGCCAATTTTGTCCTTAGCATTTGAGGGGTCCACATCTCTAGTCCATGTGCCATGCCAATCATTGAACTACCTGAAATATTTAACTTGAATGTAATATTAGTTCAATGAGCTATATGTTGTGATGAATTCCAAACCACCCAGGGATTAGTTGCACTTTCAATCTCCCCCTTTTTGGTAATTGATGACAACATATAGATCAAACCTTCGACAAATGATAATATGAATGAAATATATCGTCGCTTTGAGAAGTATGTGATAAGCAAGAGCTCCCCCTAAATTTGTGCATTATTTAAAATTTGCTTTTGAATGCAAATGCACAATCAATTAGGATCATGGGTTACTCTTCCATGTCACATACATCTTGGTGGAGGCGCTCAAAATGATAGAATAACTAAATAGCATGCACCTCATCACCAAGGCAAACATGATTGATCATACACAAGTAATAAGATATCATCATTCAAGCACACATTAAAGCATAATATGATCAATCACAAGATCATAAGAGTTTGAGATACTCTTATCTCACACACAAGCATAAATATTGTAGCAAACAAACGAGCAAATAACAAGTAGCAAGAGAGGCAAACAAACAAAACACACTCTTCTCTCTCAGCCTATGATCTATACACTTTCTCCCCCTTTGGAAACAAGTTACCAAAAACTTGAAAATGCATAGTGCTATGCGGCACTCTAAGCACGTTCTCTGGGAGCTCCGGTGTGCGAAGATGGCGTGGAGAGGACAACATCTGCAAAAGCTTCCGATGATGATTGAGGAACTGAGGAGTTGCAATGCGGAGGGGCAACTGGGGCAGTGGCTGCAGGTGCTGAAGTGGTGGCTCTTGTGTCACTGACTGGCACAGCTACAGACCTGTTGGCTCTAGGCACTCTCTGAAATGCCTCTGTGGTAGCTCTTCCTCTCCTGTGCTCAGCTTCTTCTTGAGTTTCTCAACTGCGGTCTGAATCTCTGTGACCTTCAAGTCTAGATCATAAAATTTTGTTCAATGATCCTCTCAAGACTTCTTGATTTTGAGTCAGGGTAGCTAGTCCTTTCTCAATTCTCACAGTGGCCTCAAGCAGATAGCTGAGCTGATCCTGCTTGGTCTTGAGATTTAGCTGAGACATCTGGAACCTTGGAAATCTTTGTTGCCTTTGCTTTTTCTCTCTTCTCCTAAGCCTCCACAGATGTAGGATGTGACACCATCATGACAACAACATTGTCCTCAAAGTCTGGCCTCAGGGGAAGCTGCTCTCTATCTAGCAGATTGATGGCCTGTGCCCATCTTGGAGTTGATGAGCATCTGAATGTGTGGCATATCCACATGACCTCTTCTGATTGCTGCAGTCCTCTTAACTGTTTCAACAATCAAGGTCATCACCTTGAACTTCTCTAGCACATCAAACATATGTAACAAGTTAATTGAGTGCCCTCTGATCATCCTGTCATCTCCAGATTGGGCAACAAGGTGTGCCTCAATATAGTGTTGATGGTTGGCAGCCCTGACAACAGATAGTAAATGGACCCAAACTTGTGAGTCCCCAATGCAGCATCTGGAATTCCTTGTACATGTGAGCATGGAGTTATGATCTTTCCTGGCTTGGCATAGACATCTGTGTCATCCTCTACTTCTTCAGGGGCATTGATCAGCTTGGCCCACTCAGCAATTGAAGATTGGTACCTAGTACCCTCAGTCATCCAGACTATCTTGCCATCTAGGTAAAAATGTGCAGTGGAATAAAATTGCATCACGATCTCATCATTCCATTTTGTCAATTTCTGACCAACAAACTTGTCAACTCCATTCATCCTGAAGCCTCTCATGAACTCAGGGAAGTTAGTCTTCATTGTCATCAATGAACTTCTAGTCGACCCATCTCATGTCACTGACTATGGGCTTCTTGTCTAGGAGAATTGTCTCATAGAAGTCTTGCTGCTCCTTGGTGTGGAACCTGTAATCCACACAGTCCTTCTCCTTGTAGCATAGGGGTCTGTCTGCCTCCATAGTCTGAGACCTGCATCTTTCTCACTTTCATGTTCTCTGCAATTGGATGAGTGTCATCATGATCTGGTATCTTTGGTTTTAGCTTCCTGAGCACTTGCTGCTCCTCATCTCTTGAGCTTCAGGCACTGGGGCCTTGTTCTTCTCTGCAGCTGAGATATTTCTTGTGCTTCTCTTAGGTGCTGTTGGCTTTGGAGCTTGAGCTTGTGAAGATTGCTTGGGAGCTGTTGGGCTTGGATGGAGCAGCCCCAGACTTAATAGCATCTCCCTCAATTTTCTGAGATTTATGAGCTGGTGCAGCATCTTCTTCCTCATCATCTTCATCTGGATCTCTCATTCATTGATGATCTGCCAATCACTGCTGGCCATGGTCTTCTTGACCCTTTCTTTCCTCTTCTTGCCTCCAGCAACCTCTTCTTCTCTTGGTTCAAGAGTGAACTCCATGGTTTCCTGAGTTGAGGCTCTGGCTTTGGACATGGGCACTCTCTTGGCAGGAACTTTCTTCTTCATTCCAGGCTTGATGCCAGCAGCAGCTACTTGCTCTTTCTTAATCACTTTCTTCTTGAAGTGACCACCTCATCAACCACAAAGTCTTCATCTTTAGAATCTGAGGTTCTCTTCTTCCTCTGCCTAGTTGCATCCTTAGGCAGATTGCTTAGGGTGCTTCTGCTACCATCATCATAGCTATTGTTTGAGGGGCTAGTTCCCTCACTCAGATTGCATGCTCCTTTGATTTGTTCTGGCTGTCACTATTGTCTGACATCTCTGACACTGAAAGCTGACCCTGTGAATAGATAGGTTGAGATAGAGGTGATAAGCATCACAAAACACAGCCATTTGCAAAACAAATGAGTCAAAAACTTAGTTTTAGTTTTCTACAGAAAGCATTTCGGAGCTACTGATATTACAAACTCGGTGACACCGAAGCAGCTTTAGAGTCTAAACATGTGAAATCGGTCAGACCGAGCCACAGTTCGGTGACTCCGAGATGCTAGGGTTTCACAGAGAAATGAACTCGGTCACACCGATTGGTATGTTTCGGTCAGATCGAAAAATACTTGTGCTATGGCCTGAGCCAAATCGATGAGACCGAAATCCTAATATCGGTCGCGTCCGAGATGAGTTCGGCGGAAACCTAAACCTAAATTTTTGCATCAAATCTAATCTAACGGAGTTTGCAGTGGATAGAGTTGTCTCAAACGTGGAAAGAATATAGGCATTGATCTTTGTGCAAGGAATCGGAGTGGGGAAGGCACAAAGGGACGAGTTCATACCCTAACTTGGCAATGAACTCGCTACGACGACAACGGCGGTGAAGATTCCCGTTGACGGGCGGCGAAAACCAGCGGCAGGAGGACGCTGGTGACGAGGAGACGATCCGGAGACCTCGAGTCGGTAGAGCTGGACAGGCGGCGGGTGAAGCGTTTGGAGAAATTTCCAAATTTTCAGCCGTGGAATATATGTCCAGTCACTGTCGGTGGTGACCGATGGAACGACTCGGTGGCACCGAGATGCAGAATCGCAAGCGGTTGCTGCAACTCGGTGTGACCAAAGGTTCAAATCGGTTGCACCGAGATTAAAACTTAGATCACTTAATGAACTCAGTGTGACGCGAATGGGATGGATCGGCCAGACTGAAATGCACTAAGAAGTTTTGGAAGTAAGTCTATGACGAATCGGTGGCTCGAGTGCTCCTCACTCGGAGGGTCCAAATATGACTTGATCAAACTTTGTGATTGTAGCATGAATGAGTTTGAGAGAGAAAGGGTCAGGAACGAGGGTCGAGGATCACCGGTCGCCGAGGGGTCGAGGGTCGGGGCAGAGGTTCGAGGATCACCGGTCGCCTGGGGGATAGATGGTGGAGCCAGTGGGTCCCGACGCCGTCGCCCAGGCCGAGAATCCCCCGTCTGAGTGTTGACCCGTCGACCGTGTGTCGCCATACCTGAGGGCGCCCGGGGACGAGCGGGTTAGGGGGTTCCTCGGCATCGATGGAACCCTAAATGACGGCTATTTAGGTTAGGGGGTGCCTTGGCATTGACGAAAGCCTAAATGACATCTATATAGGTTAGGGGTGCCTCGACATCGATGGAACCCTAAATGACATATATTTTGGTGGCATCCTGTTGTAAATTTTTAGTTAGGTTGATGTAAAAAACAATAATGCTATGTTACTCATCATTGGATTTAAATGTGCAGTTGTTTCGTCGTTGCAAGGGTCTGGTGTTCGACGAGCTCCACCCCTGTGTTCATGGGTGAGCACAAATGACATCTCCTCCTTCCCCCTTCATTATTTGCTCTGTTCTGGTCTTCGTGCCGATGAAACTTGCTAGCTATAGGTGTCTTCAATCATCAGTATGCGTGACCAGTATGCGTCTCCCGTTCGAAAGGGTTACAGTTATAAATATGCATGCATTTGCATATTTATAACCGTGATTCTTTCGAATTGTCCAACGTTATCCATGGACAGCCCGAGTATGTGTAGATTGGGTTCGTTTTCCCACATGCTCTACTCCGGATCCGAGACATAATTTCGTCAGTACCTCCCTATTGTTCTTCGGGTACACATCCTCTCTGTTAATTGCCGAGACGTGTATCAGGAGAACAGCGGGGAGGTGCTACCGAAATGTTGCGTTGGATCCGAAGCAGAGCATGGGAAAATGAACCCAATCTACACATACTTGGGTGGGATTAGGACCTATCTTTACCTATTAGAGTGTAGGTTGCATGGACTTAATAAAATTGACAAACTAGATTAACTGATGAATATACATGCTGAATTATATATATATTTCTTGTGTGTCCAATAGCTAGGCAAGATGAGTGATTGTGCATGGATGTACACCGGTCACACTAGTCAGAAAGACATGACCAATGAATGGTTAACAAAAACCAAGGGGTTTGTGAGAGCCGCATTTGCAAATGGCCAGAGAAAAACCTGGTGCCCCTGTGCTAGGTGCGATAATTTCAGAAGAGGACAGAGGATGAAATGGGTAAACACCTGTAGAAGAGGGGTTTTATGCCCGATCATACGGTGTGGACATTTCATGGTGACTCTGCCCAACGTGCCAGAGCTGAGGTGGTTCATCGTCGCACCGACGAGCATGGTACCGGGATGGAAGACATGGTGCAAGACTTTGATGATGCTCGGGATTCATACGATGAGATGGAGGAATCTGCAAAGGCCTTCAATGAAATGTTGGAGTCTTCAAAACGTCCTCTCCGTGAGCACACTGAGCTTTGTCAGCTGGATGCCATCTCACAAGTAATGGCTATGAAGGCTCAATTCAACTTGGGCAGAGAATGCTACGATGCGATGATGACAGTATTTGGACGTTTTCTACCCAAAGGCCATGTAATGCCTGCAAACCTGTACTAGTCGGACAAAATCCTCCGTGCACTTAAGATGCCCTATGAGAAGATAGATGCCTCTGAGAAAGGATGTGCCTTATTTAGGCTTGAGTATGCGGACTTGAACTATTGTCCCATTTGCAAGTCTTCCAGGTATGTTGTGGTAGACAACGGTATGGGTGAGAAGATGCAGACCAAAATCCCCGTTAATGTTCTTCGGTATATGCCAATCGTACCAAGACTTCAACGTCTTTTCATGGTCGAAGAGACAGCCAGACAGATGACATGGCACAAAATGGGCAAAAGAACTGAACTAGATGCAGATGGGAATCTGATGATGGTACACACATCGGATGGTTCTGCGTGGAAGCACTTCGATACATTACATGATCAAAAAGCGGCAGATCCAAGGCATCCTCGAGTCGCCATCAGCATGGATGGGTTCAATGTGTTTGGTCTGACGGCAACCCAATACAGTTGTTGACCTGTATTTGTCATTTGACTCAATCTCCCCCCCGGACAGATTATGCAAAGAAAGAACATTTTCCTGACGTTGATAATTCCAGTGCCCAACTATCCGGGGAAGAATATGAAGGTGTACATGCAGGCGCTAAAGGATGAATTGCAAGAAGCTTGGGATAATGGGTTTAAGACATACGACGCCGCTAGCAAACAGAACTTCATAATGCGTGTCTGGTACATGTACTCGATGCATGACTTGCCGACGTATGCGCTATTCGTTGGCTGGTGTGTGTATGGAAGGTTCCCGTGCCCCACATGCAAGGCAACTCTTCAGTTTCGTTGGCTGCAGGTGGGTCGCAAGTTTTCTTGCTTCGACTTGCATAGACAGTTCCTGGATCCTCGCCATAAGTTCAGAAAAGACAAGAAGAACTTCATCAAAGGTAGAGTTGTCAAAAACTCTGCACCACCTGCGTTGACAGGCCAACAGACCCTGGATCAGTTAAACGCTCTCGAGCCAGATCCAGAGCATCCAGGGTATTTCAAGGGGTATAATTTGGAACACGCCTGGACTCACAAGACATGCTTGTGGGATCTGCCTTACTTCAAAGACCTCCTTTACCCACACAACATCGACGTGATGCACACTGAAAAGAATATCGCCGAGGCCCTTTTTGGTACATTGTTCGGCATAGAGGGGAAGTCAAAGGATAATACTAAGGCTAGAGTTGATCAGAATGCGCTGTGTGATAGACCGTTACAAAACATGCAAGAACCGAAAGGAAAGCAGAACTAGATGAAGCCAAAGGCATGGTTCAATCTTGGAAGGCCAGCTATGAGGGAAATTATCTTGTGGGTGAAAATGCAGTTGATGTCCCCCGATGGGTATGCAGCGAATCTAAAGAGGGGAGTGAGTCTTGAAAATTTGAAAATATTTGGTCTCAAGAGTCATGATTGGCACATATGGCTTGAGCGGGTAATGCCGGTGATGTTGCGTGGCCTTATCCCTGAGGATGAAAGGCTAGTACTGGAAGAGCTGAGCTATTTCTTCCATGTTCTTTGTGCGAAAGAACTATCGCCTGACGTGCTAGAAGAAATGGAAGAGTTGGCGCCGGAGTTGATTTGCAAGTTAGAGAAGATCTTTCCACCGGGCTTCTTTAATCCAATGCAGCATTTGATTTTGTCTCTCCCGACCGAGGCAAGATTGGGGGGGCCCGTGCAAAATCGTTGGTGCTATGCAACTGAGAGGATGCAGAAGACGCTTCGAGCAAAATGTAAAAATAAACGTAGAAGCATTCATTACTGAGGAGGCGGCAAACTTTGTGATAGCACACTACGAAGCCAAAAATTGTCATTTGCATAATCCAAAGCCTCGATACAATGCTGGCGACCCTAAAAAAGGTGGATCCAACCTCAGCCTATTCAAAGGGAAGCTTGCACCAGCCGGTGCTTCGAAACCAATATCGTTGGATGTCGAAGAATGGCGGACCATTTCGTTGTATACCTTCAACAACCTAACAGAAGTGCGGCCGTACATCGAGTAAGTTCTTGGTACATTGTTTCGCAACTTCTAATTCCTTTGAAATGCTCTTATTCTCGGATATTTGATACAATCGATACGTCGCCAAATTCTCGGATGGAGCGGTGATCCAAAAGGAATCCATCGAAGAGTATGAGCTTCTGGCAAAGCATGGAGGCGGCTTTCCCGGTTTCTTCTCTTGGTTCAAACAAACGGTAATTTCCATTAGACCATTTCATTTCTTCGTCTAATTTGTGGCTAATGCAACAATCCTTTTGTATTAAACTTGTAGGCTAATTCACAGTCTATGGACGCCGAATTGAGACAAGTCGCTAATGGTTTTTACTATAAGGTCCGTTCATTTGAAAAATACGACATTAACGAGTATCGCTTTCGTACCTTTGGCAAAGAGCTATCTATGGCTGACTGAAAGTCTACAAATTGTTGTGTCTCTGCTATCGGCGAAGGAGGTACCGAGTATTATGGGAGAGTTGAAGCAATTTATGAACTTCTATTCTATGGTGAAAACCCACCGAACATCGTAGTCTTCAAATGTTATTGGTTCCAGCCGAAGGAGAGTAGGACTCATGAACATATAGGGCTAGTCAAAATCAAACAAAGCACCCATTTAGATGTTCCTGATGTCTATATTATGGCTCAACAGACGACCCAAGTTTTCTATCTACCGTGGGCCTGCCAAACTGATCCAAATCTAAATGGTTGGGATGTCGTTTATGAAGTGCCGCCACGTGTTAGACCACCTCCCCCCAATGAAGAGGATTATGAACCTCACATTAACCCAGACACATATGAAGGAGAATTCTTCCAAGAAACACGTCTTTCCAAAAAATGTTTCAAGAACCGCTCTACTTCACCCCAGAACATTGAAGTAGACAGCGACAGTGAATCCGACTTCACCCCTGAGTCGAAACAAGAAGAGCCGGAAAAAGAAGAGGTTACTGCTGCGGATGACCTATCAATGCTTGACCGATTACATAAAGGTGGCCTTCCACATGTTGATGCCGCTGCACCCGATGAGCACGTCATTCATGATAGTAATGATGATGATGCATTTATTAATCCCAGAGCATATATAGACGACCAAGATTATTATTAGTTCATGTCAGGTATTCAATTTGTATTATATACATATATATTATTAGTTCATGTTAGGTATTCAATTTTTTTATGTTGTACATGATGATGATACACTTAAGTTATATACATATTATTATTCATGTCGGTATTCAATTTTTTTATATTGTACTAATTTTGTTTACTCTTTGTCATGGCAGGTGTTGAAAGATGGTGGGCGCGGGCTCGGAGCGCTCTGAGGCTCCTTCTTCGTCAGCGCGTGGTGGGAGGGGTTCTTCCATTCCACCCATACCTCTCCGGAGAGCGTTGTTAGATAGTTTGGGGACACCGGCGAGCGCTTCTTCGTCGGCGTAATTGCCCACCAGGAGAGGAGGTCGGGGAGGGAAGAAGAGAGGAGGTAGATCAGGACGTGGCCGCGGGAGAGGTAGGCAGGCTCCTACGCCTTCCACGCCGCCACCCCTAGCTGATTCACCTGAGCATATGACTGCTAGGGTGGACCCGTCTGAGGAGGAGGCTACGCGGACTTCGGTCCACGAGCCTCGGGTCGACGGGCCTTTGGCTCACGAGACTTCGGGCCATGAGACTCCGGACCAGGCTACGTCCCAGGAGACGTCTGGATGGGGTACCTGGGTGGATCCGCCTGAGGGGCCGAGTGGCCATGCTGATGGTGGTGGGGATCAGATTTCTAATAGCGAGGGCGAGGTGGTTGAGGGGGGCAACGTCTACCAGCATGGTAGTACACGGCTCTCGCCTGTGCCGGCGACCCGCGAGCAGAGGTGCTTGATTAGGCCTGATGGGGAGAGGTAAGTGCATTTACTCTTTTTATACCTTTTGCCTTCATGTTTTGTCAAATATCTAATGCGTTGGCCTTGTCATACTGCAGGGGTTGGATACACGCCCCAGATGTCCGCAGGCCCAACACCGTCCTTGGTGTGATTTGCTGGCAAAACCTCCCGGGGTTTGTCACAATGCCCGGTGAGGGTCAGCTTTCACAGCTAGGATTGAGCTGGGAGCACTACTTGGCTGCCCCGGCCCCGCCGGAGGAGATGATCGACGGTATCTTGTGCCACACGAGGGCCGACATGGTGATCAGAAAGTTTTGTGTAATTTCTCCTTTACACAATTAAAAATCAATAATAGCTAGTTATTGTACTAATCAGTGTTGTCTCGTTTGATTGCAGACCTTCTACAGGTGTGAGGAGGGATACGAGGAGGCCGCGGCACAGGTTATCGATACCGAGTGCAAGCGCCTACTACAAAACTTACGGCACAAGGCTCGGCCGCAGGCTGTTCGAGACTACTATGCCTCGCGGGGTGTTAAGAAGGACAAGTCGTTGTGCCACACAAAGTTTCTGAAGAAGGAGCAGTACATGAAGGTAATTACCTATTCTTAAGGCCTTGTTCTTAGTTCCCTTGATTTGATTCGTAGGCATAGCGCTCAAATTTCTCTTTACTAACTTAGGTGCCCCCGAGATGGTGTGTGGATAAGATGGATTGTTGGGAGGCGTTGGTGGATGAGTGGTGCTCAGACCAATGGCTAGCCGTCCACAACAATGCCAAGGACCGGCGTGCCCAAATGGAAGGTGTGCCACACCATCAAGGCAACGCCAACTTATTTCAGTTCGGGCGGAACTGGGTATGTGGTTTGCTTCATGATTCATGCAATTCATTCTTCATGCTAGCTTGAGCCCTTTGATTACTAATACTCTTTTCCTCTTTTTTAGGAGCGACACAATCAGAAGGAGGTGCCAGAGGTGTACGACCTCTATGCCATGGCCCATACTGCCTCATACAAGAATGCCAAGGCATTCTCTGCGTCTGACCTCGATCATCCAGAGAGCTTCACCAACATCTCCTCGCACAACAAGCTCGTGAGGTACAGAGATGAGGGGAAGGCGAGGAAAGGGGAAGACTTTAACCCGAGCCAAGGTCCCATTGATCCAGAGCTGGTGATGATATCTGGTGGTGGGAGGCCCCATGGCTCGATAGCCATTGGAGATGGACTTATACGTTGTCCTCGCACTCTCCCAGAGATAAACACTACAAAAAACACTTCCGTGATGATACGTGTTTGTCACAGTAGGTCCCGTTTTCTGTCATGCATGTACATCCATGACGATTTTATGACAGAATCAAGATAGTCATACCTGTGCTGTCGTAGAAGTGTTCCATGACAATACCAAGATTATCATCACGGAAGTGTCCACTTCCATGACGATAAATGGCGCGTCATGGAAGTGCTTTCGTCAAGGGTAACTGACATGTGGCATCCATCGTAATGGGTCGCCGTTAAGCTATTGGGTTCTGGTTTGGATCCGATAACCCGTTAACAGCCCGGACCAATGGGGATTTTCCATGTGTAAAATTCTCAATGGCCAGAGGAACCACGTGTCGGCTCAGCGTTGGGACAGATGTCATCCACTCATTGGACGGGAGGCGCCTATGATAGGTGGACATGTGGCACGGCCCAACAGAGGCCCATTTAGGTGAAAAGGCCGGCCTGTTTGACTTGGTCAAAAGGTAGCGGGCCGGCCCACAGAAAGCCTGTTAACGGCATGTTCGCATATAGCCCATTTACAGCCCGCTAACTCACGGCTCGTTATGGCCTATCCGAATTGGGCCCAGTAGCGTCATCTGGGCCATCCAGTATGATTCCAGTCTGTTGTAACTTCCGGCCCATGTATGGCCCATGACATCTTTTGGCCCATACGAGGCCCTTTGTAACTCTGGGCCCATTAAAGGCCCATGGAGAAACTAGCCCATGATGAACAGTGTATCGCTTTACACCCATTAACGGCCCATTATTTCATTGGGCCGTTTCTAGCCCATGTTACCTTTCGGCCTTCTAAGGGCCCATTTATTCTTGGGCTCATTTCTAGCATTTGGTTACTTACAGTCCATTACTGGCTTGTTCCGCTTGTGGGCCAAATTTAGCCCGTGGTTATAGTCGGCCCGTCTATGGCCCGTTAACCTGTTGGGTTGTTTTCATAGCGTCATCAAATACGGCCCATTAACGACCCGTGATGCCTGTCGGTAGAATTAAGCACGTTATACATTTCGGCCTATTAATGGCCCATTATGGTCGGGCCATAAACACATGATTTCCACTCTAGCCCGTTTACGGCCCATTTTGCGGACCGTTATTGATTATACGGCCCGTCGAGGGCCCATGGATCCTACGGCCAGTAGGAGGCCCATGGTCACTACAACAGGTAGCTGGACCATGGTTACACCGGTCCGTATGTTGCCCATGGTTATTGTGGCCTAGTTATAAAAAATAGGTTATTGTTGCCACTAGAAAAACGCGGAAAAAGAACTGCAGTGACTACAAGCAAACAACTAAACAAGACAATAAGGAAATAAATAAGCAAGCAACTAATGCTAGGCTATTACGGCTATTACACATATTACATCCACTGGGCATCAAAGTTCGCCACCAGTGCAAATATAGGGAACAAAGCAGCATATCACATACACTGGTTGTCAAAGTTGGCGACCAGTGCAAATAAACGCCGTAGCAAAACAAGTTCAGAACTGAAACCACTTTAGAAGAGCTCAAGAAACAATATCCTGGGTACCCAGCATGCTGGCAAGATGCTTAGCAAGCTTATTAACTTTCTCTTGTTTGGCGCTTAAATCCTCGAGCGCTTGCTGTTGCACCAGAAAGTATGCATCTAAATTCTGCAGGGACTTCCTCAGTCCTTCGGATTCGTGTCGCAGCACATCTGATCGATGTCTTTCAACTTGAAGTTGAGACTCAAGAAGACGAACTGATTCAGGCAGCGAGTTCGAAGAGCTTGTGCCAGCAGTAGTGGCTAGTAACTCGAACACTACATTAAGATAGGACTTTGGGGTTGTCTCATTATCGTCAAGATAGTTTTTATCAGCTTTCTTGGAGACCAACAGGGATGTCTCACTATCTTGAACCTTATCTGCAGTACTTCCTTTACCAATGCATAACAGGGTACTCTTCTCCAATATTTTGTCTGCATTCTAAAAAAGAAACAAGCAGACACATTATAGGTTTACCATGTTGTATATGAAACTCATTTTGGTAAATCAGTTCAGTGGTAAAGTGGATAGGATAATAGCATGAAACAAACATATATCTATGTACCATGGTCACTGTATGGTCTATATCATTCTAGTTTTTGTTGCCAAATCAAGATAGAGACACAATTCAAATAATATCTGTTTAAGACAAAGCAGCATAGACAGAATATAAGTGTGGGAAACTACACAGCAATAACAACACTTGTAATGTGCATGACATGAGAACATAATTGTTTATTCAATTGAAACTGAAATCAACATAGAGCAAGTTACAACAGCAAACCAGTTAAAGAAATAGGTTTAAAACATACCTGTTGCGCCATTAGAGTTTCAATTCCATCCTTTAAATTTGAAAATAGTTGGTATGAGTAAATACAGTGATGCAAGAGCAAAGGAGTATGAACCATAGCTATAGAACCTGACCTGAGAACAATTCTTCTTCTGCTTTAAGCGTTGAGTTGGGGTTCGGAGTGGTGGTCCTCGTGCTTTGGGCACTGCAGTTGCCTTACTAACTGCTCGTGTTTGGGTGCTCTGTGGTGGAGACAGTGTTGTGTCAACTGGAACTAGGTTACTATCTGCTGGGGTTCGGGTTAGAAGGGGTGTAGCTGGTTCTCTGTCCAACTGGGTAGGGGTACAATCTGCGAGAGTCTGGGTTATGTGTGGTGGGGCTGGTTCTTAGGCAAGTACAACCATGGTTCTATCTGCATCGACTGGTAGCACTATCTTTTCTGAAGACCGTGTTGTTACTCCCTTAGATACTGTCATCACCCCCTCCAATTCAAATGGCTGATAAACAAGAAAAGTAATTGAATGTACAGACATTGTATGATAGACAGGTGCAATGGATAGTGAGTAATAAAAGAGGGCATGAAATAATTCACATTTATGTTGTCTAACCAAACAGGATAGCATGACACAATTTCACATATATGATGGCTAACTAAACAGGATAGCATGACACAATTTCACATATATGATGGCTAACTAAACAGGATAGAAAGACATAATTCAAAATATGATGACTATGTAAACAGGATGACATGATATAACTATATGATGTGTTTATTAAATAGGTTGGCATGCCATAATTCACATACATGCCGCCTATTGAAACATGATAGCATGATATAATTCACGGATAGAATGACATAATTCAAAATATGATGACTATAAACACTAAATAGGATGAGATGATATAACTATATGATGTCTTTATTAAATGGGTTGGCATGCCATAATTCAGATAGATGTTGTCTATGTAAACATGATGGCATGATATAATTCAAATATATGATTTATATACTAAGCAAGTAAGCAGATGGCAATCGCATATATGATGTAAAAACTAAGCAATGCAAGACAACATATGCATGATATGAGTAATATAACCCTGCCAAGTTTGAGCATAGACCTCAGGGGGGAAATAGGATTGGTCATCTGTCTCTGAATCCTCCTCTGAGGAGCTATCTGTAACCAGCAAGATGTCTGCTTCAGCAGGTAGCATTGTCTGCTATGAAGACCTTGTTTTCACACCAGATACTTCCATCACCGCTTCAAAAGGCCGATGCACAGGAAGAGTAGTTGAATATACAAACATTGTCGACAAATGGAATACGTAATACAAAGAAAGGATAGCATGATATAATTCACATATATGATGATTGGCTAAATAGCATGGCATTGCATAATTCACATATATAATGCCTTGCAACAAGATAGCATTACATAATTCACATATATAATGTCTTGCAACAAGATGGCATTGCATAATTCACATATATGGTAATTAGACACTAAACATGTGGCATTCACACAAAGCATGTCTAAACTAAGCAAATGACATAGCAATGCAAGACACTATACGCATGATATGAGTGTGCACATTAACCGGGCAGTTAGAGCAGACACCTGGGGGAGGGGGGGGGGGGGAAGGGAATAGGACGGTCACTGTCTCTGAATCCTCCTCTGAGGAGCTATCCGTAACCAGCGAGATATGCACTTCGTCAGATAGCATAGTCTGCTCTGAAGACCTTGTTTTCACTCCAGATTTTTCCATCACCGTGTCAAATGGCTGATGCACACAAAGAGTAGTTGAATGTACTAACATTATTGAGAAATGTAATACGTAATAAAAAAAAGGATGGCATGATATAATTCACATATAAGATGACTGGCTAAGTAGGATGGCATTGCAAAATTCACATATATGATGCCTGGCTAAACAAGATGGTGTTGCATAATTCACAAATACGATACAGAAACTAAGCAGATGGCATTGACACAAAGCATGTCTAAACTAAGCAGATGACATATTTGATGTATAAAATAAGCAATGCAAGGCACCATATGCATGATATGACCGACATCAGCATGCCAAGTTAGAGCGAAGACCTCAGGGGGTAAATAGGAGTGGTCTGCTCCTTCTGAATCCCCCTCAGAACAATTATCTTACTCTTGATTACAATCTGAAATGGGTGGAGGGGGGCTGCCTTTTCACCCACCATGGAGCGACGTCTGCATGAAATTTTATTACCACGCAAGGCTCGTCTCTTTTGCTCTACATGTTCAGTTCCATTGTGTACAATAACTGACATGCATAGGAATAAAACATAGTGAGATTATGTCAGGAGTGCATGCAGAAATCCAGAGTGATGGTAGCAACCTGTGGATAGACCCAAAACCAATGACAACAGGCAGATAATAGCTTCAGTTAAAAAATACAGATAATGGCTTCTTTACTGTTTTTTTCCACCCAACATGAAACTCATAGTAGACACCCGAGATTAACCAGATAGTAGACAGATACTATTGATTGCGGCCCCGATATGTACCCCACAACCATTTAAAAACCCAAGTTTGAGCATTAGTTTGGAGCTGACTCAGAGTTTAATCGGTGAACAGGATGATAAAGTAGCATGTAATATTAAGCGATGCATAACATAAGCAGACACGAAAGAGTGCGACCTCTCTTGCGGACCCGTGTACTCCTCGAGGTCATCTGCTCAGTTGATGATGGTAATGCAGTTGTCGTGGCTGCCGGCGGTGAGGAAGAAGATCTGAGGCGGCAAAAGACAGTCTAGAGGGCGGATCCCTGCTGTGGTGGACCCTTCTTTTGTTGGAGCAGCTGAGCTGGGGTGGACAACGATGCAGCAGGAGTGGGACAAACCACACAAGGTTTTCTTTGGCAACTATCTGTAAGAGAAGTAATTCTGTAAGGGCTCGTTTGAATTGGAGCATTCTAACAACGCAGGGATAGGAAATACACAGTAATAGGATAGGAATGCATGTGCAAAACCGAGAATTTAAAATCATAGGATTTCTGTCAATCTGGGTGTTTGGTTCACAGGAATTGGAAGGTCACAGGAATGCAAAGAAGCATGGTCAAATTAAGTCAAACCACAAGAAAATGTACAGTTATAATGCTATTATGCTACTATCACTTAGTCTTGTTCTTCATGAATAGGAATTTGAAAAGGAGGGCCAAGTGGATATTAAAATTCATACAGTTTTTCTTTGAAAGAGACACTAAAGGAACAAATCCTACAGTTTTCCTTTGCTCCATTCCTTTGAACCAAATGCATTAATAGTAGTACCATAGGAAACTTTCCAATTCCTATGTTTTTTCTTCACTTTTGTTTTCAACCATTGGCAATTCTAGTAGGCAGGCTTGAACAGGCAAAAGCCTACACTCCAAAAATGTTTTTGTACTAGTTTGGACCCAGGCCACTGCCCTACTAACTCAACTCCCAGGCCCATCTACACATGCACAGCTCAAACGTGCAGAAATAAATAATGATGGCTTTCGAGAGAGTCCATCACGGGTAGCTAAGTTGCCTGGTACCTCACTGCTTGTTATATAGGAGAAACTAATCGTATTTCACGTTACTACATATGCTCAGTGGACAATATATATAACATGTTGAGTAAAAAAGCGATGCAGCAAGTGTACAACCTCTTTGGCGAAGCCATGTCGATCTCAGCATTATTGGGTTGGTCGCTGAGGATGCTGCGGCTGATGTGGCAGTCGGAGGAGGGGAAGAAGATCTTAGGCGCCTGGAGATGGAGCCAAGGGTACTGCTCTGCTGTGATGGAGGGTTTCGTCGTTGGAGCAGCTCCGGTGAGGTGTACGACAGCGAGGCTGAAGCAGGACAAGAGAGACAACGTTAACCTGAAGTGGTATTCTAATAGCATCACCGATAGATGATGTAAAATACATAACCAAAAAGTGCTAGATGTAAAATACATCAGCCGCTCATCTCTGAACTTAACTGTCGAAACTGTATTTAACTGTCGAAACTGAATTTTACTGTCGAAACTAAATTTTGCCGTCGAAACTAGATATTACTGTAGAAACTGAACGTACTAGTAGCAGAAAAGCAGTGCACTAATAGTTTTGGCCGCTCGAGCACTAGTGGTAGAGTAGCAGTGATCTAAATCGGTAGCCACTCCAGCAGGGGCCGTACTACCAGAGAGCAGCCGGGGCAGAGCAGCAGCAGCGCCTAGAGCAGCAGCGCGTGTGAGAGCCGGGGCAGCTGGTCGTGTAGCAGCATCTCGGGTAGCAGGAGCTCGAGCGAGAGCCGGAGCTGTTGCCCGTGCAGCAGCAGTGTGAGCAAGAGTAGACTAGCAGTGCAAGCAAGAGCAAGAGCAAGAGCAGCAGCGCGAGCAAGAGCCAGAGCAGACCAGGCAGGGGACCGAGAGCAATAGCAAGAGCAGCAGCGCGAGCAAGAGCCAGAGCAGACCAGGCAGGGGACCGAGAGCAAGAGCAGAGTAGCAGCGCGAGTGAGAGCTGAAGCAGCAGCAGCAGGGCCAGCGAGAGCCGGAGCAGCAGCAACAACTCCGACTGATGTGGACATCGCCGCCAAGGGAGCAACGTCGTGGAGGAAGTGGCCGGCGATGCCGCCGTAGATGGAGCCGCGCCATGGCGGCTCGGGACTGAGCGCCGGCAGCACCGTGAGATCGAATCAAGAAGGAAATGCAGCGATTAGTGTAGAACCTCTTTGGTGGCGCCGATTAGGCCTCAGCTTCATCCGAGGAATCGATGATGGTGCTGCTCTTCTGGTGGTGCAGGTGAAGACGACGCTGTGGGAATGGAGGTGGCGCGAAGGACGAGGCGAACATCGGGGCAGCTCCTTGGAGGTGGAGGACGGGGTGGCTGAACCGGCGTGATGATGAGATCGATGACGGATCCTCATCTGGTGCGGTGGATGAGGGACATCGAGTTGTTGCGGTTGACGATGTCGTTGGGGAAGAGGCTCCGGCTGGGTGGCGGTGTGGGGCTTCGCGGGTTTTCGTGGCCTTGGTGTACGAATGGGGGGGTGGAGGGGATGGGAGGGGGGAACCATGGCTTTGGGACGCGCTTGTCCGAAATTTGGGGTAAGTTACGAAAGTAGCCCCACCGATTTGAACTAGGTGGTTCTTTCGGTTCAGGGGTATCACGGAAATTTCGTGTATCGGGATTTTGCAGGTGGTGGGAGTTTTCGTGCGCGTTGTAATTTTGGGATAGCAAGGCGCGGGTTGAGATGGAGGGAATTTTAGGAGCACAACAAGACAAAGAGATATCTTAAAATTTCGGGATAACAAGGCGCGGGTTGAAATTTCCAGACAAGCCTAATGTGTATACTATATCAAATCAATTCGCACTTCCCTCGACGAAAAAACCAAAAAGAAATCAATTCGCACCACACAAGAGAGTCTAGTCCCGTGTACTGTACCAAATCAATTCGCACTACAAATGCCATTCAAAACTTTGAATCCATGTTATATTCAATTAAAATATTTCACTACGTGTATAATGCATGCAACCTGCTACTCAAATGAACATTTTAGTGCATTCCAAACGTATATACTACCGCTTCAATATGAACTAAATTTGAATTCGTTTCTCTATTTGAATAAGATCTACAATCATGATTGTTGTCAAGTTAAACCATTTGAATTCGTTTCTCTATTTTAATAAGATCTACAATCATCATTATTGCCAAGTTAAACAATCGTTTGTATATTATCTTCACAGCACACCACATGATTACTGTCGAGTTAGATATGAACTATGTGTACTATATGAACTCGAACTCGATTTTTTGAATCCACTTTCTGTTGATTTCAAATCACAGTACATTTCAAGCTCTAGCTAGATCTTCATAATCTAAACCATGTCTCATATGTATAATGTGTTTATCACATAATGTATGATGCCCCGCCCCCTACGCCTACAAGTATTTAGCTGTGAGTTGCAAACGCCACACATTATCACAAATTCAAATAAAATGTGAGATTGTTTGATATATAGTATGGTTTAGATTGTTTGATATTTAGTTGTGAGCTGCAAATGCCACACATTATCACAAATTCAAATCAAATGTGAGATTGTTCGATATATAGTATGGTTTAGATTGTTCGATATTTAGCTATGAGTTGCAAACACCACGCATTATCACATTATAGTATAACATGTCCAAAACCACACCACGCGTATCACCACTATATTCATGCATGCATAGGTTTATAACACTATGATCTCTTATTCAAATATATGAATCCACTTTCATATCGAATTATGATCTTTGTTAGTCTCTTACACCCACACAATCCTCTAAAATTTGTAGCTAGCACTAACTTTCTCTCGTGCATGCACACGCCCTCCTCGCCCCCCTCCCTCAGCATTCTATCCATCGCGCACATTCATTTTTTTCTTTAGGTCGTTCTCCCACGGTCTCCACAACTCCTTCTTTCCGACACACACCAATCGATAAACCTCTCCAGCGATGTCTGCCTACCACATACACACACACTTTCCATCTCCTCCTTTCTCTGTCCATGCCTCGTGTCTCTCATACGGTCCCACACACGTGTAAACTCTCACCCCTCTTTTCATCGATCTCACAATCGCACACTCCTCCCCCTATCTAGCTAGTAGGCCTCTCGCACCACCTTAGCTCCATCTCTCTCTCTCTATCCGTCTCTCTGGGCCTTATTTGCCTCAAACAAATGGATGTACAACGACCGATCTCCCACTATACATATAGCTAGCTAGGTCATTTATAACTCGTTTTCCCCACGTGTCGATCAATCTACCTCATTAGTTATGTCTCTCCCTTCAATTGATCTACCGATCTAGTTAGGTTTGCTTACCAAACACATGGTCCCCCTTCATCATCCATGCATGCCTCCCGACACATCTATCATGCACACGCACACACAGAAACACATCCCCAGTCTTCTTGATATTGCAGTTGTACCCTCAGTTTGTCTAGTAGGCCTCTCCCACCATCTCCGAGAAGCAACTGCACCACCCCTCTGGCACTCTACCTCTCTCTCTCTCCCTCCCTCTCTCTCTCTCTCTCTCTCTCTCTGTCCCAAGCTATTTCCCGTCCTTCACTTATGTATGGATGTCGACCGATCTCCCTCAAGACATAGCTAGGTCTCTCCTTCTCAACACATATACGAGTCGATCTACCTCTCTAGTTAGGTCTCTACCTCCGCCCCCACACACACCGATACATCGAGCGCTCTAGTCATGTCTCCCTGCCACACACAAACTTGCCCTCTGCCCTCTGACGTTCCGATAGGTCATTCGCCCTATATCTTTGACGTGCACACACACAATTTCGATGGCTCTCTTCATCGATCTCGCACCCACACACTTGATCCTCTCTTCGACTCTATCGATATCTATTCCCCTCCCTCTCTTCTCGTGGATCGCCCCCTCTATATATGATATAGATAGGCCTCTATTTCACACACATTGCATTGTGTCACATTTTTGTTTGAGATATCATTGACACATATCCTCTAACCTTTGTAGCTAGCACTAACTTTCTCTCGTGCATGCACACGCCCTCCTCGCCCTCCCCCTCCCTCAGCATTCTATCCCTCGCGCACATTCATTATTTTCTTTAGGTCGTTCTCTCACGGTCTCCACAACTCCTTCTTTTCGACACACACCGATCGATAAACCTCTCTAGCAATGTCTGCCTACCACATACACACACACTTTTCATCTCCTCCTTTCTCTGTCCATGCCTCATGTCTCTCATACGGTCCCACACGCGTGTAAACTCTCGCCCCTCTTTTCATCGAACTCACAATCGCACACTCCTCCCCCTATCTAGTAGGCCTCTCGCACCACCTCCTAGCTCCATCCCTCTCTCTATATCCGTCTCTCTGGGCCTTATTTGCCTCTAACAAATGGATGTACAACGACTGATCTCCCACTATACATATAGCTAGCTAGGTCATTTATAACTCATTTCCCCATGCGCCGATCGATCTACCTCATTAGTTATGTCTCTCCCTTCCTCCGACACACAACAATTGATCTACCGATCTAGTTAGGTCTGCTTACCAAACACATATGGTCCCCTTCATCATCCATGCATGCCTCCCAAAACATCTATCACGCACACGCACACACAGAAACACATCCTCCTCTCTTCTTGATATTGCAGTTGTACCCTCAGTTTGTCTAGTAGGCCTCTCCCACCATCTCCGAGAAGCAACTCCACCACCCCTCCGACACTCTCTCTCTCTCTCTCTCTCTATCTATCTATCTATCTCTCTCTCTGAGTGTGTGTGTGTGTGTGTTCCAACCTATTTCCCGTCCTTCACTTATGTATGGATGTCGACCAATCTCCCTCAAGACATAGCTAGGTCTCTCCTTCTCAACACATATACGAGTCGATCTACCTCTCTAGTTAGGTCTCTGCCTCCCACCGTGCAAAAAACAAACACACCACACACACCGATACATCGAGCGCTCTAGTCATGTCACCCTGCCACACACAAACTTGCCCTCTGACCTCTGACGTTCCGGTAGGTTAGTCGCCCTATTTCTGACATGCACACACACAATTTCGATGGCTCTCTTCATCGATCTCGCACCCACACACTTGATCCTCTCTTCGACTATATCAATATCTATGACCCCTCCCTCTCTTCTCGTGGATCGCCCCCTCTATATATGATATAGATAGGCCTCTATTTCACACACATTGCATGTGTCAAAATTTTGTTTGAGATATCATCGACACATATTCCCACAAATACATTCACGAAATCACCCCCCATAACAAAAAACACTCATGAACACACACACGCCATCTCTCTAGGTTTGTATCTCTCTCACACACACCCACGTAGGTGGGGGACGTGCATGAAGAGAAGAGGTGCACGCACGACGCACGTACTCCCGTCTCTTTCCCAACCACACCCGCGCGGGTACACGATGGAGCTCATTTCTGTACGAAAAGGCAGCCCACGTGGTAATTTGACACGTGTACTGGTTGTCCACTTGATGGAGGATCATGTACCATAGGTGAACAAACAAATTGCGACTTGACGCGTTATTTAAAAAAAGAGGCAAACCATGTGGGGCCTACCTTAGAGGCAAGGCTCTATACACTGGAGATGCTCTGTATTACTTTTGATGTGTCCCGTCAACTCGCAAAACAAGGAGAAGCTTGTTTAGTACGCCCTCTCCCCCGCCCACGTGCGCGGTGGCTCGCAGAGTCACAAGACGAGGAGAAGCTTGCTTACTATGCCTACGCCCTCTCCCCCGCCCACGTGCGCGGTGGCTCGCAGAGTCACAAGACGAGGAGAAGCTTGCTTACTACGCCTACGCCACGCGCGTGGTGGCTCGCAGGACGAGGAGAAAATTTTACTACTCCCTCCGTTAGACGTATATACTCCTCGTCCCTACCTTGGTTAGAGAGATTATCATATTGTTTGAAATATACTCCCTCCGTCTCATAATATAAAAGCGTTTTGGACACTAGTGTAGTGTCAAAAACACTCTTATATTATGGGATAGAGGGAGTATGTCTTTTAGGAGATTTCGATATGAACTACTAGTACATACTCCAAAACTGATGTATATAGACGTATTTTAGAGTGTAGATTCACTCATTTTGCTCCGTATGTAGTCCATATTGAAATGGACGTAGTAGTACGCACTCTCCCTCGCCCCTCATCCCTCGACCCTCGCCCACGTGGTGGACGTGCAGCAATTCATTCGATCTTAGATAGCCAGAACCATATACTGTAGTACCATCATTGCTCGACTTCCTGAAGAGGCGAAGAGCCAAGCGCAAGGTTAATATTTTTGAGATGCCAAGCGCAAGGTTTATAAGAGAATGAGTAGTAGTAGTACTAGTAGTAGTATGTACTGTATGATGAAGAATGCAACAAGAATGTATGTTTTGTGTGACAGTCTCTTCTTACAGGACGTGCTAGACCTAGTGGACCTCATTGTTACAATGGGAGTACTATCATAGATGGCACGATTCAGAGTGGTGGGCAGTGGGAATAATTCAGAGCTGCTTAGTCTTAAACCCCATGAAGAAGTCCCATCGAAAAGAATAGCCATCCTCTACACGTGCTCCTATGTAAAATGAGTAAATGGGACAAAAAGAGAAAGAGACAAAGTAAAAAAAATCACCAGCCTTAGAGCCAGCCCTATTGTATCAGTGAATGATATTTCTACACTGTGATTGACATGGCTATATTATTAACCATGCTGCGGAGGTAGCAGTGGATTTTTATTTATTTGCGGAGGTAGCAGCGGATGGATATTCAACGAGGAGTGAAATGATGGCTGCTTCCTCGGTCAAACATAGAGAAAGGTGGGCCTCGTGATTTGATGGCTTATTAGTCATTATTACTACCTATACTCTTTGCCCATATAATAACCGCGTGGTAGAGTAGTGGGCTATACTTTTAATAACCATGCTCGAAGAGAAGAGGTGCACGCACCCACGCACGTAGTACTAGTAGCACTCTTTGCGTCTTCCCCAACCACACACGTGACATGGTGGAGCTCATTTCTGTATGATGATGGAGCCCACGTGATAATTTGATGCATCTAGTAGTAGTTACTCACTTAATGGAGGGTCGGGAACCACGCATGAACGTACGCGATATAAATAGGTTCATATGGAGAGAAAAAGAAACCGTTAGACTATATACATAGCCAGGAGCCTACACGGTTGCTTCCTGGGGTTGCTCTCTTCACACTCTCTTGCACAAAATGATTGTGGCCACATCTCTAACATCCGGGCGGATCGCGTCCGCCGGGGGAAGGGGTGGATGCTTTGTGTAGATGCGGTCGCCGTCACCGACGGCGAAAACCCACTGTCGGCATGATGTCTACTATGCAACTTTATTCTTGTAGACTCGTGTTGGGCCTCCAAGCGCAGAGTTTTGTAGGACAGTAGCAATTTTCCCTCAAGTGGATGACCTAAGGTTTATCAATCCGTGGGAGGTGTAGGATGAAGATGGTCTCTCTCAAACAACCCTGCAACCAAATAACAAAGAGTCTCTTGTGTCCCCAACACACCAAATACAATGGTAATTTGTATAGGTGCACTAGTTTAGCGAAGAGATGGTGATACAAGTGTAATATGGATATTAGATATTGGTTTTTGTAGTAGGAACAATAAAAAACAGCAAGGTAGCAATTGATAAAACGGAGCACAAACGGTATTGCAATGCTTGAAAATGAGGCCTAGGGTCCGTACTTTCACTAGTGCAATCTCTCAACAATGCTAATATAATTGGATCATATAACCATCCGTCAACGTGCGATGAAGAATCACTCCAAAGTTCCTATCTAGCGGAGAACATAAGAATAAATTGTTTGTAGGGTAAGAAACCACCTCAAACCTATTCTTTCCGATCGATCTATCCAAGAGTTAGTACTAAAATAACACCAAAACAAATTCAGATTCGTAATGCTCAATCCAACACAAAGAACCTCAAAGAGTGCCCCAAGATTTCTACCGGAGAAACAAAGACAAGAACGTGCATCAACCCCTATGCATAGATTACCCCCAATGTCACCTCAGGAATCCGCGAGTTGAGTGCCAAAACATATATCAAGTGAATCAATATGATACCCCATTGTCACCACGGGTATTCATAGCAAGACATACATAAAGTGTTCTCAAATCCATAAAAGTATTCAATCCGATAAAACGAAATCTCAAAGGGAAAAATCAATTCATCACAACAAGACAGACAGGGGAAAACACCATATGATCCGACTATATTAACAAAGCCTGCGATACATCAAGATCGTGACATCTCAAGAACACGAGAGAGAGAGAGAGAGAGAGAGATTAAACACATAGCTACTGGTACAAACCCTCAGCCCCGAGGGTGGACTACACCCTCCTCATCATGGTGGCCGCCGGGATGATGAAGATGGCCACCGGTGATGATTTCCCCCTCCGGCAGGGTGCCGGAACGGGGTCTAGATTGGTTTTTCATGGCTCAGAGGCTTGTGGCGGCGGAACTTATGATCTAGGGTCTCCGCAAGGGTTTTTGGAATATTTGGCAATTTATAGGGTGAAGAGGCGGTGCGGGAGGCCACCGAGGTGGGCACAACCCACCGGGGCGCGCCTGGGGGCCCAGGCCCGCCCTGGTGGGTTGTGCCCCCCTCGGGGCACCCCCCCAGGTGCTGCTCTGGTCCATTGGATGTCTTCTGGTCCATAAAAAATCCACAAAAAGTTTCGCTGCGTTTGGACTCCGTTTGGTATTGATTTTCTGTGATGTAAAAAACAAGCAAAAAACAGCAACTGGCACTGGGCACTATGTGTGGTGCCCCCGACTCAATCGTACACTAATCATACACGCAAACGTGTACGATCAAGCACAGGGACTCACGGGAAGATATCACAACACAACTCTAACACAATTTAAACGGAGGTCCACAATATTACAGACCAGGGATCCGAAGATCCGAATACATAAGTCAGTCATACAAATATTATCTGAGTACAAACATAGTTAGACAAGTTTTGCCTTAAGAAGGCTAGCACAAACAGCGACACTAGATCGAAAGGCGTTGGCCTCCTGCCTGGGAGCCTCCGATCCTACTCCTGGTCAGCTGGCTTGATCCAGTAGTAAGTACCCTCTAGACCCTCCTGGTAGTAAGCTCCGGTGGTGGCATCTGGCTCCTGGACTCCATCGTCTGATGTATCATCAAGGTGGGGTATATGGGGAAAAGAGAAAGTAAAGCAACCGTGAGTACTCATCCGAAGTACTCAGCAAGCAAGGATCTATACTACATATGCAACATTATCAATGGAGAAGGGCTGTATAGGTGGACTGGGCTGCAGAAATGCCAGAATAGAGAGAAGGCCTAGTCCTATCGAAGACTAGCATCTTCAAACATCTTCACAAGGCCATCATCTTGCAGCAGTAGAAGAGAGTAGAATAGCATTTTATTTAGCAAACATGTTGAAGTACAGCTTAAAGATCCTTCCTCGACTCCCAAGCGAGAAAGCGATCCCGAAGCTTCAATTAAGTACAAGTATCCAGTTTAAGTAGTAGATCGGGATACACAAACTGAGCGTCCTTTACCGTAGGACCGGCTATCGATAGAAGATTCATCCCTGCAGGGGTGCACTACTGTTACCCAACACGGTCGATCAACTCTGGCCGGACACACTTGCTGGGTAATGCCCGTCCTCGGAAGATTAACACGAAGTAGCGCTCTACCTTGGCTCGGCAGAGAGGTCAGCACGCCGGACTAACCTATGCACCCAGAGGTCTCGGGCCATCGCCCTGGGCACCCTGCGCGTTGCGAGACTGGCCGGGGTGCAGGCGCGACACTGAACTCGTCAGTGAAGTATCCAGCCCAATCCCGACAATCAGCCCGCACGGTGAATCGTGACGTCAGACGAGCTTTCGGGAGAAACGTACTTCGCAGAGGGTCCCATAACCATTATCCCGCGTGGTGGTAGTGCGTATAGGGCACGTCGACCCACTCAGATCACACACCCAAATCCAGTAGGCTCAATTAGTATCACGCGGAGACAATCAGAGTCTCTGATGCTCCGCCACAATGTCACACTCGAGTGCCCTTGCGGCACACCCGAAATCATAGATCCCCAGCGGGTACCCACCAGGGTGGACCCGCCTGTAACAATGGTCAAAGTAACCGTGTGGTTATAACATCAAGGGGGAAACCCGAGGAATCACCCTCGGCGGATTCCACTCGACAAAATCATCAGGGTGAACGTATGAGGTATCACCCTCGAGGTTCACACTGAGGGTTGCATGACAGAGTCGTATCGGAAGTGGAGAAGGAGGAATCACCCTCGATGACCACGACCGAACAGCTACACTGCAGAGTATTCATCGGGAGTGCGTTACGAGGTATCACCCTCGGCACTCGATAGTAACTATGCAGAGTCGTACAACTAAGGGGGTGTGAAGTGAGGTGTCGGTCTCTAGTCGACGATCACGTTGATCGAGTCATCGATGATCAAGCAGGGGCAACAAGGATAAAGTGGTGGGGTCACTGATGGTTCATTCCAACCTAAACTAAACAGTTTATCATAGGCAGATAAGGTAGCAATGAACAGGTTACAACAGCAGGCTATGAATCAGAATAGGAGCATACATTAACAGTAGCAAAATCTAATGCAAGTAGGAGAAATGGAATGGGCGATATCTGGATGCTCAAAGGGGGGGCTTGCCTGGTTGCTCTGGCAAGAGAGAGGGGTCGCCAACGGGCTGCTCGTCGGTAGTGTAGTCGTACCCGGGTGCAGCGTCGTCGGTCTCGGCGTCTATCGAGAGAGAGAAGGAGGGGGAGAGAAACAATAAATTCACAGCAATAATGCAAACAATATGTATGACATGCCTAAATGATATGCCGGGGTGTTCTACTGCCTAACTAAATGATTTAGTTAATTTAGGAATTTATTTGGATTTATTTAATTAAAGTTGGGCACTATTCATTTATCGAAACCGGTCTAAAAGTTCAATGTTCTTATAGCTAGAGGCATCTGATGGGAATACGGAGGGCGTATTCGGGTTCGTATCGAAATTCTGAGCAAGTTTCATATATAAATTATTTTCATCAGAGTAACGGTTTATTTAATACGATTTTTTAAAGTTTTTATTAATTTCTGGAATTTATTTAATTATTTAAATTAACATTATCCGAAACAGTGTAAGTGACGTCAGCATGACCTAAGCATGATGTCAGCAGGTCAACTCTGGCTGGCCAGAGTCAAACCTGACATGGGGGACCCACATGTCATACACTGTGGCTTAATCAGAGAGGTTAATTTAATTATTTGAGTTAATTAACAGGTGAGGCCCAGCAGTCAGTGACTGATTAGTATTTAATTAACTAATTATTTATTTACTTAAAACCGTTTAAATGGGGTGGGGCCCGCGTGTCATAGACACGGGTGGCACAGTCAGCAGCGCTGACTGGTCAACAGGGCCCAGTGGGGCCCGTGGTCAGTGACAGGGAGGCGGGGCCCATGGTGCCAAGTGGCAGCCACGTCGGCACCGGCCACCGGAGCGCGCCGGCAAGCCCGAACGCGGCGCCGAGCTCCGGCGAGCTCGGGATTTGCCCACAGGGCATCTCCGGAGGCGTGCTTGGGCTCTAACGAACGAGCGCGGCGAGCCGCATCACGTGGTGGTGGTGGATGGTCACGGGGGTGGCCGGAACAGCGGCGGCATCGGTTCTAGCGGCGGCCGGAATATGGCAAGCTCGGGGTCGACCCCAGGGGCTCGCCCGAGATGATCTACTGCACGCACGCGAGGCTTGGGCTCTCCAGAAACACGACGGAGGCGACGGCTTAGCACGGGGTGGACGAGGGCACGAGCCACGAGCTCCACGGCGGAAGCAGGGGCACGGCAATGGCGGCAGCTAGCAACGGCTCGTTCTAGCGCGAGATGGAGGAAAGGGAGGATGCGGAGCTCACCGAGGAGCGTACGGAGTGCTCGTTGATCAGTTTAGGAGCAGCAGAGCAGGGGATCAATGCGGCGAAGTTTCGGTGGCCGCGGGCATTGACGGAGACGATGCGGTGATGGTGCTGCTCCCCAAGACGAAGCAAGGCAGCAGCTTGACGGAGACGAGGGCTCCAGAGCTCCTGGACAAGTCGCGGGGACGAGCGGGGCACGGCGGCCGCGAGCTTCAGTGGTGGCCGACCATGGCAGCGCCGGGCGAAGCGGGGAGCGAGGGAGGAAGGGGAGGAACTGGGCTAGGGTTCACCAGGGGGGAGCGCGGGGTTGCCCTTTAACCACCGCGCGGCGTGGCGCGTTGTCGATTGCTCGGAGGGGGGCCCTGGCGCGCGCGCTCCAGGTGCTCGACAGCAGCGGCGTGAGCAGTGCGCGAGGTGGCGGAAAGCACGAGAGTGGGCTGGGCCGCGGCTGTAGCGGTAGGCCGAGTTCACAGTAGACGCTTTAGGCCTTTTCCTTTTTCTCTTTTCTGTTTCTTTTTCTGTTTCTTTTCTGTTCTGTTAATTGTTTAGGCCCCAAATGGTTTTTGTAAAAAGTGTGACCTAGTCCATAAATACTAGTGCTTTATTCCCTAACACCTAAAACTAGTTTGGGCAAAATATCATTTCATAATTGTTTAAAAAAAATTAAAAGGTTGCTAAATATTATTTTCAGCCACTGTTTGAGGTTGTTTGAGTTACTTACCCAATTTACTAAATGTTGGTTACAATTTTAGAATGGTCTCTGCAATATTTGCTATTTATTGAACATTTCAGTTTCTATGTTGGATAACTTTTATTTTCCACTTTTATTTGAACTTGAATTTGACTTAGGAGTTGAAATGCAATATGATGCTAATGATGATTATGCACTATTAAGCTTGCTGACATGTCATTATCAAAAGTGATTACTGTAGCTAATGACAGGGGGTGTTACAATTCTCCTCATCTATTAAGAATTCTCGTCCCGAGAATTAAGAGGAAGACTAAAAGAAAGAGGGGTATTCTTCATGAAGACGATCCTCGCGTTCCCAAGTGGCCTCATCTTCAGAATGATTTGACCACTGAACCTTGAGGAATTTGATTGACTTTTGACGAGTCCGACGTTCAGCTTCATCAAGAATACGGATGGGATATTCTGGATAAGACAAATCTTCCCGTAATTCAAGCACTTCGTGATCCACAGCTCGAATAGGATCCTTGAAGCAGCGACGGAGTTGGGATACATGAAAGACATCATGTACTTGAGAAAGATTTGGCGGCAACTGCAATTGATATGCCACTTCTCCTCGACGGGCAAGAATACGGAACGGGCCAATGTAGCGAGGAACTAACTTGCCTTTGATTCCGAACCTATGAGTGCCTTTCAATGGAGTGACGCGGAGGTAAGCTTGCTCGCCAGGTTGATAGACCATTTCCTGGTGCTTTCGGTCATAGTTGCTCTTCTGACGAGACTGAGCAGTTTTCAAATGTTCACGGACAATGCGGACTTGGTCTTCTGCTTGCTGAATAATGTCCGGTCCGACGAGTGATCGTTCCCCAGTTTCTGACCAATTCAGAGGGGTTCGACACTTACGACCGTATAGAACTTCAAACGGTGCCATCTTCAGACTAGCCTGATAGCTATTATTGTAAGAGAACTCGGCATACGGGAGAGATTCCTCCCATTTCTTACCGAATGAGATGACGCAAGCTCGAAGCATATCTTCGAGCACTTGATTAACTCGTTCAACTTGACCCTGTGACTGAGGGTGAAAAGCGGTGCTGAAAGACAGATGTGTTCCCATAGCTTCTTGGAAACTATTCCAGAATCTGGAGGTGAAGAGGCTGCCACGATCAGAACTGGTCTCCAACGGAACACCATGGAGTGACACAATTCGGGAAACATACAAGTCTGCTAACTGGCTAGCAGTGATTGTCTCCTTAACAGGCAGAAAGTGAGCAACCTTGGAGAATCGGTCAATGACGACAAATATAGCATCATTACCCTTCTAGGATTTGGGAAAACCAGTAATGAAATCCATTTGGACCTTGTCCCATTTCCATTCAGGAATTGCAAGGGGTTGCAGAGTTCCTGCGGGCCTTTGATGTTGAGCTTTAACGCGGCGGCAAACGTCACACTCAGAAACATAACGAGCAATATCTCGCTTCATATTAGGCCACCAGTATCTCTGACAAATGTCACGGTACATCTTTGTGCTACCAGGATGAATTGACAGAGGAGTGTCATGAGCTTCCATCATAACGTGTTCTCTCTCATCTTTGAACTTAGGTACGAAGAGATGGTGTTGGAAAAATAGGATCCCATCATTATCAAGATGGAACTCCGACGGTTTTCCTTTTTCAAGGTATCGCTTGATCCTTTCAACTTTAGAGTCATACCGTTGCATAGTTTTGATGCTGTGTTCTAAATCTGGTTCGACAAGCAGGGTATTGAGATAACCCTGTGGAACAATATGGAGGTTCAATTTACGAAACTCTTCATAAAGAAGAGGTTGTGATTCCTGAACCATATGGTTGCTGCAATAAGCCTTACGGCTCAACGCATCGGCCATTACATTTGCCTTGCCAGGGGTGTATGAGATATTCATATCATAATCGGCTATTGTCTCGAGCCATCTTTGTTGACGAAGGTTCAGATCCGGTTGAGTATATAAATACTTCAAACTTTGATGATCCGTATATATCTTGCAACGGTTACCGAGAAGGTAATGTCGCCATAGCTTCAGGGCATAAATAACCGTAGAAAGTTTGAGATCGTGCACTGGGTAATTTTCTTCGTGAGGACGCAATTGTCGGGAGGCATAAGCAATCACTTTGCGTTCTTGCATTAGGACATAGCCTAATCCTTGACGGGAGGCATCGCAGTATATCATGAAATCCTTTTGGGAATCCGGGGGTGCTAATACTGGGGCAGATGTCAATTTATCTTTTAGTGTCTGAAAGCTTTCTTGACATTTTTCTGTCCACTCAAATTTAACACCTTTGTGAAGCAGATTTGTCAATGGTTTTGCAATCTTGGAAAAGTTCTCAACGAATCGACGGCAATAACTAGCAAGTCCGAGAAAACTTCTGACTTGCTTAACATTCTTCGGGGGAGTCCAATCAAGAATAGCCTAAACTCGTTCGGGGTTAACAGCAATGCCATCCTTGGAAATCACATGTCCAAGGTAAGTTACTTCAGAAAGCCAAAATTCACATTTGGAATACTTGGCATACAACTTGTGTTCTCGAAGCCTTTCTAGTACCAAACGGAGGTGTTCAGCATGTTCTTCTCTATTCTTAGAATATACCAGAATATCATCTAGATATACCACGACGAATTTGTCAAGGTAATCCATGAATATATAATTCATCAGACGGGAGAAAGTTGCTGGAGCATTCGTTAGGCCAAATGACATGACGGTGTATTCATAGGAGCCATAACGAGTGATGAATGCAGTCTTGGGAATATCCTCTTCACGGACACGGATCTGGTGATAACCCAACCTCAGGTCGAGTTTAGAGAACACCGATGATCCAGCGAGTTGATCATAAAGATCATTGATCCGGGGCAGTGGGTATTTATTCTGGATTGTGGCTTGGTTAATGGGCCGATAATCCTGAACCAAACGGTTAGTTCCATCCTTCTTCTTAACGAAGAGTGAAGGTGCTCCCCAAGCAGAGGAACTGGGGCGGATGAAACCACTCTTAAGCGACTTGTCGATTTCTTCCTTAAGCTCGAGTAGGTGATGCGGAGGCATCTTATAAGGTCGCTTGGCAATAGGGACGGTGCCAGGCTTCAAGTCGATGACGAACTCGACAGCTCTAGCCGGGGGTATTCCTGGAAGTTCTTCTGGAAAGACGTCTGGAAAATCTCGAACGACAGGAACGTTCTCGATTCCTTCCAGAGGTGAGGCGTTCAAAGCATTCAGAACATATATCTGAGCTTCAGCGTCCCGTGTAATGCGGGCGGTATAGTTCACTATCTCATCGGAGGGGTGAAGAATTTGGACGACTTTAGTGGCACAATTGATCGAAGCAATGTGAGCTTTCAACCAATCCATTCCGAGTATAAGGTCTATGGTGGAAGACTTCAGGACGATGGGCGATGCAAGGAATTCCAACCCTTTAATTTCGACGGTAATGTCAGGTGCTATTACGTCAGCATGACAGTGACCTCCGGGAGTTTTAATGACTAACGGAGTATGCATTTTCTCATATCGAATGCCATGCATAAATGCAAATTTTCCAGAGATGAATGAATGTGATGCTCCTGAATCAAATAAAACAGAAGCAGGTACTGAGTTAACAAGAAGGGTACCCATCACAGTAGCAGGTTGATCCTGGACTTCTTCAATGTCAATGTTATAAGCGTGTCCACGACCATGTGCAGCAGACCCAGTATTATAGTTGCGGGTCTGGTTGTTTCCACGACCATTGCCACAGCCAGCACGGGGAAAGGCTAACTGATTCTGATTCTGGCGGCAGTCTTTAGCCTGGTGACCAGGTTTGCGGCACTTGAAGCATAGACCATCTTCAGGACAAAGAGGAGCATTGTTTTGAATAGCTTGAGTTTTTGGCTGCCTCGGTGGTGGAGGAGGCAGACGTGGTGAAGCATAGTTGTTCTTTGGCGCAGAGGCATTGGGACGGAATGCATTGTTGGGAATCCAAACTCGACGCTTCGATGCTGAGCCCGAAGATGAGCCAGCATCACGATAGCACTTCTGCGAGTCCTTGTATTCCATCTGAGCGGTCTCAACAAGAATAGCCTTGTTCGTCAGAGTTGAAAAGTCATTGAAGTCTTGAGCAGCTAGTGCAAGCTTGAGGTCGGGGTGTAGTCCACTACGGAACTTCTCTTGTCTGCGTGCATCTGTAGCGATGTCTTCTTCAGCATAGCGGGAGAGGTCTAGAAATTCCCGCTGATAAGCTTCGACGGTCTTGTTGCCCTGAGTGAGGTTACGGAACTGGGTCTTCATGCGTTCCATAATTGCCTGAGGGATGTAACGTGTACGGAAAGCAGCCTGGAACTCATACCAGGTGATGACTGTTCCAACAGGCAGAGTACGCTTGTGTGTGTCCCACCATTGAGCTGCGGGGCCCTTTAAGAAAATGGCCGCGAAGTTGATGAAGTTGGCAGGGGCGACATTAGCAGACTCCATCTCGTGAGTGATGTCGCGGAGCCAGTCATCAGCATCCAGTGGCTTGTCAGAGTTGCGAAACTGAGTTGGGTTAAGTCGCATAAACTCTGTCAAAGTTATTGAAGCTGGGTTCTGGTTCTGGTTGTTCTGATGCAGAAACTGAGCCATGATTCCAACCATGAGCTGGCGGTTGAGCTCAAACTATTGCATCATAGCCGCCATATAGTCTGGCGGTGGTGGGCGTTCAGGGGCACGACCACGACCACGACCACCTGGTCTAACCATCCTGCTAAGTATCAACAGGGGGTAGTTTAGTAAAAGCAATTGCAAGCGTTTAGTGACAAACATGATGTAACTCGACAACAATTTAAGTAGTGTAACAGATACATAACAGTAGTCGATTAAGACATACAGATCCATACACAGAGTTGGGTACATGCGGACAGCATAACGGCGCAAATTCAAAAGCTAGACATACTAGGCGGCGCGCAGGCACGCGGTAAGGAAGTACACAACGAGACATAGCAAAGGCTGCATCAACATCGGAGAAAACCACCGAAACGGGGTAACTGCAAGTGCTAACGACGAATATTCATCGCGGAAGGATCCTGCGCTCCATGTGCACTCTGATGCAGAATCTGGTCTCGAGCTGTAAGAAGAGGTCCACGTGCCGGTGTATGACCTCCAACAGCAGGCCAATCAATACCAGCATACATCTGAGTCCTGCGCGGGTAAAGGATGTGCTCAGGATGTATCCCTGCGTGAACAGCGGGTAGCAACTGCGTCATAGCATCGTAGAGACGTGCTCGAGTGGCAACCAACTCGACGGCAAGAGCCCGAACAGTGCGATCCAGAGCCTGAGTGCACTGAATCAGAACGCGCGGGTCATAGTGACGAGGCTCGAACGGGGCACAGATAGCTGTGTAGTATCCAGTAGCATCTCCAGCAGGGGCATACGAAATGTATCAGAACTCAGAGTCATCCAAGATATCGCTGAACTGTCCTCGGAGACGTGCGACTGCAGAGTAGGCGGCATCATGGACTGCCATCTCAATCGTCACGCCGATACCGTGGTAAAGGTGTAGCTCGGTGTCTGAGTCATTTTGCTGATCATAGATACGAACATCAGCATGGTACTGCTCCTGATTGAACTCGTGGTAATCCTCGTAAACCAAGTACTCAGGGTACCAACGGTAGCCAAGTCTGGTCATGAGAGCGATCAGGACAGCTGGAAACCCAGGGGTATTACGAGCCCAAGTGCGAAGCACAAGCTGTGTCGTAGGACGTGGTGGAAACAAATGGTCCATCTGAAACAGAGGAAATTCAGATTTGTCAAACGACAATGGGAAGTTTAACACAACTCGGAGAGAAAGGTTAAACAAAACAATGGAAAGGAAAATGATTATCAGACTAATCAGATCAATGACAGGGAAATCGCACAGATATCCAGCTCTCCGGGTAGACGGGATTTACGAGATCCTAGGTGTCGGCGTTAGTAAAATTTATTTAACCCGAGTAGAAGAGAGATCAGAGCCCCAGAGTAACGAGGAATAAAAGATCCTAATACCACCCAATTGGCGATGTGGGCCCGTAAGCCACACAGCCAAGTTAGTAAATTAGTTTTTTGATGTCTAGACTCAACTTTGGCCAAGGAATTGGAAGGGGGCTTCCTACAGGCAGTCGGCTCTGATACCAACTTGTGGCGCCCCTGACTCAATCGTACACTAATCATACACGCAAACGTGTACGATCAAGCACAGGGACTCACGGGAAGATATCACAACACAACTCTAACACAATTTAAACGGAGGTCCACAATATTACAGACTAGGGATCCGAAGATCCGAATACATAAGTCAGTCATACAAATATTATCTGAGTACAGACATAGTTAGACAAGTTTTGCCTTAAGAAGGCTAGCACAAACAGCGACACTAGATCGAAAGGCGTTGGCCTCCTGCCTGGGAGCCTCCGATCCTACTCCTGGTCAGCTGGCTTGATCCAGTAGTAAGTACCCTCTGGACCCTCCTGGTAGTAAGCTCCGGTGGTGGCATCTGGCTCCTGGACTCCATCGTCTGATGTATCATCAAGGTGGGGTATATGGGGAAAAGAGAAAGTAAAGCAACCGTGAGTACTCATCCGAAGTACTCAGCAAGCAAGGATCTATACTACATATGCAACATTATCAATGGAGAAGGGCTGTATAGGTGGACTGGGCTGCAGAAATGCCAGAATAGAGAGAAGGCCTAGTCCTATCGAAGACTAGCATCTTCAAACATCTTCACAAGGCCATCATCTTGCAGGAGTAGAAGAGAGTAGAATAGCATTTTATTTAGCAAACATGTTGAAGTACAGCTTAAAGATCCTTCCTCGACTCCCAAGCGAGAAAGCGATCCCGAAGCTTCAATTAAGTACAAGTATCCAGTTTAAGTAGTAGATCGGGATACACAAACTGAGCGTCCTTTACCGTAGGACTGGCTATCAATAGAAGATTCATCCCTGCAGGGGTGCACTACTGTTACCCAACACGGTCAATCAACTCTGGCCGGACACACTTGCTGGGTAATGCCCGTCCTCGGAAGATTAACACGAAGCAGCGCTCTACCTTGGCTCGGCAGAGAGGTCAGCACGCCGGACTAACCTATGCACCCAGAGGTCTCGGGCCATCGCCCTGGGCACCCTGCGCGTTGCGAGACTGGCCGGGGTGCAGGCGCGACACTGAACTCGTCAGTGAAGTATCCAGCCCAATCCCGACAATCAGCCCGCACGGTGAATCGTGACGTCAGACGAGCTTTCGGGAGAAACGTACTTCGTAGAGGGTCCCATAACCATTATCCCGCGTGGTGGTAGTGCGTATAGGGCACGTCGACCCACTCAGATCACACACCCAAATCCAGTAGGCTCAATTAGTATCACGCGGAGACAATCAGAGTCTCTGATGCTCCGCCACAATGTCACACTCGAGTGCCCTTGCGGCACACCCGAAATCATAGATCCCCAGCGGGTACCCACCAGGGTGGACCCGCCTGTAACAATGGTCAAAGTAACCGTGTGGTTATAACATCAAGGGGGAAACCCGAGGAATCACCCTCGGCGGATTCCACTCGACAAAATCATCAGGGTGAACGTATGAGGTATCACCCTCGAGGTTCACACTGAGGGTTGCACGACAGAGTCGTATCGGAAGTGGAGAAGGAGGAATCACCCTCGATGACGACGACCGAACAGCTACACTGCAGAGTATTCATCGGGAGTGCGTTACGAGGTATCACCCTCGGCACTCGATAGTAACTATGCAGAGTCGTACAACTAAGGGGGTGTGAAGTGAGGTGTCGGTCTCTAGTCGACGATCACGTTGATCGAGTCATCGATGATCAAGCAGGGGCAACAAGGATAAGGTGGTGGGGTCACTGATGGTTCATTCCAACCTAAACTAAACAGTTTATCATAGGCAGATAAGGTAGCAATGAACAGGTTACAACAGCAGGCTATGAATCAGAATAGGAGCATACATTAACAGTAGCAAAATCTAATGCAAGTAGGAGAAATGGAATGGGCGATATCTGGATGCTCAAAGGGGGGGCTTGCCTGGTTGCTCTGGCAAGAGAGAGGGGTCGCCAACGGGCTGCTCGTCGGTAGTGTAGTCGTACCCGGGTGCAGCATCGTCGGTCTCGGCGTCTATCGAGAGAGAGAAGGAGGGGGAGAGAAACAATAAATTCACAGCAATAATGCAAACAATATGTATGACATGCCTAAATGATATGCCGGGGTGTTCTACTGCCTAACTAAATGATTTAGTTAATTTAGGAATTTATTTGGATTTATTTAATTAAAGTTGGGCACTATTCATTTATCGAAACCGGTCTAAAAGTTCAATGTTCTTATAGCTAGAGGCATCTGACGGGAATACGGAGGGCGTATTCGGGTTCGTATCGAAATTCTGAGCAAGTTTCATATATAAATTATTTTCATCGGAGTTACGGTTTATTTAATACGATTTTCTAAAGTTTTTATTAATTTCTGGAATTTATTTAATTATTTAAATTAACATTATCCGAAACAGTGTAAGTGACGTCAGCATGACCTAAGCATGATGTCAGCAGGTCAACTCTGGCTGGCCAGAGTCAAATCTGACATGGGGGATCCACATGTCATACACTATGGCTTAATCAGAGAGGTTAATTTAATTATTTGAGTTAATTAACAGGTGAGGCCCAGCAGTCAGTGACTGATTAGTATTTAATTAACTAATTAACTAATTATTTATTTACTTAAAACCGTTTAAATGGGGTGGGGCCCGCGTGTCATAGACACGGGTGGCACAGTCAGCAGCGCTGACTGGTCAACAGGGCCCAGTGGGGCCCGTGGTCAGTGACAGGGAGGCGGGGCCCGTGGTGCCAAGTGGCAGCCACGTCGGCACCGGCCACCGGAGCGCACCGGAGAGCCCGAACGCGGCGCCGAGCTCCGGCGAGCTCGGGATTTGCCCACAGGTCATCTCCGGAGGCGTGCTTGGGCTCTAACGAACGAGCGCGGCGAGCCGCATCACGTGGTGGTGGTGGATGGTCACGGGGGTGGCCGGAACGGCGGCGGCATCGGTTCTAGCGGCGACCGGAATACGGCAAGCTCGGGGTCGACCCCAGGGGCTCGCCCGAGATGATCTACTGCACGCACGCGAGGCTTGGGCTCTCCAGAAACACGATGGAGGCGACGGCTTAGCACGGGGTGGACGAGGGCACGAGCCACGAGCTCCACGGTGGAAGCAGGTGCACGGCAATGGCGGCAGCTAGCAACGGCTCGTTCTAGCGCGAGATGGAGGAAAGGGAGGATGCGGAGCTCACCGAGGAGCGTACGGAGTGCTTGTTGATCAGTTTAGGAGCAGCAGAGCAGGGGATCGACGCGGCGAAGTTTCGGTGGCCGCGGGCATTGACGGAGACGATGCGGTGATGGTGCTGCTCCCCAAGATGAAGCAAGGCAACAGCTTGACGGAGACGAGGGCTCCAGAGCTCCTGGACAAGTCGCGGGGACGAGCGGGGCACGGCGGCCGCGAGCTTCAGCGGTGGCCGACCATGGCAGCGCCGGGCGAAGCGGGGAGCGAGGGAGGAAGGGGAGGAACTGGGCTAGGGTTCGCCAGGGGGGAGCGCGGGGTTGCCCTTTAACCACCACGCGGCGTGGCGCGTTGTCGATTGCTCGGAGGGGGGGCCTGGCGCGCGCGCTCCAGGTGCTCGACAGCAGCGGCGTGAGCAGTGCGCGAGGTGGCGGAAAGCACGAGAGTGGGCTGGGCCGCGGCTGTAGCGGTAGGCCGAGTTCACAGTAGACGCTTTAGGCCTTTTCCTTTTTCTCTTTTCTGTTTCTTTTTCTTTTCTGTTCTGTTAATTGTTTAGGCCCCAAATGGTTTTTGTAAAAAGTGTGACCTAGTCCATAAATACTAGTGCTTTATTCCCTAACACCTAAAACTAGTTTGGGCAAAATATCATTTCATAATTGTTTAAAAAAATTAAAAGGTTGCTAAATATTATTTTCAGCCACTGTTTGAGGTTGTTTGAGTTACTTACACAATTTACTAAATGTTGGTTACAATTTTAGAATGGTCTCTGCAATATTTGCTATTTATTGAACATTTCAGTTTCTATGTTGGATAACTTTTATTTTCCACTTTAATTTAAACTTGAATTTGACTTAGGAGTTGAAATGCAATATGATGCTAATGATGATTATGCACTATTAAGCTTGCTGACATATCATTATCAAAAATGATTACTGTAGCTAATGACAGGGGGTGTTACACTATGTCATTAAGTTAGTCCCAAAAAATGATATAAAGTTGCTATAAAATGGTTGTAAAACATCCAAGAATGATAATATTGCACCATGAATACTTCATAAATTATAGATACGTTGGAGACGTATCAGCATCCCCAAGCTTGAGCTTTTGCGTCTCCTTAATTCCTTTTATATCACGGTTTCCCTAAATCTTAAAAACTTCATACACACAAAACTCAACAAGAACTCGTGAGATAAGTTAGTATAAACCAATGCAAAAACCTTATCATTCTCTACTGTAGCAAATCACAAAAATTATTATTCAACATTGCATACTAAATGCCTCTGCATATTTAATACTCCTATCCTCAAATAGAATCATTAAACAAGCAAACATATGCAAACAATGCAAACATAACAGCAATCTGCCAAAACAGTAAAGTCTGTAAAGAATGCAAGAGTATCAATACTTATTTAACTCCAAAAATTATGAAAATTTACCAAACTGTAGAAAATTTATCAGATCTTACTGTGCAAAAAGTTTCAATATTTTATCACATTCTGACTTTTCTCGGGAATTTTTGCAACATCGATAAACTTTCTGTTTTGAAGCAGCAACTCATATACTTGCAAAATGAGCATGGTAAAGGCTATCCTTGACATTTTTATTGAAAATAAAGATGCAAAACATTATTATAAATAACATAAAGCAAATCCTAACAAGAAAATGATGCTCCAAGCAAAACACATATGATGTGACGAATAAAAATGTAGCTCCAAGTGAGGTTACCGATAATGTTGGAGACGAAAGAGGGGATGCCTTCCGGGGCATCCCCAAGCTTAGTTGCTTGGATCTTCCTTGAATATTACCTTGGGGTGCCTTGGGCATCCCCAAGCTAAGGGTCTTGTCACTCCTTATTCTCTTCATATCGACATCTCACCCAAAACTTGTAAACTTCAATCACACAAAACTTAACGGAACTTCGTGAGATAGGTTAGTATGATAAAGAGCAAACCATTTCACTTTGGTACTGTCAAAGACAAGATTCATAATTTTTTCCACACAATTACTACTGTAGCATATCATTTCCACAATTTATATTGATCAATATAAGCCATAGAAACTAGAAAACAAGCAAACTATGCATTGAAAACAGAATCTGTCAAAAACAGAACAGTCTGTAGTAATCTATACTCCAACCATACTTCTGCTACTCCAAAAATTCTGAAAAATTAGGAAAACGTAGAGAATTTGTATACACATAAACTGTAAAAAATTAAGAATTTTTCCACTTTCCAGGAAAATATAGGAATTTCTTTACTGGACGCAAAAGTTTCTGTTTTTGCACAGAATCAAGTCAACTATCATCCACACTATCCCAAAGGCTTTACTTGGCACTTTATTGAAACAAAAGCTATAAAACATGATTAATACAGTAGCCTAATCATGTGAACACACAAAAACAGTAGGGGTAAATGTTGGGTTGTCTCCCAACAAGCACTTTTCTTTAATGCCTTTTTAGCTAGGCATGATGATTTCAATTATGCTCACATAAAAGATAAGAATTGAAACACAAAGAGAGCATCATGATGCATATGGCAAGCACATTTAAGTCTAACCCACTTCCTATGCATAGGGATTTTGTGAGCAAACAACTTATGGGAACAAGAATCAACTAGCATAGGAAGGCAAAACAAGTGCAACTTCAAAACTTTCAACATAAAGAGAGAAAACTTGATATTATTGCAATATGTAAAAGCACATGTTCCCCTCTTATAATAATTTTCAGTAGCATCATGAATGAATTCAACAATATAACCATCACATAAAGTATTCTTTTCATGATCCGCAAGCATAGAAATTTTATTACTCTCCACATAAGCAAATTTATTCTCATGAATAGTAGTGGGAGCAAACTCAACAAAATAACTATCATGGGATTGAAAATTAAAATCATGATGATAAGTTTCATGGTTATCATTATTCTTTATAGCACACATGTCATCACCATAATCATCATAGATAGCAACTTTGTTGTCATAATCAATTGAAACCTCTTCCAAAATAGTGGACTCATCACTAAATAAAGTCATGACCTCTCCAAATTCACTTTCATAATTATCACAATAAGATTCAACACCCTCCAAAATAGTGGGATCATTAGTACCTAGAGTTGACACTCTTCCAAACCCACTTTCATCAACATAATCATCATAAATAGGAGGCATGCTACCATTATAACAAATTTGCACATCAAAACTTGGGGGACTAAAAATATCATCTTCATCAAACATAGCATCCCCAAGCTTGTAGCTTTGCATATCATTAGCATCATGGATATTCAAAGAGTTCATACCAACAACATTGCAATCATGCTCATCATTCAAAGATTTTTTGTCAAACATTTTATAGAATTCTTCTTCTATCAATTGAGCACAATTTTCCTTTCCATCGTTTTCACGAAACACATTATAGAGATGAATAATATGATGCAACCTCAATTCCATTTTTTTAATTTTCTTTTTATAAACCAAACTAGTGATAAAACAAGAAACTAAAAGATTCGATTGCAAGATCTAAAGATATACCTTCAAGCACTCACCTCCCCAGCAACGGCGCCAGAAAAGATCTTCATTGACGGGGTGTGAGTGCCGCTTACCTAACCTCCCCGGCAACGGCGCCAGAAAAGATCTTGATGTCTACTACGCAACTTTATTCTTGTAGACTCGTGTTGGGCCTCCAAGCGCAGAGTTTTGTAGGACAGTAGCAATTTTCCCTCAAGTGGATGACCTAAGGTTTATCAATCCGTGGGAGGTGTAGGATGAAGATGGTCTCTCTCAAACAACCCTGCAACCAAATAACAAAGAGTCTCTTGTGTCCCCAACACACCAAATACAATGGTAATTTGTATAGGTGCACTAGTTTAGAGAAGAGATGGTGATACAAGTGTAATATGGATAGTAGATATTGGTTTTTGTAGTAGGAACAATAAAAAACAGCAAGGTAGCAATTGATAAAACGGAGCAAAAACGGTATTGCAATGCTTGAAAATGAGGCCTAGGGTCCGTACTTTCGCTAGTGCAATCTCTCAACAATGCTAATATAATTGGATCATATAACCATCCATCAATGTGCGATGAAGAATCACTCCAAAGTTCCTATCTAGCGGAGAACATAAGAATAAATTGTTTGTAGGGTAAGAAACCACCTCAAACCTATTATTTCCGATCAATCTATCCAAGAGTTCGTACTAAAATAACACCAAAACAAATTCAGATTCGTAATGCTCAATCCAACACAAAGAACCACAAAGAGTGCCCCAAGATTTCTACCGGAGAAACAAAGACAAGAACGTGCATCAACCCCTATGCATAGATTACCCCCAATGTCACCTCAGGAATCCGCGAGTTGAGTGCCAAAACATATATCAAGTGAATCAATATGATACCCCATTGTCACCACGGGTATTCATAGCAAGACATACATAAAGTGTTCTCAAATCCATAAAAGTATTCAATCCGATAAAACAAAATCTCAAAGGGAAAAATCAATTCATCACAACAAGACAGAGAGGGGAAAACACCATATGATCCGACTATATTAACAAAGCCCGCGATACATCAAGATCGTGACATCTCAAGAACACGAGAAAGAGAGATTAAACATATAGCTACTGGTACAAACCCTCAGCCCCGAGGGTGGACTACTCCCTCCTCATCATGGTGGCCGCCGGGATGATGAAGATGGCCACCGGTGATGATTTCCCCCTCCGGCAGGGTGCCGGAACGGGGTCTAGATTCGTTTTTCGTGGCTACAGAGGCTTGCGGCGGTGGAACTTATGATCTAGGGTCTCCGCGAGGGTTTTTTGGAATATTTGGCAATTTATAGGGCGAAGAGGCGGTGCGGGAGGCCACCGAGGTGGCACAACCCACCGGGGCGCGCCCTGGTGGGTTGTGCCCCCCTCGGGGCACCCCCCCAGGTGCTGCTCTGGCCCATTGGATGTCTTCTGGTCCATAAAAAATCCACAAAAAGTTTCGCTGCGTTTGGACTCCGTTTGGTATTGATTTTCTACGATGTAAAAAACAAGCAAAAAACAGCAACTGGCACTGGGCACTATGTCAATAAGTTAGTCCCAAAAAATGATATAAAGTTGCTATAAAATGATTGTAAAACATCCAAGAATGATAATATAGCAGCATGAATACTTCATAAATTATAGATACGTTGGAGATGTATCACGGCACGTCCCGATCAGGGGTCCCTGCCGTTCTCTCTCACAAAGCCGGTGTGGTTGCCTTCGTCCCTTGCTCACTGCCACGACGTGGGCAGTTGCCGCCTCCCGCCACCCTCCTATAAGCTAGCTACATCCCGACATCCCTCAGGCACAACTTCTTTTACAGCCGGCTTGCACCACTACCCCAGCTGCCCACATCGCTCCATGTGGATATTTCTCTACTTCTTTGCCCCGCACGTACCTTTACTGGCTTCTACTGTATTTGTGATGAGTTTATGTCTCATCAACTAGTCCCACTAGTCTTATTCTAAACACGCTTCTTCAATTTCTTTGCCACAGGGATGCTCAGCTCGATTTTAGTGAAACTGCACAAAAGGATCCGATGGTCAAAGGGTTGCAAACTTCATTTCTTCGGAAAGTTCAACGTCGCCAGCAAATTAAAGCCCGATTAGGGTTTAGGGTTCAAGGCCTAGGGACTACATGGATCATTTTTTTCTTGAGCTGTCTCTGTTCCAAAATAAGTGTCAACTTTAGTAGTACAACTTTGTACTAAAGTTGGCATAAAGTTGAGACACTTATTTTGGAACGGAGGGAGTACATATTGGCTATGATCTGTGAATCATTGAGATGCAATAGCATGCATGTTAGTCTCCTTTGTATTTGATGGAATGTTGCAATGGGGCAACCTTGGACGCAAGATACATGAAACAGAAGCTGGAAGCTTCATAGCATTGTACAAATTTATCTCGCTGAGAAATTACAGTACGTACTATGTACTACTAAAGAGTTAGGTGTCGCACGTTGTCCAGAAAATATGGTGATAGTGTGAGGTGGGCCATGTAATCACTGAGCTGCCGTGTTTTCGCTGCTTTCGCACTCCTCCATTGTAAGAGTGGAGAAAATTGAAAGAGTGAAGACGCTCTACTTCCTTTCGCTGAAACATGGGACATCCAACATCCGGTGCACGTGTCATGCACCAAAGTAAAGTGTACAGTGCAACTGAGACTCAGCACGCTCGTACCACCTCAATAATAAATGACCAATGAGCCGTCAAATCACATAGACCCGACAGTAAGTTGGACGGACGAAGCAACCATCACTCTTTGTTGAATCTGCTTCTCCCTTCAATGCAGGTGCCACTAAGAGGTCGTGTCCACTCTGCACGGGCATGAATGCGGCACCGATTCTCTGGAGCGGCGCTGACTGTTTCGGGCGGGAAGCACGCGCGGCCGATGGAGGGGGTTTGGGTGGGCCAGGGTGGTCAGGAGCGGGCATGGCTGCTGTCCCGACCGGACGCCCGGAAATGAGAGGATGCACCGACTCTCGCAGCTAAATCGTAGTACTACACACAATCTCTCTGTAGGTCGATGTGTCGCTCTCTCTAACACACACACGCTATTAAAAATAAACACACACATGCACACACAGGTTCATGCGCCCGCGGTCAACCGCTATATCTGCAGCCGCAGAATTTTACGCACGCGGCTGCCGGATTTGGAGCATTGCGGCCGCCTGCAAATGCGCCTTGCCATGGATTGTCCGGGTACCGGGTCGCACAACAATGGCAATGCCTCCACGTGGCATGCAGTTTTAGTTGTTGTTCACTTCGGAGGGTCGTGTACCACACATGAATGATATTAAGTGCGACCGGGAGGCGTGGAGTGTTAATTGCGAATTGACTCCTTCGAGCGTTAAATTTTCTTCGCGTATTAGCATTGCCCTCCGTCACAGTTTACAGGGAGCGCTTCAATTCTCATGCATTTCCACACCCGAGGGATTTTAGGCGCGTTTGGTTTAATGCCCAATTAATTAGGGCATCGTAACCGCAACCAAGCCCAAAATTTTCTCTCCATGCAGGTGTGTACGCGGGGTGGAATAAATGCATGCATGTGTGTATGTGGACTGAAAGCACTCCATGCATGTGTGTACGCATTAATTTCTCCAGTAATTAGGCACCATGGTATAACTCCCGATGCTATTTTTCAGTCCAAACGCTAATCACCTTGGTCCGAGAGATTGTTGATGCGTGCCCTGTAAACTGTGACAGAGGGAGAAATTAAATAAAGAGTTTCGTTTCGTGCACAATTTAAAATGATTTTTATGGAGAGAAAAAGATAACCACTCCAACTATATAGGAGTATATACTAGCAAGATGCCCGTGCATTGCACGGAACATCAAGATGCATTTGTATGAGTAGTTTATCTTGTGGGAGAAAAGGATGAACGAGGGAAGGCCTTATTTGCAAATGTGGAGAGGGGTGTGGGTATCTTTTTGCAAAATTGCCATAGTTTCCTTCCTATCCGTCAGATATAAATCGGACGACCTATATTGCAGGATGACAGGCACACCATCATCACCAACTCTATTTTTTATAAGAGTAGAGATATAGATATAGAGAATAGAGATACGCTGTAGCCTCAGCGCTTGTTTTCTAGGGTTTGCTCTCTTCACACTCTCTCCACTATATATATATATACTAACAAGATGCCCGTGCGTTGCACGGAACATCAAGATGCATTTGTATGAGTAGTTTATGTTGTGAGAGAAAAGGATGAACGAGGGAAGTCCTTATCTGCAACTGTGGAGAGAGGTGCGGGTATCTTTTTGCAAAATTGCCATAGTTTGCTTTCTATCCGTCAGATATAGATCGGACGGTCTATATTACACGATGGCAGGCACACCATCATCACCAACTCGGTCTTTTATAAGAGTGGAGATAGAGATACACGCTGGAGCCTCAGCGCTTGCAGTTGCTCTCTTCACACTCTCACCCTCCCCAGATCTAAACAAGACTGCATTGGCCTCTCTCCCCTCACTGCTGGTCAAAGAGCCGGCAGCATCCCGTCCGCCGGGGAAGGGAAGGAGGCTTAACGCTGTTGCCGTCGGCGAGGGAGGGAATCCACTACCGGTGCCACTGTTCACTTTCACCCAGCGGCGGCGCGGGAGGGCCTCTGACCCCTTCTTCCTCGCTGCCGTAAATAGTGTGGGCAGATCGGCCTCCGCCCGCCCACTGAGCCACACACTGAGAACCTTAAGGTATAATTTACTTAATCCACATGCATTGCTCTAGCTACATGTGGATTTTTTTCGCTTCTGCACTCGAATCTAGGTGTTTGATCAAATAGGAAAGTAGTGGGGAAGGTTGTATAGCATGAATCTAGGACATGGTTCAAAGAGGAAAGGAAGGGGGAAAGTAGTACAGACTGGCTATCCAACACCTACGTTGGTCGAAAAGGGAAAACAATGACAAACGCAGTACACACATCTGTAACGAACTGATCTTTCTGTGGGTGGGGGACAAGGATATAGAGTTTGAGCAGGACTAGATTTGTTGCCCTCACATAGGGAAAGGTGTCTAAACATAACAAAACTGGGACCAACACAAATATGCTCCTTGGTTGTTTGTTCTTTGTTGCAACAGACTGTGCATCACCCCTTTATACATTGGTAGATGCACATGGTGCTGGTGCGTCCACTCTCCCGTACAACTCTTTAGCTGTTGTTAATCTAATAATGCCACTGGAAAATTGATGCAATGCCACAGTTAAAAGCAAATTACATGTTTAACAAATTTTATTGTTAATATAATCTCTCTGTTAATATGAATCAGTGCCACTATTTGAGAAATGCTACTGTCTTGCTTTCTTTCCCATTTAGATAAGTTAGGTGCTTCTTTTTGTGGGCTTCTGTGTCATCCACCATTATTGACCAGTAATTGTTTCCTTTGCACCTCTGTGTAAACAGGGTTATCTACTTCACCTCGTTGCTATTGCGACCTTTTGTTGCACTACACAAAACACTTTTGTTTTAAGAGTGTTTTGTGCAGTTCAACCAAAATGTCACACCGACAACGTTGCTTGATTGCTTGCTCTTAGTGGAACTGCACAAGAGGAGATCTGACTTCCTATCCGTGTTGGCAAATTTGTTTCAGATCTTCTTCTTGTGAGTTGTTTGAATTCCGTGTCATGAGAGGTCAGTACTGGCCTTCTTCCACATGATTGTGCAGTGTGCTTTCATATGTTTGACTACTTATATGGTAATGTTGCTTGATTTTAGTGAACTGCACAAAAGGAGACCAGACTTCCAATCTGTATGTGCACCGTAATATCCCATTGAGGTAAGATAATGATATTTCGCAACTGTTGGCCTGTATATTGCTACTGTCATCAGAAAAGTAATGTTGTTGTTTAGTGCTATACTTGTGCTCCCTAATTGACATGCCAAATCTTACATTGAAGGCGAATCTTGTCTGTTATTGAACCAAGTGATGAAGGGGAAGAACAAGCGGAAGAAGAACAAAAATCAACTCCCGGTGTTGTAATGAAGCACTGGAACTGTGATGACACAAGTAATGATATAGTTTTGCATCTTAATTTATTGCTATGTCTGGAATGAGCAATTGTTTTGCCGCTGTGATTTGATGCCACTCTTAATGTAATATGTAATTATCTCTACTTGATCAAACAGGGATCTTGTTTGAAGATAACATATATTTTAGTGGAACGGCACAAGAAGATGTTGGAAACATTAAACTAATCAAGGAGTTTATAGTAAGCATGGCAACCACAGTAGATAATAATGGATGGTTTCGGAGGAGTGCTTCATCTGCATGCTCTACACAATAAGCCTCCTGACAAAGGTTGGTACCGGCCCACGGATTTCATCCATATGATCGAGCTTTGTCCTCTCTATTGGTGTTGTGCTACTGTTTAGCTACTGTCATGAGAAAGTGGTATTGTCCTCGAGAAGTGCTTCATCTGTGTTGTTTTAAATATTTTCTTTCCTTTTTTGAGCAAACAGGGATGCTAGCATCTAGTTGTTCTCTTGTGTTTGCACAAAAGGATCATCCTCTGAAGAAGAAGAATATGGATCTTTGAGAAAGTGGTATTGTTCCGCTTGTTAATCTAAGGCTGCTAATAAATTGAGGCACCGGTTTGCCACCGTTATAGCCACTGATAAAATTAAGTAATAATACAGTTCAAGTTGAGTTGTGTGTTTCGTATCATATCATTTCCTATGAGGATAATGAGGATGCATCTCTTTGTGACTATACATTTCATCAGTTACTCCCATTGTTAATGTAATGGCTGTTTTAAATATTTCCTTTCCTTCTTTTTGAGCAAACAGGGATGCTAGCATTTAGTTGTTCCCTTGTCTTTGCACAACAGGATCATCCTCCTCTAAAGAAGAATATGGAGTACGTGAAGTGCCTAGTTCCGATTATGCCAGGATGAAGAAGCTAAGCCCTTCTCTTCTTATTAGAAGGAGAAGTTGAAGGATGGTTACATTACTGCCCACAAGAACAAACTAACTTCAGCTCAGAAGGACTCAAAGATCTTCATCATTGTTGCTGTGATGGCCAATACAATGTTGTTTTAGGATTCTTTCTGGTGAGTTCTATTTTTTTAAATGTGTGCTCTGCATGGATCATGTAGGTTGCCTGTTTAAACTGTAAATTCATAATACAGTTTGCTTTGTACTAATCACTTTTTTGTATTTATGCAAACAGGGATGCTCAGCTTGATTTCAATGGGAACTGCATAAAATGTTCAGATGGTTCGTGCCCTCCATTATACTTCATCATGCACAATACATCGAATGTTCTTGAATCATTCATTTCCACCTCCAGCCACAAAATTAGCTACAAGAAAGGAGGTGCCGATATGTTCAAGGCCTTGCAACATATAAAGGCGAAATCAAACAAGCTACGCGTGAAGTTGGTTGATTTTATATTTTGGAATGGACAACCTTCTCAAATTTTGCTCATTGATGTTAGCAAGAAGACATGCGTTTGATATTTTGGAATGGGACGCCCTTTGCCGTCAGCAGCATCGATCGATTTTTCTTTATTCTTTAGTTGTGAAGTAAATATTCGCTCTGACGTGTGAATCATTGAGATGCATAATCATTGATTGTTTTGAATGTTTTCTATGAATTGCCAGGCCTGTGAGTTTGATTGCAATGTACAGGCACGCTAAAAAATTGCTCAAACTTTTTGTACGTGTGAAACTACTGCAAACGAGGTGATCACCATGCGTCCTGAAAATAATGCTAGTACGTATTGTTTTGCATGTTCATCCAATGCCAGTGATACAGGAATTCGAACTAATTGAACTAAATTCGTTCATACACGGCCGGATTTCATATAAACATGCCAGATTTCATTACATTTCATACATTCTCCAACTAAGAAGGGGTGCACTGGAGGTATAATTAATTAACCTAATCTATGATCTCCGGCGCCCATTTACCATGTCCGGCTGAGCTGAACAGAAGCTTCTTCTCCAGCTCAGCTCTCCGACTCCACGTCGCCGCCAAGAAGCTAATCGGTCGTCAATGTTTAAGCCTCCAAGCTTGGCTTCAACCGAAGGGTAGCATCGGTGGCCTTACATGGACCCGAGCAGCGGTGACCTACCGTGTTCTACTCTTCCTCGTTTTCTGTGTGGCGCGGCCTCGTTGGCAGCGGGGCGGGGCCTCGACGGAGCCGGCGTTGTCCTCTGTCTCGTTGCCAGCGGGGCGGCGTCTCAACGGAGCGGGGGAAATCCTCGCCCTCGTTGTCGGCAGGGCGGGGCCTCGGCGGAGCCGGCGATGTCCTCTGCCTCGTTGTTGGCGGGGCGAGGCCTCGGCGGAGCAGGGCCTCGCCGAAGCCGGCGAAGTCCTCCGCCTCGGTGCCAGCGGGGCGGGGCCTCGGCGGAGCCGGCATTGTCCTCCGCCTCTTCGTCGGTCTCGCCAAACAGCGCCTCGCCTGCTTCATCACCCTCTTTGTAGGCGGCCGCAACCTCCGCCACTCGCATGTGGTACCGCCTGTGCGCGAGGCGGCTCTCCCGGGTGGAGCGGTACGACTCGAGCAGCGCCTCCTACTCCTCCCGCTCCGTGGTGATCTGCTCCTCCACCTGCAGGTGCTCCTAGAGGACATGGTGGTTGTAGGCGGCGTCGGCCTGCGCCTCCCGGAACTACTCCTCATGCTTCTGCCTCACCATGTCCATGTATTGGGCACGGGCCTCGCCGATGGTCATGGTGCAATGCACCGATGAGGATGGAGCGGAGGAGGGGGTTGGCGCCGGATCGTCGACTACCAAACTAGTACAGCGAGGTGCTATACAAAAGGTTTTAACCCCTTTCCGCGATGGCATTTGGAACCGTCGCCTAGTGAGTGACTGCGATAGGGGGGTCCTTCCCACACGACCCAGAAACCGTCGGGGATATGCCCTCCTGGCACACACGCTCGGCAAAATGAGGTCGTGTGCGACCGGCGAGCGATCAAATACGGTTATACGTATAGTAGTGCTAAAAAATACAATTACACAGGCGAAATCATTTCCGGTCGTAAGTACATCCCACACAGTCAGTCCCCGCTAAACGTTTCCATTCGTATATACATCCCACACAGTCGCTCCAAGGAAAACGTTTCTGTTCGCAGGTACATCACACACAATTTTCCCCGTTAAATCGTTTGTGATAGCGTTTCCATCGCACACGGTATTAATAATTTTATCGTTTGCGTTATTGAATGCATCACACACGATGCGTAGAAGAAACTGTGGGGCAAAGGCTATCCATCACACATAGTTTTTATGTGGTAAACATTTGCGCCAAGTGGCCTAACGCAAACAGTTTTCAAGAGGATGTCATGTGTGATTGTTCATTAATCCAACACGGTTTATTCCTAGAAACTGTGTGCGTTGCCCCAGGTCATCGCCCACGGTGTTTTCCCAATAACCATTTGCAATAGAAAAACCCAATTAGCAGGCTAATTGGCCATTAGCAGGCTAATTGCCCTATTATTAATAATCCATTTATTAATCTAATTGACATTTCATATTAAGCACACAATATATTTCATTTTCATATTAAGGAAGCAGGATTTCATAATTGAAATACATCAGAGTACAACATCATATAGCTTCAGCACTCAGCTACCCCATTACAGAACTGCACTAGCACCAAGCTTCACATGCAACATCTATAACCTTTCGAAATTAGCATCATAGACGGTACATAGACAGATGTATCTCATTTGGAAAACTGCTGAAGTGGAAGGCGAATATTGAGCCTTCATTGATGTTGAAGGTCTTTGCAACTTTAGGCCAGTTCCTGTGGATGATTGACCATCCATCCTTCGTCCTCTTCAGGAACACTTCAATATTGAACCGTGGGTGTTGTATGAATACCTTCCTCGCCTCCTGACCATACAGGTGGTTTGAGAGGTAATCATCAGTGAACTGCTTTGGAAAGGCCTGAAAACAAGGATGTGCATAAATATCTTCTCTATATTGGAAATGGGGCAAAGGAATAAAAAAGGCAAGGTATAATAGTTAGTACCATCCTGTAGTGAACTGATATCTTCTTCATTATGCAGACAAAGATCTTGTTGTTTTTTGTCGCTAATTTCTTTATCCTAACAATCTTTCTGAGTTTCTTGACTTGACTGATATTCATGGACAACTCATTTCCCCATATGCAAAAAGGGTCGAACAGTGGGTCAAAACCTCTGACAGTAGGACCTACATGTGCAAGACCAAATTGTTAAAAACCTAAATATTAGAATGGTTCCTGCAATTGCACAATAATGTGCTATTAGACAAAGGACCATGCATGTGCAAACCTCGATTGTAAACCTCAGTGCTTCCCATTGTTTCCCTGCAACACATATAAGGTAGTTAGTGATCAGGTTAAGTGAGGGTTCGCATGCTATTAGTCAAATACGTTGATGAAAAATAAGCACATTGCAGATTCATCAGATTAATTCAAGCCACATGGAATACCCATTTATCCAAACCAGGCATGATTAAGAACTAGGAAATATAGCAATTGTATATGTTTCTCATGTATTAAGTGCAGCCAAATTCGATTTATTCCTCACATGCACAACAATACAAAATTCTACCCACGACAATTGGACATCGCATTGCAGAATTGAACCAAGCAGTTAACTAAACACCACAATAAATGAACCAAACATTAACTGAGCACCACATTGCACAATATAACATACTCCTAATAGAAGATCAGACAGTTAACCAAACCAAGCATGCTTAACAACTTGGAAATATATCAATTGTATTTGTTTCTCATGTATTTAGTACAGCCAAATTCGATTTATTTCTCACATGGTATACAATAACAGAATGCACCCACAACAATTGAACATCGCATTGCAGAATTGAACCAAACAGTTAACTAAACACCACAACAAATGAACCAAATGTTAACTGAGCACCACATTGCACAATGTATAACATACTAGAAGATCAGATAGTTAACCAAACCAAGCATGCTTGACAACTTGGAAATATAGCAATTGTATTTGTTTCTCATGTATTTTGTAAAGAAAAATTCAATTTATTTCTCACATGGAAGACAATACAAAATTGCACCCTGAAGAATTGAACATCACATTTGCAGAATTGAACCAAACAGTTAACTGAACACGACAACTAATTAACCAAATAGTTAATAAGTGAGCACCACATTGCACGACATATAGAACATATACACTAGAGCAAAAGATTGCATGGTAAAAGTAGATAGCACAATTCACTAGAATTTGTTAAGGAAAGGCAGTAGCTAGCAAACTGAACATGGGTCCTTATAGTGAGCTAATAAGACAAGCTACTCCTCATCGTCGGAGATATCGATGACGATTGGCTCCTTGAACATGGAAGAGGGTGAGGCCTCTACATCGTGGGTGCCCTCGTCGTAGTGGTGAGTTGCCTGAGCTGCTCCGGGCACCAACCTGCTGGCTCTCGAGTTGAGGTAAGCACGTGCACGCTAAGAAAACACCTCGTAGTCTTCGTCGAAGGCACCGAGGGTGGCCTCGAGAAAATGCCAAAAACTGTCGTTTAAAGCAGCCAACCGCGTCGCGGCGTCGGCGCGTGAGGCGTCGATGGTGACCTCGACGGTGAGGTGCTCCTCCAAGATCTGGCGGTCAGCACGAATGGCAGCCATCGCGACCTCATCCGCGTGTGTGGCCGCGATTTGCTTCTCCACTGCCAAATGCTCCTTGAGCTCCTGGCTATACTGCGTGCACCATGGCTTAGGGTGGCGCTTATTTGGTGGAGGGGTCGGTGATTTGGGTGGAAGGTGTCGCGCCGGCGGTCGGGGCATGTGGGATGTGGAAGGAGGAGGAGGATGGGGGTCGGGTGTGGATTACCTGCATGGATAGACAAGGCCGAGCAGCGTGAAGGAGGGTCGCCAGCGAGGAGGCGGCACTGCAAGCAAGGAGTGAAGGTTTCAACTTGGAAAGGAAGGAGAAAACAAGGGAAATGTGGCTTTTGGTAAGGGGGGGGGGGGCAGGGAGGTAGATATTTCCACGGAAGCCGAAAATTTTGAGTCGGTTCAGCGAAAAAACTGGCGCGCAAAGTGTCATCAGACACAGTCCCTTATTCAGAACTGTGTACGATATGTGAACATCACAAATGATTCAGATAGCTTAACCCGTGTGTGATGAGTTTGAATGTCAAAAAATTTGGTTCGAATTTCCCTGGTTACAGTGGTCATCCACGTCATTGCATAATTTGGGTACACAAAGGAGACTACAGCACACCCACACTTCTTAATCGAGCAAGTTCAGCAATTAAACAGAGCTAGCTGACCTAAACATTACTCTAACAAATTAAAGACAGGCGCTCTTAATTAAACAAAACAAAGAGTACTACTACGGCTGGTGCTCGTCGATCTCCGCCGCCTCTTCCATGTCCAGCTCGCGCCCGACGGTCTCCTGGGGAAGGGGCTCCATGGCATCCATCGCACCATACTCGGCAAGCATCTCGCCATCCGCGTCCGCCATCTCTTTGGAAAAGGCCGCCACGAGCTGGGTGTGGGCGGCCACGATCTGGCCTTGGACGGGCTCTGTCGTGGCAAGGCATGCGGCGGAGGAACGGATGGCTGCTCAAACGCTCTCGGTGATTGCCAACTCTTCGTCCGTGGGTTGCCGACCGTTGTCGGAGAAGCTTCGTTTGATTTGTGCGATGACTGCCACGAGCTGGGCATGGGCGGCCTCGAGATGGTCGTGGGCGGCCTTCATCAGGGCTAAGGCCACCGCTGCAGAACAGACAGTTGCTGTGCCACTCTCGCCAGTTGCTATCCCCGAGGCAGATGTTGCTGCCGCCACCTGAGAAGCAACAGCGGCCGTTTGGGCTGCCTTGGCCGCCCGGTCGCAGATTGTGGCCGCGCTCATGCACCTTGTTAGCATGCGCATTGCGGCTGCGGCCGCGCTCTCGCTGGAGTGGGCCCCCGAAGTTGCCCTCACGACGCGGGTCCACGTCCCCATCTTTCAACGACGATGATTGAATAGTGCAATGATATTTGGGGAGCGAGCTAGTGTGCTTGACACGCCGGCTGTGGACTGTAGCCGACACACCTTCTCGCGTAAGCCATAGGTGTACTATACACCTACGGTGCTCCAAGATATTTTATACTGCATCTCACACGGTTGGTGATAATAAACTGTGTGGGATCTACTTGATTTTTCATCTTGATTTGAATTACATAATGGGGTCACAGCGGCAATGGAGGGTGTTTGAATTGCTAGAACTTTTATCTGCAGTGAACATGCAACTATATGTGTGTCGTAAAAAAATTGGAATTATTAAGGGTTCGTTTGGACAGTTTATACATTAAATTGGTTTTCTAGCCATTTCAGGTGCACAATTCAAAATTAAACTACATGCACATGCTCCGGTGCACCAACATGGGTTGTAAAATCATATATGTGTCCATGGGTTTATGCTTATGTTCCATGCGAGAAATGGGGATGAATTTCGAACACCACGGCACCGTGGCTCTCCGGCAAACGTTAAGGTACTTGCTTTTGTAATTCTAGTAAATCCAAAACCCGTCTGAAATTCATGAACCTTGGCATGCTATCATGGAATGGCATCAACATGCTGGGGTAAAAAATATTGTCCCATTTGGGGCAGGTTATGGTATAAGCTTCTCACAAACCAGAGCTTCTCACAAGAAGCCTCATGGTTCCGTTAGGGAAACGTGTCACCTTTGTGGACAAAACGATATTCGTCGCCTCTTTTTCCTTTCAATTTTTTTCCTAGTGTCAACATAGAACAACAGGAGTGTCGTGTTAAATTTTGGATTTTTTGGGGGATCGTTTGGACATTTTTATACGTTAACTGAGTTTTCTAGGCATTTATGTGCATAATTCAAAATTGAACTACATGCACATGCTCCAGTCCATAAAAACGGGTTGCAAAATCAAATGTTTGTCCTTGGTTGCAAGCTTAGGTCACATGCAAGAAATGAGAATGAATGTCAAACACCTTGACACTGTCGCTCGGCCGCTAACATTGAGATACATGGTTTTAAAATTCTAGTAAATCAAAAACTCGTTTGAAATTCATGAAACTTGACATGATATCATGGACCAGCATCGACAAGCCGTTGTAAAAATATTGTCCCATTTGGGGCAGGTTTGGGTATAAGCTTCTCGCAAACCAGAGCTTCTCTCACAACAAGCCTGATGGTTTCGGTAGGGAACGTGCCACCTTGGGGGACGAAGCAATATCTGTTGCCTCTTCTTACTTTCAATTTTTTTCTCATGTCAACATAGAACAACAGGAGTGTTGTGTCAATTTTTGGGATTTTTCGGGGTTCACTTGGACATTTTTATACATTAACTGAGTTTTCTATGCATTCATGTGCATAATTCAAATTTGAACTACATGCACATGCTCTAGTGCATATAAACGGGTTGAAAAATCAAATGTGTGTCCTTGGTTGCAACCTTAGGTCCCATGCAAGAAATGGGAATGAATGTCAAACACCTTTGCCACCGTCGCTCGCCCGCTAACATTGAGATACATGGTTTTAAAATTCTAGTAAATCGATAACTCATCTGAAATTCATGAAACTTGACATGCTATCATGGAACGGCATCAACATGCAGTGGTAAAATATTGTCCCATTTGGGGCAGGTTGGGGTATAAGCTTCTCACAAACCAGAGCTTCTCACAACAAGCCTCATGGTTACGGTAGGGAACGTTTCACCTTTCTGGACGAAATGATATCCATTGCCTCTTCTTGATTTCAATTTTTTCTCTAGTGTCAACATAGAACAACAGGAGTGTTGTGTTAAATTTTGGAATTTTCCGGGGTTCGTTTGGACATTTTTATACATTAATTGAGTTTTCAATGCATTTATGTGCATAATTCAAATTTGAACTACATGCACATGCTCTAATGCATATAAATTGGTTGAAAATTTAAATATGTGTCCTTGGTTGCATGCTTAGGTCCCATGCAAGAAATGGGAATGAATGTCAAACATCCTGCCACCGTCACTCGGCCGCAAACATTGAGATACCTGGTTTTTAAATTCTAGTAAATCCAAAACTCGTCTGAAATTCATGAAACTTGGCATGCTATCATGGAGCGGCATCAACATGCCGTGGTAAATTTTTTGTCCCATTTGGGGCAGGTTTGGGTATAAGCTTCTCACAAACCAAAGCTTCTCACAACAAGCCTGATGGTTTCGGTAGGGAACGTGCCACCTTTGGGGACGAAACGATATCCGTTGCCTCTTATTGCTTTCAAAAATTTTCTAGTGTCAACATAGAACAACATGAGTGTTGTGTTAAGTTTTGGAATTTTTCGGGGTTTGTTTGGACATTTTTATACATTAAGTGGGTTTTCTAGGCATTTTATGTGCATAATTCAAATTTGAACTACATGCACATGCTCCAGTGCATATAAATTGGTTGAAAAATCAAATATGTGTCCTTGGGTGCATGCTTAGGTCCCATGCAAGAAATGGGAATGAATTTCAAACACCAGGGCACTGTTGATTGCCGGCAAAACGTTGAGATACTTTGTTTTTAAATTCTAGTAAATCCAAAACTCATCTGAAATTCATGAAACTTGGCATGCTATCATGGAATGGCACCCGACATGCTGTGGTATTTTTCGTGTCCATTTTGAGAGAAGGCACACTCGAATAACAGCCAACAAAGGCATTTTGAAACAGATAGCTGCCACTGTAACATCTCAAACATTTTGTATAAGTTAAATCGTGTGCGTTCTGTTAACCATTCATGTGACACCATGCCTCACTCTTTTAATGGCTAGGAGGTGCCGTGAGGACAGGTGCTTGACTAAACGGGAGGCGTGCGAGTTGTACTCCAATGCGCAGGCTCACCGGGAAGCTGCGAGCTATACGCCGGACCGGTGCCATTTGCGATTGTGGGAGAAGCAGATGAGATAAGCTACAGGGAGGGAGGGGAAAATGCGACGCAGGACTCGCCGGCCGTGAGGGTTTATATAGTAGGCTGGTAAGCATTGGGATTTTGGGGGATTTCACCGAGTCGGGCGGGGGAAGCTTGCGCGGGAACCTGCGCGGTTGCGCGGGAACGGGCTCACCACTGTTTGGCCAAATGAACGCCCCCGCACGCTGCTCAAGCTTGCGCTCGAAGCCGTCTGTGGTAGCAGGGTGACAAGACGTGCGAGAGGAGGACGAAAGGGCACGTACACATACGGTTAATAAAAAAACATTTGCGATTTAATTACCTACTATACCCCCGTCCTGGTTTATAAGTAGGATTTAACTAATAAAATACGAATGCATGTCGCCAAAGATTATATCGTTGGATTCGTATTTGAACATAGTTTCCAATTATATAATTTTTATAACATGCATTAACATTTTGTTGGTTAAATTTAAGGTCAAAATATGGCACAGAATATAAAGGGGACTAATAGACCAAGACGGCGGTAGTAGCACACGGCCGCTCTCTACGGCGTATCACACACATCTTGTTAAGTTGAACCTTTTCTATTGTGTTGCCTAATCACACACAGTTCATCCTAGTGAACTGTATGCCATATATCGCACACACCCTCATATGGCTGCCCGTTTCTGTTGTTCCGCATCATCGCAAATAGTTCTTCTTGTTTAACCGTTTTCCACTCATCCAATGGAGGGAAGATTCTACATTCGCGGGGGACGTGGCATTAACCATTGGGCGGCAACAGTCGGTCATCCGGGTGCGCAATAAAGGATGCAAAGAGGGATCCTACAACAGCAAGGACCAGCTTCCCTACCGATAGCTCATCTAACAGAACTCCCAAGTTAACTGTGCTGAGGCTTGAGTAGTCATCAGATGGGTGACCGGATGGGAAGTGGCCTCGATGTTAAATTAACTGATGGGATGGGTCACTATAAACATTTAATTGTCTTAAATGTATATAGTGCTCCCTCCTATTAGTTGAATTAACCTCGAGGTCCTTGTTTTGTAATTTTTGACATTTTTTGTTTTTTGAACACATGTTGATTGGCTTGAAGAAGGTCTATCTCGTTACTTTTTGATAATTTTTGTTTTTTGAACACATGTTGATTGGCTTGAATGAAGGTCTATCCCGTTACTTTACGACATGTTTCCAAAACATGGACCTCGAGGTTAATTCAACTAATAGGACAGAGCACTATATACATTCAATGCAATTAAATGTTTTCCAAAAAAAGTGATATGATTTCTGTGAAACTTATAAGTCATGTATGTCAAATTAACCTCTGTGTACTTGTTCTCAAATTAACCTCTGGGCCTGTTTGCCGCGTATCACACACATCTTGTTAAGTTGAACCGTTTATGTTCTCTTCCCTAATCGAAAACAGTTCATTCGAGTGAACCCTATGTCGTATATCACACACACCTTGATCTGGCTAACCGTTTCTGTTGCTTTCCCTAATAGCAAACAGTTCATCAAAGTGAACTGTATGCTGTATATCGCACACACATTGATATGGCTGCCCATTTCTGTTGTTCTGTCTAATCGCAAACAGTTCGTCTGGATCAACCGTATGCCCAGCATCGCACACGCAAGTAAAATCTGAACCGTGTTTGATGTACCCACCATCGCAAACGTTTTGCAGCTTTTTTGATGGCTTTTTATATCACCGTTTGCGATTAATGCATCACACACAGTTTCGTTAAAGGGTCTCTGATCGTAGTGTCGCGTTAGCAGCATCCTGCAGTAGTGCCACGTTCTCCATTAGGACGTCGTCATCCTCCGGCTGCCTGCTGGCCAGCCAGTCGGCAGCAATGACTGCCATCTCCTTCTGGTCCGTCGTCCGCCCATCCCGAAGAGTGATGGAGCGCGAGGAAGCCATGGTGGGAGTGGTGTGGACAGGAGAAAGGGAACGGAGGCGGATGACTGCGGCTATGGCCGGCACAACAATTTATATAGCAATGGTGGGCGGCAGAGGGACGGATGGGTGGCGCTGGAGTAGCCGCCTCGACAACTATGTATCATTAATGTGGGCGGCAGACGGACGGACAGCACTTGTGTCGTTTGAACTCGGAGCAATTGCCTGCACCGGGAAGTGGCGCGGGTGGCGCTGACCGTTTCAGGCGGAAAGCGCGTGCAGGTGAGGGAGGGGGTCTGGGTAGGCTAGGGCGGTCAGACGCGTGCTTGGCAGCGGTCCGATCCGGCAGCCGGACATGCTGGCTCGCTAGCGAGCTCGCCGAGCTCAGCGACGACAATCAGATGATGGACCGACCAGGAGCCGGCGCCACCGCCCAAGCCGGTTCATGCCGTGTTCGCCATAGAGCAGGTGCGGCCACACTTTGACGCCCTAATGGCGGAAGAGCTACCATCGCAGGAGGACCTATGCTGCAACCTCCATCTCCTCAACGAGTACCGGCTCACGGAAGGATGAATCACCGGCGAACAAGCGAACGACAATGCCTTCGCGGACATGTGGCCCTATGATCCTGGCTTCCTGAATGAGCAGCGGGCGCTGTATCAGACCATCCGTAGGGCCCGCGAGGCCCTCTCCGTCGTCCTTTGAGTTGTTGCGCTCACCGTGGCGCCGCCGTCTTGCGTTGTCAACATGGTCAATGAACATGAGGAATCAGGAGATGACTTAACTTGGAGAGGCTGACAGTGGGGACCCATCAGGGCCATAGCCGCACGTATGCAAGTGCCTCCTTATTATATACAACTATAATTTTTTTTTGCTTCCTCCTGGTTTCCTAACATCACGGTCCCACACCATTGTCAACCTATATAGTCAATAAACGAGAGAATTGCACAAGGAGCGGCCGACAGCTGGCACCCAGCAGCTCGAGCAGTATTTGTCTTTTTGAGGTGTGAGCAAAGTTTTTCTTGAGCGATGTTTTTGTTGTTGTTTAGAGGAGCAGGGTATCAACTGGGCGGGCTATGGCCCGTCTAGCCCATGCTATTATTTTATGTCGACCAAATATCTAGCCCAGATATTAATTTTTTTCAAGGTGAAAATGGCTAGCCCAGCTATACTTTTTTTTAGGAATACCCAGCCCAGGTCAACTTGTTATTCTCCGCCCTGCTGGGCTGCAAATCTTTCCTAGGAGGGATGCATTAGGCTTAACAAAAAAATGGGCTTTAAGAAATAATAAATGAGATGTAATTATAAAAACTGGGCTGTACTTATAAAAAAATGCACTAAACACGTAATTAGTTAAAAAAATATTTTTTTTGAATTTCAAATTTTTTAATTTCATTACTTGTTGCGCGCGCAATATTTCATTGGATTTTTATGTAATACAAATTTATTTTGAAATTATATTTAATCTGACTCGAAATTTCGGGATAAAAATATTTCGGATCCCATCAAAATGTGGGAAATTTTATTGAATTCTGTTTTGAGTGGTTGATTGAAATTATTAATCGTTGTCCTGGCTAGAAAATGGGCTATAATTTTAACAAACTGTAAATGGGCTGTAGTAAATTCCATTAGAATTCAAAAATGGGCTGTACATTATTACAAATCGCAAATGGGCTATATGTTCTCTGCCACACATAAGTTGACGCGTACGTAAGGCTTTGTCAACTTATAGTCAACACACGATTCTAGTAGCAGTGGCCGTTGGATGTCCATCCAACGGATGTCGTGCTTCTTCAATCTCGGATATTCTTGCTTCAGCCGCCCAAACCATCGCCGGTGGTACCGCCTGCTACCACCTCCCGTGGCCAGTTGTGCTGCCGCGTAGGACTCACGGGCCCACCCTACTCCCATCACCGTCCAGGCCATTCCTCTACTCACCAACACCTCATGTTATTCTCCGGCGACGGGAGCCTCACACCGCAGCCGAACCAGTGAACCCTTGTACTCCCCTCCGCTTGGGCATCCACCTGCCTCGTCTTCCCTGGCTCCGCGTTGTTCCCTTCATAGGCCTCGCCATTGTCCACCGCCTGGGTGATGTCCGTGTGGCGTGGTCAACATGGTCAACGAATGACAACCATCGGAAGAGGACTCTACACGGTGAGGCTGACAGATGGACCCACCAGCTACATCTTCGCACGCAAGGAAGTGCGTCCATAGTATGGGCAAAAAAATGATTCTTCCCCATGACAGCTGGGACCCACCAGCTATATCTTCGCACGCAAGTGCGTCCTTATCCTCCCTGACAGCTGGGACCCACCCGGTCGAAGCGTACGTAGCGTTGTCGCGAACGTGTATGTACATATTGGTCGATCGGTCTCTCTGCAACGATGAATCGTGGCCGAGCAAGCAGCGGCGCGTGTAGTAGTAGAGCCCCCGACGTAGCAGTTCATGCAGTCCCTTCTAAACCATGTACACGTACGTATAGCCACATGCCAAAAAATACGGCCACGTACGTACATACGGGCAGGGTCTCGAACGCCTACTCACGCATACGTACGGCCAGGCCTCGTGTACATGGAGAGGCTACGGACTGCAGCAGCGGCATCCTATTCATCGAAAGCCAACCGGCTGGGTCGGAACGGAGAAACAGCGTCATGTTCATTAGGAGGCAACAGACTGGGTCGGAATGCATCGTGTTCATCGGGAGCCAACCGGTTTGGATGGAACAGCCGAAACGGGGTCTAGCGTACCGTAGTACGGAGGAACGGACTTGTGTTCGAGCTCCTATGGTCCAAACGGGGTGCTGTTGATCGGGAGGGGTGTGGCGTACCGCAAAACAGAGGAAACGGACTTGTGTTGGAGCGCCTATGGTCGAAACGGGGTCCTGTTCATTGGGAGGGGTGTGGCGTACCGCAAAACGGGACTCCGCGGGCTACTGTTCATCCATCGTCTACTGCCTCGCTCCAGCCTCCACGGGCTACTGTTCATCCACCGTAGACTTCCTCTTGCCTCCACCAGCTACTGTTCATCCACGGGGTCGCCTCCACCGGCTACTGTTCAACCATCCCTCCACGGGGTCCTGTTCATCCACCCTCCACCAGCTACTATTCAACCAGCCCTCCACGGGGTCCTGTTCATCCACCCCAACCGGCTAGGGTGTGGCGGTCTTCGCTCGATCGGGGTCCTGTTCATCCAGCGGCAACGGCCTACTACTACTACCACGGGGTCCTGTTCATTCAACCCCCATCAGGAACTATTCATCCAACCCCCAACAACGGTCACTGTTCATCAAGAGGCAACAGGTTCGATCGGCTTCAGTTAGAAGCAGTAGCGAAGGAATCGCTCGGGTTAAGTTAACAGCCAGGGATCGATCGCTCGGGTTCAGTAATGTAGCTAGTGCAATCGCTCGGGTTCAGTAAGCGAACGCCTCGCTCGGGTTCAGTTAGAGCCCAATGCCTCACACACACGCGCGTACGTGTACGAGAGAAACATGCAAACCTCCGTGCATCGCTCGTCCCCAACCACCCACCATAACCGGGAACTCCCCGATATTATCATCGCCCTCGCTTCTACCATGATTTTTTCCGTCATGGACGGCCCAAAGAATGTCATGCAGGTGCGTCCCCGGCCCGCCCAGGATGAAAAGCCCATTTTCTGTCATGATTTTTTGTCATAGAAGTAGGAGCCCACCACATCTATGATGATACGTGCTTTTGTCACAATTATCGTCATAGAAGTGTCATAAGCATGACAGAAAAAAAATTCATTCGGCCCAAAATGTCACGGATGTGTCTTTTTTTTGTAGTGCAAGGCGCGCCAAACGAGCTCATGTCCTGAGATAAGGCCTCGTCCACGGCCAATGGATCTCGCCATCGAGGTTAGTTATACGGACTCAGATATCTTTCCTCCATTACATTGTGTGTGCGGCCATCGATGATTACAATGCTAACAAGGAGTGGTGTTGCAGGCTGCTCTTCAGAGAGAGAAAGAGAGAGAGGCAACCCAGGCGCTTCTGCAGGAGAGGGACCGGCAGGCGGTGGAGAAGGAGCGGGAGTTGGAGGATAGGACGGCTAGGTTGTTGGAGGAGGGGAGGGCACGGAATGACATGGCGAACCGGGCCATGTACGAGCTCCTCGTGGTAAGTTTCTTCTGCATATTAGCCAAATCATGCACGTACTGTTTGTTTCATTACTAACTAATATGACTGACTCATCAAAACCAAATGTGCAGTATGTGTGCGAGAAGACCGGTCAGACCCCTCCGCCGATGCCAGTCATTGCTCCGGGGACCACGGTGAGTTTCATTTGAATGGTCATTAGTTACTAGTCTTAACATTTGAGTGTCATCATGCTAACGAGACATTGCAAATTATGTTTGGTGTAGCGTAACTCCAGACAAGCATCGCATGATCCTTCTCCAAGTGGTACCAGCACGAGCAACCCCAGTGCTTCACCTCCGTGATGACGGTAAGTTTTCTCTAGTGTTTTGCTTAACAAATGCATAATGACCTATAGTTAGCTTTATTTCCTCCAATATGCTTAGCATAATGACCTAAGTTAGCTCTAATATGCTAAGTTAGCTCTAATATGCTTAGTTACCTAGGTTAGCTCAATAATGACATATACTTAGCTTACTTATGTCAAAAAATGGCATAATTAGCTTACTTAGGTAAAAAATGGCATAATAACCTTGGTAAACTCATAAATGTCATATACTTAGCTTATTTTCCTCCAAAATGACATAATAAGCTTACTTAGCTCCAAAATGATCCATTTTACCTAAGTTAGCTCTAAAATGACCTATACTTAGCTTTGTTTCCTCCAAATGACCTAAGTTAGCTCTAATATGCTAAGTTGCTCTAATATGGTTAGTTACCTGGTTAGCTCAATAATGACATATACTTAGCTTACTTTAGTCAAAAATGGCATAATTAGCTTACTTAGGTAAAAAAAATGGCATAATAACCTTGGTAACCTCATAAATGTCATATACTTAGCTTATTTTCCTCCAAAATGACAAGCTTACTTAGCTCCAAAATGATCCATTTTACCTAAGTTGGCTCCAAAATGACCTAAGTTAGCTCTAATATGCTAAGTTAGCTCTAATATGCTTATTTATCTAGGTTAGCTCAATAATGACCTATACTTAGCTTACTTATGTCAAAAATGGTACAATTAGCTTACTTAGGTCAAAAATGGCATATAACCTTCGTAAGCTCATCATATATATACTTAGCTTATTTTCATCCAAAATGACATAATAGCTTACTTAGCTCCAAAATGACCTATTTTACCTAGTTAGCTCTAAAATGACCTTACTTAGCTTGTTTCCTCCAAAATGACATAATATGCTTAGTTAACTAAAAAATGGCATAATTACCTAGGTTAGCTCAATAATGACCTATACTTAGCTTATTTAGTTTATTTATGACATAATTAGCTTACTTAGGTCAAAAATGGCATGATAACCTTGCTAAGCTCATAAATGTCATATACTTAGCTTACTTAGGTAAAAAATGGCATCATAACCTTGGTAACCTCATAAATGTCATATACTTCTTCTTCTTCTTATAGTCTTCTTCTTCTTCTAGTCTTCTTCTTCTTCTAACTTTCTTATTTCCCATTTTGTAGATTTCATTCACTTCACGGAAGCTTGCATTAATGGAGTGCTTGTTTTTTACTTTCTGTTTTGATTTTGTATCGATGAACAATGTGGAACTTGCTACCTATGGATGAAACTATTGTAATATGGATGAAACTATGTATGTATGGATGAAACTATGTATGTATGGATGAAACTTATGTGTTGGATATCTCATATATTTGCTATGAAACTTGCCCTGTGAAATATATATATATATATATATATATATATATATCATATATTTTGCTGTGAAAATGCTTGGATATAGCAAAAAACAGAATAAAATGGGGCAATACAGGCACTTTGCCATTTGCCACTGACGGCAAAGGGGTCTTTGCCGTCTGCCACAGACAGCAAAGTGGACACATGGCAGCAACCTGGGAGCACTGGGGCTGACCTATTTGGTCACTTTGCCATCTGTGGCAGACGGCATAGGCTGGTGTGGTTTGCCGTCTGTGGCAGATGGCAAAGTCGGCCAGTAGCCAACTAAGGTCAGCTGACGTCACCTGGCAGACGGCAAAGTCTGCCGTTAGCCACCTAATGGGGCTAACACATGTGCTATGCCGTCCAACTGCTTTGCCGTCTGTTTTCACTGTATGGCTGACGGCAAAGATCTTTGTCGTCCACTTATTTATGCAGACGGCAAAGAAGGCCTTTATCGTGGTTTTCTGTGCTAGAGGTGGGGCCGTCTGCCAGCAGACGGCAAAGGTCTTTGCCTTCCGTGAATCTGTCTTTGCCGTCTGCCATGGCAGACGGCAAAATAGCTGATTCCTGTAGTGATATCTCTATTTGAGTATAAGTTTCGTGATCCATCTATCCATGTAATTGAGTGAGAGTTATATAATAAAGTTAGTTTGAGTCTTTGCTTCTTTACTTTTATGTTGCAATCAAATAAAAGGAAATAAATGAAAAAGATCATATGCTAATCTTATGGTAAGTAATGACATCACATAAGGAAAAGTATAAGTGGTAAAATTTATCGGAGATTGACAAACATAGCATTGGTCAATGATGGAACTCATGAAGGAATTAATAAGGGAAGAGAAGATTCACATGCAAATACACTATCTTGGACATCTTTTATGATTGTGAGCCCCCATTAAATATTATATGTCAAAATTGTTGATGTTGGACAAGGAAGACAACGTAATGATTTATGTTTGTTTATATTCACATAGAAGTTATATTGTCATAGTTCCTTCAACATGTGGTGCTTGCTCAATATCTTTGCTAGCCTAAATTCCGCACTAAGTAGAGATACTACTTGTGCATCCAAAAACCCTAAACCCAAACTCATGTTTTGAGAGTCCACCATACCTACCTATGGATTGAGTAAGATCCTTCAAGTAAGTTGTCATCGGTGCAATAAGGCAATAAAAATTGCTTCTAAATGTGTTGGATCATTTAGTGTAAGAGAAAATTGAGCGTTGTACGAACTTGTGATGGCAAAGTAATAAAAGCGATGGACTGCATAATAAAAGTTGCTATCATAAGGGGCAATATAACATGACGTTCTTTTGCATTAAGGGATTTGGCATACAAACCAAAAAGCGCATGACAACCTCTGCTTCCCTCTGCGAAGGGCCTATCTTTACTTTTATGTATTTACTTTTATGCAAGAGTCAAAGTATTCTCCACTATTCCTTTTTATTTTCTCTTTTTGCTAGCATCATATGGCGAGGAAAGATCTAGGCACATATATCCAGTTGGATATGAGTGAGCACGGGTTATTATTGTTGACATCACCCTTGAGGTGAATACGTTGGGAGGCCAAACTATAAGCCCCTATCTTTCTATGTGTCCGGTTGAAACTTTTGCTCAGGGGTATACTTTGAGTGTTAGCAATCATAGAAGATTAAATGATGGTTGAGTATGTGGACTTGCCAAAAGGCTCCGATACGATACCCTTCCTGAAAATATGATGAATTGTAGTTGCAAAGTTGACTGAGAACATAGTTTGTTGGTTTTCAATAGAGTTTATGCTTTTTCCTTCGATGTTGTGATGAATTGTTACTTGTTCACGAGAAGTTATATGATAAAAGCTTTATGATGAAGTTTGTTGTTGTTATGATAATAAGTATGATGCTACTATGTCTGTATTTTATTTTTATCGACACCTCTCTCTCTCCTCTCTAAGCATGTGGACATGTTTTTTGATATCAGTTTTTCGCTTGAGGACAAGCGAGGTCTAAGCTTGGGGGAGTTGATACGTCCATTTTGCATCATGATTTCCTACTGTTATTTATAATGTTTTTATGCATAATAATTCTTTATGGAGTAATTCTAATGCCTTTCTCTCATAATATGCAAGGTTTACACAAAGAGGGAGAATACCGGCAGCTGGAATTCTGGACATGAAAAAGCTACGTCAGAGCTACCTATTCTGCACATCTCCAAATAAGCTGAAACTTAACGGAGAATTATTTTGGAATATATGAAGAATACTAGAGCAAATAACTATCGGAGGGGGCCACCTGGTGACCACAAGACACCAGGGTGCGCTAGGCCCCCCAGGCGCGCCCTGGTGGGTTGTGGTCAGCCCAGCCCACCTCCGGTGCCCATATTCTGCTATATAAGTCATTTTGACCTAGAAAAAATAAAGAGAGGACTTTCGGGACGGAGCGCCGCCATCTCGAGGCGGAACTTGGGCAGGAGCACTTTTGCCCTCCGGCGGAGCGATTCTGCCAGGGGAACTTCCCTCCCGGAGGGGGAAATCGAAGCCATCGTCATCACCAATAACCCTCTCATCTCTGGGAGGACAATCTCCATCAACATCTTCAACAGCACCATCTCCTCTCAAACCCTAGTTCATCTCTTGTGTTCAATCTTTGTACCGGAACCTTAGATTGGTACTTGTGGGTGACTAGTAGTGTTCATTACATCTTGTAGTTGATTACTATATGGTTTATTTGGTGGAAGATTATATGTTCAGATCCATTATGCTATTTAATACCCCTCTGATCTTTAGCATGATTATCATTTGTGAGTAGTTACTTTAGTTCTTGAGGTCACGGGAGACGTCATGTTGCAAGTAATCATGTGAACTTGATATGTGTTCGATATTTTGATGATATGTATGTTGTGATTCCCTTAGTGGTGTCATGTGAACGTCGACTACATGGCACTTCACCATATTTGGACCTAAGGGAATGCATTGTGTAGTAGTTATTAGATGATGGGTTGCTAGAGTGACAGAAGCTTAAACCCTAGTTTATGCGCTACTTCGTAAGGGACCGATTTGGATCCAAATGTTTAATGTTATGGTTAGATTTTATCTTAATACTTTTCTCGTAGTTGCGGATGCTTGCAAGGGGGTTAATCATAAGTGGGAGGTTTGTTCAAGTAAGAAAAGCACCCAAGCACTGGTCCACCCACATATCAAATTATCAAAGTAGCGAATGCAAATCAAACCAACATGATGAAAGTGGCTAGATGAAATTCCCGTGTACCCTCAAGAACACTTTTCTTATTATAAGAGACCGTTTTGGCCTGTCCTTTGCCACAAAAGGATTGGGCTACCTTGCTGCACTTTATTTACTGTTACCGTTACTTGTCCGTTACAAATTATCTTGCTATCAAACTACCTGTTACCGACTATTCCAGTGCTTGCAGAAAATACCTTGCTGAAAACCACTTGTCATTTCCTTCTGCTCCTCGTTGGGTTCGACACTCTTACTTATCGAAAGGACTATGATTGATCCCCTGTACTTGTGGGTCATCAAGTCTCTTTTCTGGCGCCGTTGCTGGGGAGTGAAGCGCTCTTGGTAAGGAAAAATTATTACTACGTGCTGAAATTTATTGTCACTTGTCACTATGGAAAACCATCCTTTGAGGGGTATGTTCGGGGTATCGTCACCTCGACCGGAAGCACAATTAGTTGCCCCTCAACCTACTACACCTACTGAAAATATTGGTTATGAAATTCCTTTGGGTATGATAGAACAACTGCTAGCTAATCCTTATGCAGGAGACGGAACCGAACATCCTGATATGCATTTGATATATGTGGATGAAATATGTGGATTATTTAAGCTTGTAGGTTTATCCGGAGATGAAGCTAAGAATAAGGTTTTCCATTTATCATTGAAGGTAAAAGCATTGACATGGTATAGGCTATGCGATGATATTAGATCTTGGAACTGGAATCAATTGAAATTGGAATTTCACCAAAAAATTTATCCTATGCATCTAGTTCATCGTGATCGGAATTGTATATATAATTTTTGGCCTCGTGAAGGGGAAAGTATCGCTCTAGCTTGGGGGAGGCTTAAGTCAATTTTAGATTCATGCCCCAATCATGAGCTCACGAGAGAAATTATCATTCAGAATTTTTATGCTCGGCTTTCTGGTGATGATCAATCCATGCTCGATACTTCTTGTACTGGTTCTTTTATGAAGAATACTATTGAATTCAAGTGGGATCTTTTAGAAAGAATTAAATTCAACTCTGAAGATTGGGAACTCGACAAAGGTAAAGAGTCAGGTATTAAGCTTGAGTTTGATTGTGTTAAATCTTTTATGAATACTGATGCTTTTCACAAGTTTAGTACTAAATATGGACTTGACTCTGAGATAGTAGCCTCTTTCTGTGATTCATTTGCTACTTATGTTGATCTCCCTAAGGAGAAGTGGTTTAAATATCATCCCCCTATTAAAGAAGAAATTAAAGAACCGGTAATAGCTAAAGATGAAACTATTATTTACAATGTTGATCCAGTTGTGCCTACTGCTTATATTGAAAACCCACCTTTCCCTATTAGGATAAAGGAACATGCTAAGGTATCAGCTGTGGCTCATGAAAGTAATATTAAAGCACCTAAAACTCCTGAACAAATTAAAGTAGAACCTAGTGTTGCTATGGTTAAAGATGTCTTGGTAGAAAATATTGATGGCCATTGCTACTTCTTGAGCCTGCGTTGATTTTTCCCTTGAAGAGGAAAGGGTGATGCAACAAAGTAGAGAGTATTTCCCTCAGTTAAGAACCAAGGTATCAATCCAGTAGGTGGCACAAGCAAGTCTCCACTATATGCACCTGCACAAACTAACAAACACTTGCACTCAACACGAAAAAGGGGTTGTCAATCCCTTCACGGTCATGAACAAGAGTGAGATCTAATAGAGATAGGTATAAAAGATAAATAAAAGACAAAGTAAATATAAATAAATTGCAAAAAGGTAATTTTGGGGTTTTGGTTTTATAGATCTGAAAATATATGATGGAAAATAGACCCGAGGGCCATAGGTTTCACTAGAGGCTTCTCTCTTGAAAGAAAACATACGGTGGGTGAACAAATTACTGTTGAGCAATTGATAGAAAAGCGCATAGTTATGACGATATCAAAGGCAATGATCATGAATATAGGCATCACATCCGTGACAAGTAGACCGACTCCTGCCTGCATCTACTACTATTACTCCACACATCAACCGCTATCCAGCATGCATCTAGAGTATTAAGTTCATAAGAATGGAGTAACGCCTTAAGCAAGATGACATGATGTAGAGGGATAAACTCAAGCAATATGATATAAACCCATCATTTTATCCTTAATGGCAATAGTACAATACGTGCCTCGCTACCCCTACTATGTCACTGGGTGAGGACACCGCAAGATTGAACCCATCACAAAGCACCTCTCCCATTGCAAGATAGATCAATCTAGTTGGCCAAACCAAATCAATAGATCGGGGAGAAATACAAAGCTATTTAAATCATGCATAAAAGAGTTCAGAGGAGACTCAAATAATATTCATAGATAATCTGATCATAAACCCACAATTCATCGGATCTCAACAAACACACCGCAAAAGAAGATTACATCGGATAGAACTCCAAGAACATCGAGGAGAACATGGTATTGAAGATCAAAGAGAGAGAAGAAGCCATCTAGCTACTAGCTATGGACCCGTAGGCCTGTGGTAAACTACTCACACATCATTGGTAGGGCAGCAAGGTTGATGTAAAAGCCCTCCGTGATCGATCCCCCTTCGACAGATCGCTGGAAAAGGCCCCAAGATGGGATCTCACGAGAACAGAAGCTTGCGGCGGCTGAAAAGTATTTTTGTGGATGCTTCTGATGTTTGGGGAATATTTGAGAATATATAGAGCTGGAATTAGGGTTAGGGGACCCTTGAGGGGCCCACAAGCCAGGGGGCGCTCCTCCCCCCTTGGGGGCGGCCTCAAGGCTTGTGGCCTCCTCGGGGCTCTTCTGGCCCTCTCTCCAAGTCACGTAGGTGTCTTCTGGTCCAAGAAAAATCATCGTAAAGTTTTATTCCGTTTGGGCTCCGTTTGATATTCCTTTCTATAAAAGCCAAAAACAAGGAAAAAACAGCAACTGGCACTGGGCACTAGGTTAATAGGATAGTCCCAAAAATTATATAAAATAGTACCAAAATGCATATAAGACATCCAAGATAGATAATATAATAGCATGGAACAATAAAAAATTATAGATATGTTGGAGACGTATCAAGCATCCCCAAGCTTAATTCCTGCTTGTCGTCAAGTAGGTAAATGATAAAAATATAATTTTTGATGTGGAATGCTACCTAACATGTTTATAAATATAATTTTCTTTATTATGGCATGAATGTTCAGATCCATAAGATTCAAAACAAAAGTTTAACATTGACATAAAAACAATGATACTTCAAGCATACTAATAAAGCAATCATGTCTTCTCAAAATATCATGGCCAAAGAAAGTTATCCCTACAAAATCGTATAGTCTGGCTATGCTCCATCTTCATCACACAAAGTATTTCATCATGCACAATCCTGATGACAAGCCAAGCAATTGTTTCATACTTCTAGTGTTCTCAAACTTTTTCAACTTTCACGCAATACATGAGCGTGAGCCATGGATATAGCACTATAGGTGGAATATAATATGGTGGTTGTGGAGAATACAAAAAGAAGGAGAAAGTCTCACATCAACTAGGCAAATTAATGGCCTATGAAGATGTCCATCAATTGATATCGATCCAAGTGAGTAGGGATTGCCATGCAATGGATGCACTAGAGCTATAAGTGTATGAAAGATCAAAAGAAACTAAGTGGATGTGCATCCAACTTGCTTGCTCATGAAGACCTAGGGCAATTTGAGGAAGCCCATCATTGGAATATACAAGCTAATGAAAAATTCCCACTAGTATATGAAAGTGATAAAATAGGAGACTCTCTATCATGAAGAACATGGTGCTACTTTGAAGCACAAGTGTGGAAAAAGGATAGTAACATTGTCCCTTCTCTCTTTTTATCTTTTTGTTTGGGCTTCTTTGGCCTCTTTTATTTATTTGGGCTTCTTTGGCCTCTTTTATTTTCCTAAAGTCCGGAGACTCATCCCAACTTGTGAGGGAATCATAGCTTCCATCATCCTTTCCTCACATGGGACAATGCTCTAATAATGATGATCATCACACTTTTATTTACTTACAACTCAAGAGTTACAACTCGATACTAGAACAAAGATATGACTCTATATGAATGCCTCATGCATATGAGAACAATATGACAATGATGGTGTGTGCCATAATAAACAGAACAGTGGAAGTTGCATGGCAATATATCTCGGAATGGCTATGGAAATGCCATAATAGGTAGGTATGGTGGCTGTTTTGAGGAAGGGTATATGGTGGGTTTAATGCACCGGCGAAAGTTGCGCGGTACTAGAGAGGCTAGCAATGGTGGAAGGGTGAGAGTGCGTATAATCCATGGACTCAACATTAGTCTTAAATAACTCACATACTTATTGCAAAAGTTTATTAGCCATCAAAACAAAGTACTAATATGCATGCTCCTAGGGGGATAGATTGGTAGGAAAAGAGCATCGCTCATCCCCGACCGCCACTCATAAGGAAGGCAATCAAAAAATAAATCATGCTCTGACTTCATCACATAACGGTTCACCATACATGCATGCTAGGGAATCACAAACTTTAACACAAGTATTTCTACCAATCCACAATTACTCACTAGTATGACTCTAATATCACCATCTTTATATCTCAAAACAAATGCAAGGAATCAAACTGCTCATATATTCAATGCTCTTTATATGAAAGTTTTTATTATATCCCTCTTGGATGCCCATCATATTAGGACTAAATTCATAACCTAAGAAAATTACCATGATGTCTAAGACTCTCAAAATAATATAAGTGAAGCATGAGAGTTCAACAATTTCTATAAAATAAAACCACCGCCGTACTCTAAAAAGATATAAGTGAAGCACTAGAGCAAACTGCCTAGCTCAAAAGATATAAGTGAAGCACATAGAGTATTCTAATAAATTCACAATTAATGTGTGTCCCTCTAAAAAGGTGTGTACAGCAAGGATGATTGTGGCAAACTAAAAAGTAAAGACTCATATCATACAAGACGCTCCAAGCAAAACACATATCATGTGGTGAATAAAAATATAGCCTCAAGTAAATTTACCGATGGATTGAAGACAAAAGAGGGGATGCCACCCGGGGCATCCCCAAGCTTAGATGCTTGGGTGTCCTTGAATATTACCTTGGGGTGCCTTGGGCATCCCCAATCTTAGGCTCGTGACACTCCTTATTCCATAGTCCATCAAATCTTTACCCAAAACTTGAAAACTTCACAACACAAAACTCAACAGAAAACTCGTAAGATCCGTTAGTATAATAAAATAAATCACCACTTTAGGTACTGTTGTGAACTCATTATAAATTTATATTGGTGTTATATCTACTGTATTCCAACTTCTCCATGGTTCATACCCCCCGATACTACCCATAGATTCATCAAAATAAGCAAACAACACATAGAAAACAGAATCTGTCAAAAACAGAACAGTCTGTAGTAACCAGAATATTAGTAATACTTCTGTAACTCCAAAAAGTCCAAAAACATAGGAAAACATAGGAAATTCATATATAAATCTTATGTAAAAACTTCAGAATTTTTACCCACTTCAGTAAATTTAAATAATTCTATTACTGGACGCAAAATTTTCTGTTTTTCAGCAAAACCAAATCAACGATATACCAAAGCATCCCAAAGGTCTTGCTTGGCTCAAACACTAATTAAAACACCAAAACAAAATTAATAAAGAGGTAATAATGTGTATTTATTTGAAAATAGGAGCAAAAACAAAAAATACAAAAATAAAAATTGGGTTGCCTCCCAACAAGCGCTATTGTTTAACGCCCTAGCTAGGCATAAAACATAGATCTAGGTATTGTAATAAAAGTGAGGGAGATCATCCATGCTCATCTCATCTCATATTCCCTCCTTTCAGCAGCAAGCTTTCTTTGTGGAAAGAAAAAATAATCAAAGGGGCTAAATTTAATAGGGTAAGGATCTACAAGATCAAGTTTAGGAGGAATAGGTTCCTCTTTTGGCCCTTTGTAATTGATGACTATCTCTTCGTTGTAAACATTCCTTTGATTGAATTCTCTAAGTTTAACCCTTAACACAAACCCTAATCCATTATTTTGTATAGCAAAATTATCATTAAGTTTGGAAATCTTATCGATCAAAACATTGGTAGGGACTTTTTTTCTTAGGTTTTCATTATAAGCGGCATAATTCAGAGATTGTAATCTCATAATTTCTTCTTGATTAAAAAGGATCTCCTCTATGGGAGGACAACCACCATTAATATTATAATGAGCAAATATTTCACCGGCTTCTTTCATGATGAACCTAAACTCGTGAGCTAAAAATATGGTGGTGACATGCTTAACAGAAGGATCATGAATATTGGAAAATTCTAGTAAGAGTCTTTGTATGCATGGATGCATGTGAACAAATTGTCTTTCAAATTCAATAACGAGCAAAGATATTGCATCCGCAAGGCTATTAGTTTTATTAAGAATTGACCCTCCTAGCACAGGTAAAGTACCGACACAATTAAACAAATCTTGAATAACCCCTTTTCCAATAATATTACCACTACCAACATGGAGTTTTTTAGTGTGCATGATGGTAGGTTCTTCTTTATTAGGATCAATATTTGCAAAATCATCAAAGTTTCCCTCAAGATTATTTCTATTTTTTTCAATGATAACCTCCCCAGATTCAGACATGATGGCAAGAAACCAATCTAGCACACAAGAAAACAAAAAGCAAATGAAAAGACGAACGAAAGAAGGGCGAATAAAAAGGCAAATATTTTTGTGCTTTTCTGAAAACATTTTAGAAGTGGGGGAGAGGAAAACGAGAGGCAAATGGAAAATAATGTAATGCAAGAGATGAGAGTTTATGATAGGTACTTGGTAGGCTTGATGTAGAACCTCCCCGGCAATAGCGCCAAAAATTCTTCCTGCTACTTCTTGAGCTTGCGTTGATTTTTCCCTTGAAGAGGAAAGGGTGATGCACCAAAGTAGAGATAAGTATTTCCCTCAGTTAAGAACCAAGGTATCAATCTAGTAGGAGGCACAATCAAGTCTCCAATATATGCACCTGCACAAACTAACAAACACTTGCACTCAACGCGAAAAAGGGGTTGTCAATCCCTTCACGGTCATGAACAAGAGTGAGATCTAATAGAGATGGGTATAAAAGATAAATAAAAGGCAAAGTAAATATAAATAAATTGCAGCAAGGTATTTTTGGGTTTTTGGTTTTATAGATCTAAAAATATATGATGGAAAATAGACCCGGGGGCCATAGGTTTCACTCGAGGCTTCTCTCTTGAAAGAAAACATACGGTGGGTGAACAAATTACTGTTGAGCAATTGATAGAAAAACACATAGTTATGACGATATCTAAGGCAGTGATCATCAATATAGGCATCACGTCCATGACAAGTAGACCGACTCCTGCCTGCATCTACTACTATTACTCCACACATCAACCGCTATCCAGCATGCATCTAGAGTATTAAGTTCATAAGAACGGAGTAACGCCTTAAGCAAGATGACATGATGTAGAGGGATAAACTCAAGAAATATGATATAAACCCCATCATTTTATCCTTAATGGAAACAATACAATACGTGCCTCACTACCCCTACTATGTCACTCGGTGAGGACACCGCAAGATTGAATCCATCACAAAGCACCTCTCCCATTGCAAGATAGATCAATCTAGTTGGCCAAACCAAATCAATAGATCGGAGAGAAATACAAAGCTATTTAAATCATGCATAAAAGAGTTCAGAGGAGACTCAAATAATATTCATAGATAATCTGATCATAAACCCACAATTCATCGGATCTTAACAAACACACCGCAAAAGAAGATTACATCGGATAGAACTCCAAGAACATCGAGGAGAACATGGTATTGAAGATCAAAGAGAGAGAAGAAGCCATCTAGCTACTAGCTATGGACCCGTAGGTCTGTGGTAAACTACTCACACATCATCGATAGGGCAGCAAGGTTGATGTAGAAGCCCTCTGTGATCGAATCCCCCTCTGGCAGATCGTCGGAAAAGGCCCCAAGGTGGGATCTCACGAGAACAGAAGCTTGCGGCGGCGGAAAAGTATTTTTGTGGATGCTTCTGATGTTTGGGGAATATTTGAGAATATATAGAGTTGGAATTAGGGTTAGGGGACTCTCGAGGGGCCCACAAGCCAGGGGCGCGGCCTCAAGGCTTGTGGCCTCCTCGGGACTCTTCTGGCCCTCTCTCCAAGTCACGTAGGTGCCTTCTGGTCCAAGAAAAATCATCATAAAGTTTTATTCCGTTTGATATTCCTTTCTGTAAAAGCCAAAAACAAGGGGAAAACAGCAACTGGCACTGGGCACTAGGTTAATAGGTTTGTCCCAAAAAATGATATAAAATAGTACCCAAATGCATATAAAACTTCCAAGATAGATAATATAATAGCATGGAACAATAAAAAATTATAGATACGTTGGAGACGTATTAGGCATGTTATTTACTTCAGTGATGAAGCTGCTAGAATTGCCAAACCCGATGAAAAATATAAACATAGACCTGTTGTTGGCATGCCTGTTGTCTCAGTTAAAACTGGAGATCACTGTTATCAAGGTTTATGTGATTTAGGTGCTAGCGTGAGTGCTATCCTTTTTACCTTATACCAAGAAATCATGAATGACATAGCACCACTGTTCAAGATATCTTCCGATATTCTGATAAATGGGACGATTTATCGCTTACCGTTGTCTGACCAGTAAGATAAATTGGCCGATAAATCAGCTGATATGGCGATAAATTGTTCGATATGCTGATAAACTAGCCGATTTACCCCTTATCATGGGTCAGCCGATAAGTTCCCGATAAGCGATATCCCCAACATTGCATAGCACCCATTGAAATAGAAGACATAGATGTTACTATTAAACTTGCTAATAGAGACACCATCACACCACTTGGGATTGTTAGAGATGTTGAAGTCTTGTGTGGGAAAATAAAATACCCTACTGATTTTCTAGTTCTTGGTTCCCCACAAGATGACTTTTGTCATATTATCTTTGGTAGACCTTTCTTGAACACTGTCAATGCTACTATAGATTGCCATAAACAAACTGCCAGTGTTAGCTTTGGTGATGAGTCTCATGAATTAATTTCTCCAAGTTTAGTAGACAACCCCATAATAAAAAATTACCTAGTATGGATGAAATAATTGGTCTTGCTTCTATTGCCATGCCTCCTACTGATCCACTAGAACAATATTTGCTAGACCATGAAAATGATATGCACTTGCGTGAAAGAAATGAAATAGATAAAATATTCTTTGAAACAACAATCTCTTCTTAAACACAATTTGCCTATTGAAACTCTAGGAGGTCCTCCTCCACCTAAAGGTGATCCTGTGTTTGAATTAAAGCAATTTCCAGACACTTTGAAATATGCTTATCTTGATGAGAAGAAGATATATCTTGTTATTATTAGTGCTAACCTTTCAGAACATGAAGAAGAAAGATTATTGAAAATTCTGAATAAGCACCGTGCTGCTATTGGATATACTCTTGATGATCTTAAGGGCATTAGTCCCACTCTTTGTCAGCACAAAATTAATATGGAACCTGATGCTAAACCCGTTGTTGATCACCAATGATGATTAAATTCTAAGATGAAAGAAGTGGTAAGAACTGAAATACTAAAACTTATGGAAGCAGGTATAATCTATCCCATAGCTGATAGTAGATGGGTAATTCCTGTTCATTGTGTCCCTAAGAAGGGAGGTATTACTGTTGTTCCTAATGATAAAAATGAACTTATTCCACAAAGAATTGTCACTGGCTATAGAATGGTAATTGATTTTAGAAAATTAAATAAAGGAACCAGAAAAGATCATTACCCTCTACCTTTTATTGATCAAATGTTGGAAAGATTATCTAAGCACACACACTTTTGCTTTCTTGATGGATATTCTGGTTTCTCTCAAATACCCGTTTCACAACCTGATCAAGAGAAAATCACATTTACTTACCCTTTTGGAACCTATGCTTATAGACGTGTGCCCTTTGGTTTATGCAATGCACCTGCTACCTTTCAAAGATGTATGACTGCTATATTCTCTGATTTTTGTGAAAAGATTGTTGAGGTTTTCATGGATGATTTTTCCATTTACGAAACTTCTTTTGATGATTGCTTAAGCAACCTTGATCGAGTTTTGCAGAGATGTGAGCAAACTAATCTTGTCTTGAATTGGGAGAAGTGCCACTTTATGGTTAATGAAGGTATTGTCTTGGGGCATAAAATTTCTGAACGAGGTATTGAGGTGGATAAAGCTAAAGTTGATGCAATTGAGATAATGCCATGTCCTAAAGATATTAAAGGTATTCGTAGTTTCCTTGGTCATGCTGGTTTCTATAGGAGGTTTATTAAAGACTTCTCTAAAGTTTCTAGGCCTCTTACTAATCTTTTACAAAAGGATGTTCCCTTTGTTTTTATGATGATTGTGTAGAAGCCTTTGAAACACTTAAGAAAGCCTTAACTTCTGCACCTCTTGTTCAACCACCTGATTGGAACTTGCCTTTTGAAATTATGTGTGATGCTAGTGATTATGCTGTTGGTGTTGTTCTAGGACAAAGAGTTGATAAGAAATTAAATGTTATCCATTATGCTAGCAAAACTCTAGACAGTGCCCAAAGAAACTATGCCTATGCTACTACTGAAAAAGAATTTTTAGCAGTTGTGTTTGCTTGTGATAAATTCAGATCTTACATTGTTGATTCCAAAGTAATTGTTCACACTGATCATGCTGCTATAAAATATCTTATCGAAAAGAAAGATGCTAAACCTAGACTCATTAGGTGGGTTCTCTTGCTACAAGAATTTGAATTACATATCACTGATAGGAAAGGAGCTGAGAACCCTGTAGCAGATAACTTGTCTAGGTTAGAAAATATTCTTGATGACCCACTACCTATTGATGATAGTTTTCCTGATGAACAACTAGCTGCAATAAATGTTTCTCATAATACTCCTTGGTATGCTGACTATGCTAATTATATTGTTGCTAAATATATACCACCTAGTTTCACATACCAACAAAAGAAAAAATCCTTCTATGATTTAAGACACTACTTTTGGGGTGACCCACATCTTTATAAAGAAGGGGTGGATGGTATTTATTAGACGTTGTGTGCCTGAGCATGAACAGGAATAAATCCTACGGAAATGTCACTCCGAAGCCTATGGAGGACATCATGCGGGAGATAGAACTGCTCACAAGGTATTGCAATCTGGTTTTTATTGGCCTACTCTCTTCAAGGATGCCCGTAAGTTTGTTTGGTCTTGTGATGAATGTCAAAGAATTGGTAATATCGGTAAGCGTCAGGAAATGCCTATGAATTATTCACTTGTTGTTGAACCGTTTGATGTTTGGGGTTTTGATTATATGGGACCTTTTCCTTCCTCTAATGGGTATACACATATTTTGGCTGCTGTTGATTATGTTACTAAGTGGGTAGAAGCTATGTGACGCCCCTGACTCAATCGTGCACTAATCATACACGCAAACATGCACGATCAAGCATAGGGACTCACGGGAAGATATCACAACACAACTCTAACACAAACAAACGAAGATCCACAATATTACAGACCAGGGATCACGAGGATCCGAATACACAAGTCAATCATACAAATAATATCTGAGTACAGACATAGTTAGACAAGATTTGCCTTAAGAATGCTATCACAAACAATGACTCTAGATCAAAAGGCGTAGGCCTCCTGCCTGGGAGCCTCCGATCCTACTCCTGGTCGGCTGGCTTGATCCAGTAGTAAGTACCACCTGGACCCATCTGATAGTAAGCTCCTGCAGTGGCATCTGGCTCCTGGGCTCCATCATCTGTTGTATCACCAAGTAGGGGAATATAGGGAAAAAGAGGAAGTAAAGCAACCGTGAGTACTCATCCGAAGTACTCAGCAAGCTCGGATCTACACTACATATGCAACATTATCAAAGGGGAAAGGCTGTATATGTGGACTGGGCTGCAGAAATGCCAGAATAGAGAGAAGGCCTAGTCCTATTGAAGACTAGCATCTTCAAACATCTTCACGAAGCCACCATCTTGCAGCAATAGAAGAGAGTAGAATAGCATTTTATTAAGCAAACATGTTGAAGTAAGCCTAGAGATCCTTCCTCAACTCCCTGCGAGAAAGCGATCCCGAAGCTTCAATTAATTAAACAAGTATCCAGTTCAAGTAGTAGATCGGGATAAACAAACTGAGCGTCCTTTACCGTAGGACCAGCTATCGATAGATTATTCTTCCCTGCAGGGGTGCACTACTGTTACCCAACACGCTCGATCACCTCTGGCTGGACACACTTGCTGGGTAATGCCCGGCCTCGGGAGATCAACACGAAGCAGCGCCCTACCTAGGCTCAGTAGAGAGGTCAGCACGCCGGACTAACCTATGCACCCAGAGGTCTTGGGCCATCGCCCTGGGCACCCTGCGCGTTGCGAGACTGGCCGGGGTGCAGGCGCGACACTGAACTCGTCAGTGAAGTATCCAGCCCATTCCCGACAATCAGCCCACACGGTGAACCGTGACGTCTGAAGAGCTTTCGAGAGAAACGTACGACGTAGAGGGCCCCATAAACCATAATCCCGCGTGGTGGTAGTGCGTATAGGGCACGTTGACCCACTCAGATCAAATACCCAAATCCGATAGGCTGATTTAGTAACACGCAGAGATGATCAGAGTTTCTGAAGCTCCGCCTCAATATCACACTCGAGTGCCCTTCCGGCACACCCGACATCATAGATCCCCTACGGGTACCCATCAGGGTCGACCCGCCTGTAACAAAGGTCAAAGTAACCGTGTGGTCATAGCATCAAGGGGGAAACCCCGAGGATTCACCCTCGGTGAATTCCACTCAATGAAATCATCAGGGTGAACGTATGAGGCATCACCCTCGAGGTTCACACTGAGGGGTTGCACGACAGAGTCGTATCAGAAGTGGAGAAGGAGGAATCACCCTCGATGACCATGACCAAACATCTACACTGCAGAGTATTCATCAGGAGTGCGTTACGAGGTATCACCCTCGGCACTCGATAGTAACTATGCAGAGTCGTACAACTAAGGGGGGGAAGTGATGTGTCGGTCTCTGGTCAACGATCACGTTGATCGAGTCATCGATGATCAAGAAGGGGCAACAAGGGTATGGTGGTGGGGGTCTCTGATGGTTCACTACCAACCTATACTAAGCAGTTTAACATAGGCAGGTAAGGTAACAATAAACAGGTTACAAAAGCAGGCTATGCATCAGAATAGGAGCAAACATTAACAGTAGCAAAATCTAATGCAAGCAGGAGAAATGGAATGGGCGATATCGGGAGCTTCAAGGGGGGGGGGGGGGGCTTGCCTGCTTGCATGGCAAGAAAGGAGGGGTCGTCAACGGGCTGCTCGTCTGTAGCGTAGTCGTACTCAGCTGCAACGGTGTCGGTCTCGGCGTCTATCGAGAGAGAAGGAGGGGGGAAGAAACAGTAAATTCACGGCAAAAATGCAAACAATATGTATGACATGCCTAAATGATATGCCGGGGTGTTCTACTGCCTAACTAAATGAGTTAGTTAATTTAGGAATTTATTTGGATTTATTTTATTAAAGTTGAGCACTATTCATTTATTGAAATCAGGCAAAAAGTTCCATGTTCATCTAGCTAGGGGGCATCTGACAGGAATACGGAGGGCGTATTCAGACTCGTATCAAAATTCTGAGCAACTTTCATATATAAATTATTTTCATCGGAGTTACGGATTATTTTATATGATTTTCTAAAGTTTTAATTATTTATTTAAATTCGAATTATCCAGAATAGTAAATGATGATGTCAGCTTGACATCACCATGACGTCAGCATGTCAACTGGTCGGTTGACCAGTCAAACCAGACAGGTGGGTCCAGTGGGACCCACATGTCAGTGACAGTGCTAACTAAACATAGTTAGTTTAATCTAATTAAGTTAATTAGTGGGTGGGGCCTACTGTCAGTGAGTGTTTAGCAATTTAATTAACTAATTAACTAACTAATCATTTATTTTATTTCGTTTATTGGGGTGGGGCCCGCATGTCAGCGAGACAGGGGCGCCTAGTCAGCGTTGACCCGAGTCAACAGGGGCCCGCGGGGGCCCACAGTCAGTGGCACGGGGCGGGACCCACCGGCGCCAGGTCAGCGCGGCGGCCGAAGCAACGCCGGTGACCAAATCCAGCGGCGGAGCGATCGGGAGGGGGTCAGGTTTCGTCCACACCGCGCCATTTCGAGCGCGGCCAGGCTCGTTCGAACGGCAAGATGGAGGCGCAGCGATCTGGGGGGACGGCGGGGGCTAAGGTGGTCGGTATCGTCGATGGCGAGCGACGAGGCGGTCACCGGAGTTCGGTACTTGTCGGGATCGGAGCTGGGAGGCGCAAAACGAGCAGCGCGAGATGGCTACGGCGTCTACTCGATGCGGCGAATGCAACGGGCTTGGTTGTGAGGCCATTTGGTCGCCGGATCGACGCCGGCGACGAGCAGTGGCGGAGGCAGGGGCTCGGCCTTGGCGGAGCAGCAGCTAGGGACGGCTCAAGGAGGCAGGGGAGGGCGCGTCACGCGCAGGAGCTCACCGGGGGAGCGTGGGGACTGGGCAGTGGGCTCGGGGTGGTCTGGTGGCGTAGATCAACGGCGAGGTCGATGCGGTGGCCGAGGTGGAGGCGAGGAAGAATGCGGCAACGGGATGGGCTCTCGGGCTCGATCCGGCTGCGTAGTCGAAGTAGAAGCCCACGGCGGTGCTCCAGGACTTGTCGGAGCGGCGAACGGGCGACAGTGGCCGCGGCTACGGCGAACGGCGGCGAGGGTGGCGCTCGGGCATCTCGAACGAGAGTGAGGGAGGGGACGAGAGGGGAACTGGTGGGCGCTAGGGTTTGCCAGGGGGTGCGGGGAGTTGCTCTTATCCTCCCCGGCAAGCGCAGCGCGCTGTCGACCGCACGGAGGGTGGGGGCCTGGCTGCGCACGCTAGGTGCTCGACAGCGACCGCGGTGAGCAGTGCGGGAGGTGGGAGGAGGCGCGGGGTGGGCTGGGCCGCTGGCTGTAGCACTTAAGCCCAGGTACAGTGGGCCTTTTCTTTTTCTTCTTTTCTCTTTCTGTTTTCTTTTCTTAATTCTATTTTGTCTTTTCTTTTTAAACCAAATGACTTTTATAAAATATGGAACTTGCCCATATAATAGCAGTGCAATATTTAACATTGATATAAAAAGGTTTTGAGTCCAAATGTTTCCATATGGATTTTATTTAAACAAAAGGTATTAATTTAATTCTGTTTTGTTGCTGTTAGAGTCAATTAAGTAATTTAGTGAATGTTGATTATAATTTTAGAATTGTCTCTGGATTATTTACAATATGATCAACATTTTAGTTCCTGATTTGAAAAACTTTTATTTTCACTTTAATTTAATTTGAAGTTTGAATTAGGAGTATGAAATGCAATATGATGCAAATGATGATTAGGCACTGTTAAACTAGGTGACTTGTCATTATCAAAAGTGATTACTGTGGCTAATGACATGGGGTGTTACAAGCTATTCCAACTAGTAGTGCTGATCATAACACTTCCATTAAAATGCTTAAAGAAGTTATTTTCCCAAGGTTTGGAGTCCCTAGATATTTAATGACTGATGGTGGTTCACACTTTATTCATGGTGCTTTCCGTAAAATGCTCGCTAAATATGATGTTAACCATAGAATTGCATTACCCTACCATCCTCAATCTAGTGGCCAAGTTGAAGTTAGCAATAGAGAAATAAAGTTAATATTACAAAAAACTCTCAATAGGTCCCGAAAGAATTAGTCTAAGAAATTAGATGATGCACTTTGGACCTACAGAACAACATATAAAAATCCTATGGGTATGTCTCCATATAAAATGGTTTACGGAAAAGCTTGTCATTTGCCCCTTGAGTTAGAACATAAAGCATATTGGGCAATTAAAGAACTCAACTATGATTTCAAACTTGCCGGTGAAAAGAGGTTATTTGATATTAGCTCACTAGATGAATGGAGAACCCAAGCTTATGAAAATGCCAAATTATTCAAAGAAAATGTTAAAAGATGGCATGACAAAAGAATCCAAAAGCGGGAGTTCGAAGTTGGAGAATATGTCCTTTTGTAGAATTCTCATTTTAGATTCTTTGCAGGAAAACTTCTCTCCAAATGGGAAGGACCATATATTATCGAGGAGGTGTATCGCTCTGGAGCTATCAAGATTAATAATGTCGAAGGTACTAACCCGAAGGTGGTCAATGGACAAAGAATTAAACACTATATCTCAGGTATGCCTATTAATGTTGAAAGTAACATTATCCAAACCATGACACCGGAGGAACACATAAAATAAACCTTCCGGAACACTCCAGAATCTTGAAAAAGAGGAGGTACGTGATGCAGTAAGTAAACGGACTCCGAAAAATCTACAAACATATTTTCTATCAGTTTTGGAATATTATAAAATTTAGGAAAATAAGAAATAACCAGGAAGGAAACTGAGGAGGGCATGATACACCAGGGCGCGCCTGCCATCCCTAGCATGCCCAGGTGGGTTGTGCCCACCTCGGGAACCTTCTTGACTTCGTTTTCCTCCCGTTTACTTGTTTCCCAAGATAAAAAAATCTTTATATACCCCCCGAACATATTGACCATCGTATCACGGAGAAATCTTCTGTTCTTGTTTCTTGCTGTTTTTCTGACAGATCTGAAAATATGTCGTCTCAAGATTCAGAGGGAGAGAGCTATGTCGCAGACTATATTGCACACCCTAAGGTTTATGGGGATGTAGAGCATTACAGCTGGACCAAGAAAGAAGAGGAAGATTATGACTTGAAGGGAATGGAGGAGATGAGTTTAGATGAAGATGAAGACCCCACTACCTCAACCTGGGGACATGCATGTGGAGTTCAAGAAGTCGAGTCTCCCTAATAAAGCGAAGAAACCTAAGATCCAGTTTATCCCTTTTCATCTTCTGGAGGAAAACAAGCAAGCATTATGTGAAAATATACTTAAGCTTGAGCAGGAGATTGAGGGCTTGAAGGAGAGAAATTTTATCCTCAAGCGTAAACTGAGGAAGAGGAACTCATCACCGCCACTTTCATCATCTTCCCCACCAAAGGAGACTTGAGCACATGGTATGGGCACTCCCCTTGGCTTGTGCCAAGCTTGGGAGAGGTGCCCCGGTATCGTATCACCATCACTTTTATTGCCTTTACTTATCTTAGTTCGATCTTTAGTTTTATCAAGAATTAGTTGAAATAAAGTTTAGCATGATCTCTTTTTGAGTATTAGTTTCGTGATCCATCTATCCATGTAATCGAGTGAGAGTTATATAATAAACTTATTTTGAGTCTTTGCTTCTTTACTTTTATGTTGCAATCAAATAAAAGGAAATAAATGAAAAAGATCATATGCTAATCTTATGGTAAGTAATGACATCACATAAGGAAAAGTATTAGTGGTAAAATTTATTGGAGATTGACAAACATAGCATTGGTCAATGATGCAACTCATGAAAGAATTAATAATGGAAGAGAAGATTCACATGCAAATACACTATCTTGGACATCTTTTATGACTGTGAGCCCCCATTAAATATTGTATGTCAAAATTGTTGACATTGGACAAGGAAGACAACATAATGATTTATGTTTGTTCATATTCACACATAAGTTATATTGTCATAGGTCCTTCAACATGTGGTGCTTGCCCAATATCTTTGCTAGCCAAAATTCCGCACTAAGTAGAGATACTACTTGTGCATCCAAAAACCCTAAACCCAAACTCATGTTTTGAGAGTCCACCATACCTACCTATGGATTGAGTAAGATCCTTCAAGTAAGTTGTCATCGGTGCAATAAGGTAATAAAAATTGCTTCTAAATGTGTTGGATCATTTAGTGTAAGAGAAAATTGAGCATTGTACGAACTTGTGATGGAAAAGTAATAAAAGCGACGGACTGCATAATAAAGGTAGCTATCATAAGGGGCAATATAACGTGACGTTCTTTTGCATTAAGGGATTTGACATACAAACCGAAAAGCGCATGACAACCTCTACTTCCCTCTGCGAAGGGTCTATCTTTTACTTTTATGTATTTACTTTTATAAAAGAGTCAAATTATTCTCCCCCATTCCTTTTTATTTTCTCTTTTTGCAAGCATCATATGGCTAGGAAAGATCTAGGCACATATATCCAGTTGGATATGAGTGAGCATGAGTTATTATTGTTGACATCACCCTTGAGGTGAATACGTTGGGAGGCGAAACTATAAGCCCCTATCTTTCTATGTGTCCGGTTGAAACTTTTTGCTCATGGGCATGCTTTGAGTGTTAGCAATCATAGAAGATTCAATGATGGTTGACTTATATACCAGAAGATTAAATGTAGTTGCAAAGTTGACTGAGAACATAGTTTGTTGGTTTTCAATAGAGTTTATGCTTTTTCCTTCGATGTTGTGATGAATTGTTACTTGTTCATGAGAAGTTATATGATAAAAGTTATATGATAAAAGCTTTATGATGAAGTTTGTTGTTGTTATGATAATAAGCATGATGCTACTATGTCCGTATTTTGTTTTTATCGACACCTCTCTCTCTAAGCATGTGGACATGTTTTTCGATATCGGTTTTTCGCTTGAGGACAAGCGACGTCTAAGCTTGGGGGAGTTGATACGTCCATTTTGCATCATAATTTCCTACTGTTATTTATAATGTTTTTATGCATAATAATGCTTTATGGAGTAATTCTAATGCCTTTTCTCTCATAATATGCAAGTTTTACACAAAGAGGGAGAATACCGGCAGCTGGAATTCTGGACTTGAAAAAGCTACGTCAAAGCTACCTATTCTGCACATCTCCAAATAAGCTGAAACTTCACGGAGAATTATTTTGGAATATATGAAAAATACTAGAGCAAATAACTACCGGAGGGGGCCACCTGGTGACCACAAGACACGAGGGCGCGCCAGGCCCCCCAGGCGCTCCCTGGTGGGTTGTGGTCAGCCCAGCCCACCTCCGGTGCCCATCTTCTGGTATATAAGTCATTTTGACCTAGAAAAAAATAAAGAGAGGACTTTCAGGACGGAGCGCCGCCGTCTCGAGGCGGAATTTGGGCAGGAGCACATTGCCCTCCGGCGGAGCGATTCCGCTGGGGGAACTTCCCTCCCGAAGAGGGAAATCGAAGCCATCATCATCACCAACAACCCTATCATCTTTGGGAGGGCAATCTCCATCAACATCTTCAACAACACCATCTCCTCTCAAACCCTAGTTCATCTCTTGTGTTCAATCTTTGTACCGGAACCTTAGATTGGTACTTGTGGATGACTAGTAGTGTTCATTACATATTGTAGTTGATTACTATATGGTTTATTTGGTGGAAGATTATATGTTCAGATCCATTATGCTATTTAATACCCCTCTGATCTTGAGCATGATTATCATTTGTGAGTAGTTACTTTAGTTCTTGAGGTCACGGGAGAAGTCATGTTGCAAGTAATCATGTGAACTTGATATGTGTTCGATATTTTGATAATATGTATGTTGTAGTTCCCTTAGTGGTGTCATGTGAATGTCGACTACATGGCACTTCACCATATTTGGGCCTAAGGGAATGCATTGTGGAGTAGTTATTAGATGATGGGTTGCTAGAGTGACAGAAGCTTAAACCCTAGTTTATGCACTACTTCGTAAGGGACCAATTTGGATCCAAATGCTTAATGCTATGCTTAGATTTTATCTTAATATTTTTCTCGTAGTTGCGGATGCTTGCGAGGGGGTTAATCATAAGTGGGAGGTTTGTTCAAGTGAGAACAACACCCAAGCACCAGTCCACCCACATATCAAATTATTAAAGTAGCGAACGCAAATCAAACCAACATGATGAAAGTGATTAGATGAAATTCCCGTGTACCCTCAAGAACACTTTGCTTATTATAAGAGACCGTTTTCGCCTGTCCTTTGCCACAAAAGGATTGGGCTACCTTGCTGCACTTTATTTACCATTACCGTTACTTGTCTGTTACAAATTATCTTGCTATCAAACTACCTGTTACCGACTATTTCAGTGCTTGCAGAAAATACCTTGCTGAAAACCACTTGTCATTTCCTTCTGCTCCTCGTTGGGTTCGACACTCTTACTTATCGAAAGGACTACGATTGATCCCCTATACTTGTGGGTCATCAGACCCTTCCTAAAAATATGATGAATTGTAGTTGCAAAGTTGACTATGAACATAGTTTGTTAGTTTTCAATAAAGGTTATGCTTCCTACTTCGATGTTGTGATGAATTGTTACTTGTTCATGAGAAGTTTTATGATAAGGTTTGTTGTTGTTGTTAAGATAATAATCATGATGCTGCTATGTCCGTATTTTGTTTTTACCGACACCTCTCTCTTTAAACGTGTGGACATGATTTTCGATATCGGCTTTCGCTTGAGGACAAGCGAGGTCTAAGCTTGGGGGAGTTGATACGTCCATTTTGCATCATTTTTTCCTACTGTTATTTATATTGTTTTTGTGCATAATAATGCTTTATGGAGTAATTCTAATGTCTTTTCTCTCATAATATGCAAGGTTTACACAAAGAGGGACAATACCGGCAGCTGGAATTCTGGACCTGAAAAAGCTACGTCAGAGATACCTATTCTGCAAATCTCCAAATGAGGTGGAATTTTACGGAGAATTATTTTGGAATATTTAATAAATATTGGAGAAAAGAACCACCGGAGGGGGGCCATGATATGTCTTCAACGTATCTATAATTTATGAAGTATTCATGCTGTTATATTATCATTCTTGGATGTTTTACAATCATTTTATAGCAAATTTATATCATTTTTTGGGACTAACCTATTGACATAGTGCCCAGTGCCAGTTGTTGTTTTTTGCTTGTTTTTTACTTCGCAGGAAATCAATATGAAACGGAGTCCAAATGCAGCGATTTTTTTTGGATAATTTCTTTGGACCAGAAGAAACAGGATGGGCTAAAAAAGTACCAAAAGGGAGGCCCGAGGTGGGCATAACCCACCTAGGCGTGCCCAGGAGCCCAGGCGCACCCAGGGGGGTTGTGCCCCCCTCGGTGACCTCCCGCACCGCCTCTTCGCCCTATAAATTGCCAAATATTCCAAAAACCATCGGGGGAACCCTAGATCAGAAGTTCCGCCGCCGCAAGCCTCTGTAGCCACGAAAAACCAATCTAGACCCCGTTTCGGCACCCTGCCGGAGGGGGAAATCATCACCAGTGGCCATCTTCATCATTCTGGCGGCAATCATGATGAGGAGGGAGTAGTCCACCCTCGGGGCTGAGGGTTTGTACCAGTAGCTATGTATTTAATCTCTCTCTCTCCCGTGTTCTTGAGATGTCACGATCTTGATGTATCGCGGGCTTTGTTAATATAGTTGGATCATATGGTGTTTTCCCCTCTCTATCTTGTTGTGAATTGAGTTTTCCTTTGAGATTTCATTCTTATCGGATTGAATACTTTTATGGATTTGAGAACACTTTATGTATGTCTTGCTATGAATACCCGTGGTGACAATCGGGTATCATATTGATTCACTTGATATATGTGTTGGCACTCAACTCACGGATTCCCGAGGTGACATTGGGGTAATCTATGCATAGGGGTTGATGCACGTTCTTGTCTTTGTTTCTCCAGTAGAAATCTTGGGGCACTCTTTGAGGTTCTTTGCGTTGGATTGAGTATTATGAATCTGGAATTGTTTGATGCATATCGTATAATTAACTCACGGATACTCGCGGTGACATTGGAGTATCTAGGTGACATTAGAGTTGGTTGATGTGTATCATATGGTGTTATTTTAGTACGAACTCTTGGTTAGATCGATCGGAAAGAATAGCTTGGTGTTATTTTAGTACCAACTCTAGGATAGATTGATCGGAAAGAATAGCTTTGAGGTGGTTTCGTACCCTACAAACAATTTCTTCTTATGTTCTCCGCTAGATAGGAACTTTGGAGTGATTCTTCATCGCACTTTGAGGGATGGTTATATGATCCAATTATATTAGCATTGTTGAGAGATTGCACTAGCGAAAGTACGGACCCTAGGCCTCATTTTCAAGCATTGCAATACCGTGTGTGCTCCATTTTATCAATTGCTACCTTGCTGTTTTTTATTATTCCTATTACAAAAATCAATATCTACTATCATTACTACGCTTGTATCACCATCTCTTCGCCGAACTAGTGCACCTATACAAATTACCATTGTATTTGGTGTGTTGGGGACACAAGAGACTTTTATTATTTGGTTGCAGGGTTGTTTGAGAGAGACCATCTTCATCCTACGCCTCCCACGGATTGATAAACCTTAGGTCATCCACTTGAGGGAAATTTGCTACTGTCCTACAAAACTCTGTGCTTGGAGGCCCAACACGAGTCTACAATAACAAGTTGTGTCGTAGACATCAAGCTCTTTTCTGGCGCCGTTACCGGGGAGGTGAGTGCTTGAAGGTATATCTTTAGATCTTGCAATTGAATCTTTTAGTTTCTTGTTTTATCACTGGTTTGGTTTATAAAAGAAAACTACAAAAAATGAAATTGAGGTGGTCTCATATTATTCATCTTTATCATGTCTTTCGTGAAAATGATGGAAAGGAAAATTGTGCTCAATTGATAGAAGAAGAATTCAATAAAATATTTGGCATTAAATCTTTGAATGATGGGCATGATTGCAATGTTGTTGGTATGAATTCTTTGAATATCCATGATGCTAATGATATGCAAAACCATAAGCTTGGGGATGCTATATTTGATGAAGATGATATTTTTAGTCCCCCAAGTTTTGATGAGAAAAATTATTATGATGATAGCATGCCTCCTATTTATGATGCTTATATTGATGAAAGTGGGTTTGGTGAGGTCATGACTTTATTTAGTGATGAATCCACTATTTGGAAAGAGGTTTCAATTGATTATGACAACAAAGTTGCTATCTATGATGATTATTGTGATGACATGTATGCTATAAAGAATAAAGATAACCATGAAACTTGTCATCATGATTTTAATGCTCAAATTGATTATGCCAATCAAGTATCACATGATAGTTATTTTGTTGAGTTTGCTCCCACTACTATTCATGAGAATAAATTTGCTTATGTGGAGAGTAATAAAATTTCTATGCTTGTGGATCATGAAAAGAATGCTTTATGTGATAGTTATATTATTGAATTCATTCATGATGCCACTGAAAATTATTATGAGAGAGGAACATATGCTTGTAGGCTTCTCACTAATATCAAGTTTCCTCTCTTTATGTTGAAAGTTTTGAAGTTGCACTTGTTTTGCCTTCCTATGCTAGTTGATTCTTGCTCCCATAAATTATTTTCTCACAAAATCCCTATGCATAGGAAGTGGGTTAGGCTTAAATGTGCTAGTCATATGTTTCATGATGCTCTCTTTATGTTTCAATTCTTATCTTTTATGTGAGCATCATTGAAATCATCATGCTTAGCTAAAAAGGCATTAAAGAAAAGCGCTTGTTGGGAGACAACCCAACACTTATACCTACTATTTTTGTGTGTTAACATGATTAGTCTACTGTATTAATCATGTTTTATAGCTTTTATTTCAATAAAGTGCCAAGTAAAGCCTTTGGGATAGTGTGGATGATAGTTGACTTGATTCTGTGCAAAAACAGAAACTTTTGCGTCCAGTACAGAAATTCCTAAATTTTAATGGAACGTGGAAAAATTCTGAATTTTTTACAGTTGATGGGTATAAAATTTTTATAATTTTTCATAATTTTCCATAATTTTTGGAGTTACATAAGTATGAACTTAATTCATATCTTTACGTACTGTTCTGTTTTTGACAGATTCTGTTTGCAATGCATAGTTTGATTGTTTTATGGTTTCTATGGCTTATATTGCTTAATATAAATTATGGAAATTTTATAGTACAGTAGGAATTATGTGGAAACAATTATGAATCTTATCTTGACAGTACCAAAGTGAATGATTTGTCTTTATCATACTAACCCATCTCACGAAGTTCCGTTAAGTTTTGTGTGATTGAAGTTTTCAAGTTTTGGGTGAGATATCGATATGAGGAGAATAAGGAGTGACAAGACCCTAAGCTTGGGGATGCCCAAGGCACCCCAAGGTAATATTCAAGGAATATCCAAGCAACTAAGCTTGGCGATGCCCCGGAAGGCATCCCCTCTTTCGTCTCCAACATTATCGGTAACCTCACTTGGAGCTACATTTTCATTCATCACATGATATGTGTTTTGCTTGGAGTGCCATATTATTTTATTAGTATTTGCTTGCTGTTATTTATAATAATGTTTTGCATCTTTTATTTCAATAAAAGTGGCAAGGATAGCCTTCACCATGCTTATTTTGCAAGTATATGAGTTGCTGTTTCAAAACAGAAAGTTTGTCGCTGTTGCAAAAATTGCCGAGAAAAGTCAGAATGTGATAAAATATTGATTTTTTTGCACAATAAGCTATGATAAATTTTCTACAGTGTGGTAATTTTTCAGAATTTTTGGAGTTAGGGAAGTATGAAGAAGATTGCACTCTTTACAGACTGTCCTGTTTAGACATATTGCTGTTATGTTTGCATTGTTTGCATATGTTTGCTTGTTTAATGATTCTATTTGAGGATAGGAGTATTAAATATGCAGAGGCATTTAGCATGCAATGTTAAGTTATAATTTTAGTGATTTGTTACAGTAGAGAATGATAAGGTTATTGCATTGATTTATACTAACTTATCTCACGAGTTCTTGTTGAGTTTTTTGTGGTTGAAGTTTTTAAGATTTAGGGAAACCGTGATATAAAAGGAATTAAGGAGACGCAAAAGCTCAAGCTTGGGGATGCCCAAGGCATCCCACCTTTCTTCATCAACAACTATCGGTTAGTATCGGTTGAGCCTAAGTTTTTGCTTCTTCACATGAGTTGTGCTATTCTTAGAATGTCATTTTATTTTGTTTTGCTTGCTGTTTTAATAAAATACTTAGATATGAAAGTTTTTAAATAAGAGAGAGTCCTCAAATAGATACCCATTTACTTAACTACTCGCATGATCTTCACTTATATCTTTTTGGAGTAGTTTGTCATTTACTCTTGTGCTTCACTTATATCCTATGAGTACATTGTTGAATGAATTAAATATCATGAAGCTGAAATTATATGTTCATATCATGCCTAGTAGTAGCTTCACTTGGGGTTTAGAAAGTGAAATCTTTTGAAGCTTGACAATCACAATATTGGTCATACAAGCAATTCATGAATGATTAGTATAAGGAAGAGAACTTTCACATATAAATATATTATCTTGGACATCTTCTATGATTGTGAATACCCATTAATTATTTTCAAACTTGAGCAAATTAGTTGAAGTTGGACAAGGAAGACAACGTAATGAGTTATGGTTGTGTATATTTGCATAGAAGTTATATTGTTATGGATCCTCCAACATGTGGTGTTTGCTTAGGATCTTTTGCTAGCCAAAAATCCGTACTAAGTAGAGATACTACTTGTGCATCCAAAAACCCTTACACCCAGTTTCTTGCCATTAGTGTCCCTATCTTTCTCTGTGTTCGATGGATGCTATTTGTTCTAAGAAAATGCTTTGAGTACTAGCAATCATGGAAGACTATATGATGATTGAGTATGTGGATCTCTTACTTAGACTCTGTTGAATAAATTAAATCACAATTGTTTGGTGACTAAGAATATAGGTTGTTGAGTTTCAAGAGAATTCATTGTTTGAACCTTAACATGTGAATTGGTTGGTACTTTAACATGAGAAGTTTTATGAGAAAGAATTGTTGTTATGATGCTAGGAAAAGGGATTGAAATTATCTTTGATCAAACTTATGCACTTTGCTAGCATTCACACTTCATAAATTATTTCTTTTATCATTTACCTACTCGAGGACGAGTAGGAATTAAGCTTGGGGATGCTGATATGTCTCCAACGTATCTATAATTTATGAAGTATTCATGCTGTTATATTATCATTCTTGGATGTTTTACAATCATTTTATAGTAACTTTATATGATTTTTTGGGACTAACCTATTGACATAGTGCCCAGTGCCAGTTGTTGTTTTTTTGCTTGTTTTTTACTTCGCAGGAAATCAATATCAAATGGAGTCCAAATGCAGCGAAAATTTTTGGAGAATTTTTTTGGACCAGAAGACCCAGGATGGGCTAAAAAAGTACCAGAGGGGAGACCCGAGGTGGGCACAACCACCTGGGCGCGCCCAGGGGGGTGTGCCCCCCTCAGTGACCTCCTGCACCGCCTCTTCGCCCTATAAATTGTCAAATATTCCAAAAACCCTCGGGGTAACCCTAGATCAGAAGTTCCACCGCCGCAAGCCTCTGTAGCCATGAAAAACCAATCTAGACCCCGTTCCGGCACCTTGCCCGAGGGGGAAATCATCATCGGTGGCCATCTTCATCATCCCGGCGGCCACCATGATGAGGAGGGAGTAGTCCACCCCCGGGGCTGAGGGTTTGTACCAGTAGCTATGTATTTAATCTCTCTCTCTCTCGTGTTCTTGAGATGTCACGATCTTGATGTATCGCGGGCTTTGTTAATATAGTTGGATCATATGGTGTTTTCACCTCTCTATCTTGTTGTGAATTGAGTTTTCCCTTTTAGATTTCATTCTTATCGGATGGAATACTTTTATGGATTTGAGAACACTTTATGTATGTCTTGCTATGAATACCCATGGTGACAATGGGGTATCATATTGATTCACTTGATATATGTTTTGGCACTCAACTCGTGGATTCCCGAGGTGACATTGGGGTAATCTATGCATAGGGGTTGATGCACGTTCTTATCTTTGTTTCTCCGGTAGAAATCTTGGGGCACTCTTTGAGGTTCTTTGTGTTGGATTGAGTATTATGAATCTGAAATTGTTTGATGCATATCGTATAATTAACTCACGGATACTCGCGATGACATTGGAGTATCTAGGTGACATTAGAGTTGGTTGATGTGTATCATATGGTGTTATTTTAGTACGAACTCTTGGTTAGATCGATCGGAAAGAATAGCTTGGTGTTATTTTAGTACCAACTCTAGGATAGATTGATCGGAAAGAATAGCTTTGAGGTGGTTTCGTACCCTACAAACAATTTCTTCTTATGTTCTTCACTAGATAGGAACTTTGGAGTGATTCTTCATCGCACGTTGAGGGATGGTTATACGATCCAATTATATTAGCATTGTTGAGAGATTGCACTAGAGAAATTACGGACCCTAGGCCTCATTTTAGAGCATTGCAATACCGTGTGTGCTCCATTTTATCAATTGCTACCTTGCTATTTTTTATTGTTCCTATTACAAAAATCAATATCTACTATCATTACTACGCTTGTATCACCATCTCTTCGCCAAACTAGTGCACCTATATAAATTACCATTGTATTTGGTGTGTTGGGGACACAAGAGACTTTTTTATTATTTGGTTGCAGGGTTGTTTGAGAGAGACCATCTTCATCCTACGGCTCCCACGGATTGATAAACCTTAGGTCATCCACTTGAGGGAAATTTGCTACTGTCCTACAAAACTCTACGTTTGGAGGCCCAACACGAGACTACAAGAATAAGTTGTGTAGTAGACATTAGGCCACTTGGTGCCCACAAGACACCAGGGCGCACCAGGCCCCCCAGGCACGCCTTGGTGGGTGGTGGGCAGCCCAACCCACATCCGGTGCCCATCTTCTGGTATATCAGGTCTTTTAACCTAGAAAAAATATGGGGAGGACTTTCGGGACGAAGCGCCGCCGTCTCGAGGTGGAACTTGGGCAGGAGCACTTTTGCCCTCCGGCGGAGCGATTCCGCCGGGGGAACTTCCCTCCCGGAGGGGGAAATCGAAGCCATCGTCATCACCAACAACCCTCTCATGTTTGGGAGGCCAATCTCCATCAACATCTTCAACAACACCATCTCATCTCAAACCCTAGTTCATCTCTTGTGTTCGATCTTTGTACCAAAACCTCAGATTGGTACCTGTGGGTGACTAGTAGTGTTGATTACATCTTGTAGTTGATTACTATATGGTTTATTTGGTGGAAGATTATATGTTCAGATCAATTATGCTATTTAATACCCCTCTGATCTTGAGCACAAATATCATTTGTGAGTAGTTACTTTTGTTCTTGAGGTCACAGGAGAAGTCATGTTGCAAGTAATCATGTGAATTTGATATGTGTTCGATATTTTGATGATATGTATGTTGTGATTCCCTTAGTGGTGTCATGTGAACGTCGACTACATGGCACTTCACCATCTTTGGGCCTAAGGAAATGCATTGTGGAGTAGTTATTAGATGATGGGTTGCTAGAGTGACAGAAGCTTAAACCCTTGTTTATGTGCTACCTTGTAAGGGACTGATTTGGATCCATATGTTTAATGTTATGGTTAGATTTTATCTTAATACTTTTCTCATAGTTGCGGATGCTTGCGAGGGTGTTAATCATAAGTGGGAGGCTTGTTCAAGTAAGAACAACACCCAAGCACCGGTCCACCCACATATCAAATTATCAAAGTAGCGAACATGAATCAAACCAACATGATGAAAGTGACTAGATGAAATTCTCGTGTGCCCTCAAGAACGCTTTGCTTATTATAAGAGATAGTTTTGGCATGTCCTTTGCTACAAAAAGGATTGGGCTACCTTACTGCACTTTATTTACCGTTACCGTTACTTGTCCGTTATAAATTATCTTCCTATCAAACTACCTGTTACCGACAACTTCAGTGCTTGCAGAAATTACCTTGCTGAAACCACTTGTCAGTTCCTTCTGCTCCTCATTGGGTTTGACACTCTTACTTGTCGAAAGTACTATGATTGATCCCCTATACTTGTGGGTCATTAACCGCCGAGGGGATTGACAACCCCCTTGTTTGTGTTGGGTGCAAGTATTTGTTTTTGTGTGTGTAGGTGCTGCTAACGAGGTTTCATGTGGTTCTCCTACTGGATTGATAACCTTGATTCTTAACTGAAGGAAATACTTATCTCTACTGTACTGCTTCATTCTCTCCTCTTTGGGGAAATCCCAACGCAGCTCACAAGTAGCATACATGTACTTCGTTTTGTAATAAAGTCAAAAAGGTACGAAATAAACCTTGAATTCGTTGAGTCTGAATCAAACTCTAAAGTCAAAATCCCTAATATTGTCATCCTATACTTTCAGACCGTGCTCTATCTCTGGTTGATTTCTGCTAAATACTTAGTTGTCGAACTGGGAAAAGGTCAATCCCGATCAGGATCACATGCTTCTCTCACTAGGCCTACATGTCATATCCATCTTTATAAATTTGAAGACATGGTTCGATTCAGGTTCAGATTACAAATTTAAGGTTTATTTCAGACTGTTCACTTGTTAAACTGCTGCAGATCACATAGCTCTTTATAAATTGATTCTTGGGTCTTCAAATGAATTCATCATGTTTAGGGAAGCCATGGCCCTTGCTAGTCCCGTTGTATGTGAGTGTTGCTTCTATAATGTGTTTCTGTGGGATCAGATAAGATAGGTCTAGAGGGGGGGTGGATAGACTCTTAACCAACCAAAGGTGCAGTTTTTAGTTCTCTTGAAATTTAGGCAGATTTTGGCAATAGTTAAGATAACACCAAGGCTTTCTACACATGCATATCTAGAGATAGAGCAGCGAATTAGTAAAGCATGTAATGTGCGGAAAGTAAGGGATGGAGATGGAAATTCAAACGCAGTGAAGACACGATTTTTGGCATGGTTCCGATAGGTGGTGCTATTGTACGTCCACGTTGATGGATACTTAAACTCATGGAGGCTAACGGTTGCGCGAGTCCACGGAGGGCTCCACCCACGAAGGGTCCATGAAGAAGCAACCTTGTCTATTCCACTATGGCTTACGTCCACGAAGGATTAGCCTCACGCAGGTAGATCTTCATGAAGTAGGCGATCTCCTTGCCCTTGCAAACTCCTTGATTCAACTCCACATCTTGGAGGCTCCCAAGTGACACCTAACCAATCTAGGAGACACCACTCTCCAAAAGGTAATAGATGTTGTGTTGGTGATGAACTCCTTGCTCTTGTGCTTCAAATGATAGTCTCCTCAACACTCAATCTCTCTCTCACAGATTTGGCTTGGGTAGGAGAAGGATTTGAGTGGAAAGCAACTTGAAGAGGCTAGAAATCAAGGTTCAAATGGTTGGGTTGGAATCTCTTGATCTCAACACATGAGTTCTTTTATAGGTGGTTCTCTCTCAGAAAATAAATGGTGGAAGTGTAGTTTCGTTCTGATGGCTCTCTTGCAGAGTAGGTGGGGTTGGAGGGGTATACATAGCCTTCACCCAGAATCCAACCGTTACACACTTTCGACTCAAATTGGTGAGACCGAACATAAACTCGGTGAGACCGATCTGTGTAAAAGATATGAACGTTGGGCTTTTCGGTGGGACCAATGTGGAACAACTCGGTGGGACCGAAGTGCAATGGCTAGGGCAAAACCCAGTCTCGGAAATTCCGATTGTTTCAACTCGGTGATTCCGAAGTGAAACAATGTCATCGCACAAATTTGGTCAGACCATCTCGGTGGGACCGAGATCTATTTTGGTCAAACCGAATTGCTAGGGTTTTGGCTGTGGCAATGGAATGGTCATCTCGGTGGGTCCGGAGTAGATGATATCGGTGGGACCGAAATGAAGATTTAGGGTTTTGGACAGATGTGTGTGAGAAAGTGGTTGAGGGTTTTTGGAGCAATATCACTAAGCATTTGAGCAGCAACCTCGTAATAATACCTCATCCCTTTTTAATAGTATTGGCTTTCCTAAGGGACTCGATGTGATCTTGGATCACTAAACCAGAAATGCAGTCTTGGAGTTGCCAATTCTTGTCCTTAGCAATTTGAAGGGGTCCACATCCTCATGTCCTTGTCATGCAACTGTTGAACTTATCTGAAATATACTAGATAAAAGTATTAGTCCAACAACATGTATGTTGACATTGATTACCAAAACCATCAAGGGAGAAATGTGCTTTCAGTTCTAATAAAAAGTTACTCAAAGGACCACGAACGGACATCTAACAAGTGGTCCTTTGGGTTTCTAATAAAAAGTCGCTCGCTTCGGGTGGCGCATCAACCACCGCGGCCACAGGCCTCCTTTCTTCCTCGCCACCGCGGATCGGCGCCACCGGTGCAAAGCCTCGGTCGGTGGTCGCTGGCGGCGGGGCCTCTTCTGCACGACACTTGACCCCGAGCTATATCAGGTAGTTGTCGGGTGTCTACCAACTCTCTCAGTCGTCAGGCTGCGCCTTCATCGCGGTGGTCGTTGATGGTGTCCCGAACTAGGGGTCACTCAGCATGACGTCTCCCCGCCAGGTGGGCCGAGCCGAGGACCCCCCATGGCGGTTCACCAGTAGGCCATCTCCAGGAGGCCCATGGCGCGTGGAAGGAATATTTCCGAAGACTTGCTGCATACTACAAGACTTGGAGGTCGTCTACAATACGATTACCATATACGTGGCCGACTTACCTGTAACCTTAGACCCATGGTATCTATATAAACCAAGGGGTAGGCACGTAAACCACACAAAACAATCTCGTGGTAGATCAATCTGTACATTGTACCCCATCCCAAATCAATACAAACTCAAGCAGGACGTAGGGTATTATCTCTTCGAGAGAGCCCGAACCTAGGTAAAACCTCGTGTCCTTTTACCATCACATGTAGGCTACTAGCTCGGGACCCCCTACTCAAGATTCACTGGAATCAACTCCGTCAGTCATGCCTCGAGGGGATGTAACCGTCCCGCTCCTGCCATTGGCTAGTGTAGCCATCGTTGCTGCATCCATGCAGATCCAGCGGGGCTGGCCAGAGTAGTTGGTTTTTCCCTAGGTCCGTCCATGGCGTGGGACGGGGGTGCCCAGGGACGTGGAGGGAGGTGCCTTCCTAGCCCTCCTCCGCAATCAACGCTCTCCCAGATGCAGTGAGTATGGTCTAGGGTCTCCTGATCCAATGGCTGCTGTTGGTGGTGCGTACTAGCGAGTTTGTGGTATGCAGCCAGAAGGTTCCTTTGTGGTTTTTGGTGGCTCTTACTCCAACCAGTTTATCTTCAGCGATGAGATGCAATCTATGGGCGGCGATTTGACGCAGAGGGTATGGTTAATTGGTTATGCAGCTACAATGGTGGAATTTCTAACCCAGCGCATATAGTTGTTTGAATCATGGAAAGTAGCGGCGATAACACACGATGGCTCTTATTTGATGGTGCTTCTTAAGTACCCGGTCTCGAGCTCCAGAGTGAAAACCTTAGGTGTGACTTGAGTTGGTTATACTTGGCAATGGTGATGTCTTTGCGTCGTTATCTTGTTAAAGGCATTGCTTGGATATGGTAGGACTTGTACTTCAGGATGAAAACTAAGAATCTGGTCATTGGTGGTCGGATCAGGTGGTGGCATCGCTTGAGCGGCGTTCTCTTCCTGAAGGCATCGATGTTGAACCTTCCGTTGTCCTTGTGGCGTCATAAGATGATTGGTGCTGATATGGTCATCGTTGTAGTTTGGCGATCGTTGTTTTGATCACTCCAGGGTTTTCTTTTCTTTTTCCTCGCTCAGGCATATCTTTGGTTGTGTATGACTTTACTCCTTTTAAAAAAAAGCTTGTGTGACTTTATTTTTTGATGACATGTCCATTTGTGTGTGTTCATGTTGGAGTGGGGCGGAGCTCCCGGTAGGGCGAGGTTGGGCGCTCGCCCTACCTTGATTTTTGCCGATTCTTTTCTACGTATACATGTTAGATCTGATCGATCGCTAAAAAATCGTTGGACAAATAAAATCTCGTACATACTCAATGTGGAACGATCTATTGGGCCTTGATTGAACATCAACCACCTGGTCGCCTTATTGGGCTGTGGCCCGTAACAACCAGCAGGTCGGTCACGCACCAGTTTCACTTCCTTCGTCCACGCTTGAGCGAGTCTTGTCACGCACCAGACAGCGGGAGCAGAGGCGACCAGCAGGAGCGGCGGCGCGCGGACGGCAACCAGCGGGTGTGCCGAGCGCACGCCGCACACTAAGAGTTCGCCACACCTAAAAAAAGTTTCGTCCTCCGTCACTGATGTCGGTTGTGTACATCCTACCTATGCAGAAGCCGGATGTGTGTTCGTTATGTTTATATCTTCATTTGAAGTTGATAAAATTCACATTTTATTGAAAACCGGGAAAGAAACTGAGAGAAAAGTGATGTAGTATGACATTCATTTCGCGCGGTTTTGATCTCGCCCGTCTAGTGGGAGTTTAAGCTGACCGTAACTTTGCCTATCTATCTCCATCAAGCACTAAAATTCAAACCACGTACAACTCCACGCCGGCCGTTTTTGGTGCCCTTTTAATTGCGCGCGTTCAGATTTCAGGCGCTTGTTCATTCAGAAGAAACGGAAACGCATACCGTTCCACGGCGACATTTGCCCGCGGTAGGTACAGGGAAGAAGAAGAAATCCGCCGCAGAATCGCGACGATTTAAGGTGCTGCAACGAGCTCTCATTCATAGTCAGCCACTCAGAATCGAGGAACTACACCCGGCCATGGACTCGTCATCTGCTTGGAGAACACTACTGGCCTCTCTCATCATACTCATGGCGCTCGTCTCTCCCAACGCAGCCCCGCCGCCATCCCTCGGAGTCGGAGAGCAAGCAGGGGCGCTCCTGGCCTGGAGAGCCGCCCTCGGCCGCCAAGGCCAGCACGCCCTGCGGTCCTGGGGAAACACGTCGACGCTCTGCAGCTGGCGCGGCGTCCGGTGCGGCACGCGGCGCCGGCCGGTGATCACCAGCATACACCTGAGCGGGGTGCGGCTCGCAGGGACGCTCGGGTCCCTCGACTTCGCGGCCCTGAGGGCCCTGACGAGCCTCGACCTCTCGCGCAACAGGCTCGCCGGGACCATTCCGCCGAGCATCGCGGTCCTCGGGGAGCTCCGTGCTCTGCTCCTGCAAGGCAACCAGATAAGCGGCTCCATCCCACCTTCTCTAGCAAACCTCACGAAGCTGCGTCTCCTGATGCTCCATGACAACCAAATCTCCGGCGAAATACCAGGACTGATAGGAGAGCTGGGTAACCTTGTGAGCCTAGACTTGTCAGGCAATCAGCTGGTTGGTAGCATCCCCTGTGAAATAGGCCACCTAAATCACCTGGCCAGGTTGGATTTGTCTGACAATAAGCTCTCAGGTCCAGTTTCTTTCTGTCCAGATAACTCCACAGTGATAAATTTAGAAAATCTGAGTAGGCTATCATTATCCCGGAATAACTTAGCAGGTCCCATTTCCAAAGATATTGTGAATTTATCAGGCCTCCAACACCTAGACATGAGCCAAAACAACTTTTCAGGCTCGATCCCGGGCGGTATAGGTGGCCTGAACAAACTCACATTCCTGCATCTTTCAGATAATCAGCTTTCAGGACAAATTCCTCCGGAAATTGGAAATTTAGTGAGGCTTAAGCAGCTTAACCTTAGTGCAAACCATCTTGAAGGCTATATTCCAACTAGTATAGGAAACTTAACACAGTTAACAACTCTAAATCTTTCGACTAACGAGCTCATCGGACCCATCCCTAAAGAAATAAGGAATTTAGTGAACTTAGAAAATTTGGGACTAGGACAGAACAGACTTACGGGGTCCATTCCAAACAGTTTTGGGAATTTGACAAAACTCACCACCTTGGACCTTCACGATAACCAACTTTCTGGAAACATCCCTCGAAAGCTAGGTTATTTAGTGAACTTGGAGGAATTGAACATTTACAACAACACACTAAGCGGCTCCATCCCAAGTAGCTTAGGGAACTTGACAAAGCTCACTACTCTATACCTTTGCTATAACAAACTGTCTGGGTCCATTCCACAAGAAATTGGAAACTTAAGAAATCTTGTTTGGTTGACGCTAAGTTCAAACAAACTCTCCGGTGCCTTGCCACCCGGTCTTTGTTCGGGAGTCCGGCTACAAAATTTCACCGCTTATAACAACATGTTGGTTGGACCCTTGCCAACAAGCTTGCTAAGATGTACAAGCCTGGTACGATTTCGTCTTGAACGAAATCAGCTCCAAGGAGATATCTCTGAGATGGGCTTTTATCCGAATCTTGTCTACATAGATATCAGCTCAAATAAACTATTTGGTCAGCTATCTCATCGCTGGGGTGAGTGCCACGGACTTTCCATGTTGCGCGCCTCAGAAAATAGTATCACTGGAGTCATACCACCAAGCATAGGGAAATTGTCTCAGTTGAGGATACTTGATGTTTCATCAAATAAACTCGAAGGAGATATTCCTCCAGAGATTGGCAATATAATGACATTGTTCAATTTGAGCCTCGCCAACAACTTGCTCAGGGGAAGTATACCGCAGGAAATTGTGTCTCTAAAAAATCTGGAGTATTTGGATTTATCTTTGAACAACCTAAGCGGACAGTTAGGAGGATCTGTTGGGCAGTGCTTAAAGCTTCGCCTTCTGAATTTGAGCCATAATCAACTCAATGGTAGCATTCCTATGGAACTAGGGATGTTGGTAAACCTACAAGGATTGTTAGATCTGAGTGACAATTCATTTAGTAGCATGATACCGACCCAGTTGGGTGATCTTAGCATGCTTGAAGTCTTGAATCTTTCACATAATGCATTAAGCTGCAGAATTCCGTCATCATTTCAACGCATGAACAGTCTCTTATACATGGACGTGTCTTATAACAAACTAGAAGGGCCAGTGCCACAAAGTAGGCTCTTCGAAGAAGCTCCAACCGAATGGTTCGTTCATAATACACATTTGTGCGGTGATGTGAAAAGTCTGCCCCCTTGTGACCAGACTCCAAGTTATCGAAAAGGAAAGAAGTCTAGAGCTATTTTACTAGCTATAATACCTGCCACTGTGACTTTTATGCTCATTACTGCACTAGCAACATGGCAATGTAAAAGGAAGAAATCCAAGGCTGAAAGTGCAAAGGGACTGGAACAGGTCAAGATGTTCGCCATATGGAACTTTGACGGGGAAGATGTGTACAAGCAAATTATTGACGCCACAAAAAGATTCAGCGATGCTCACTGCATTGGAACTGGAGGGAGTGGATCCGTCTATAGAGCCCAGTTACCAACAGGTGAAATATTTGCAGTAAAGAAGATTCACACGATGGAAGATGACAAGCTATTCCAACGTGAAATAGATGCTTTGATTCATATTCGGCATCGCAACATTGTGAAGTTATTTGGCTACTGCTCTGCTGCTCATCAGAGATTTCTTGTGTATGAATACATGGATAGGGGAAGCTTAGCAAAATCTTTGCAGAGCAAGGAAACTGCAACTGAGTTGGATTGGACAAGAAGATTAAATATCACTAAGGATGTTGCAAATGCTCTGTCCTACATGCATCATGATTGCTTTGCACCGATAGTCCACAGAGATATAACTAGCAGCAACATTTTGCTTGATATGGATTTCAGTGCCTGTATATCAGATTTTGGTCTAGCAAAAGTACTAGATGGAGATGCATCAAACTGTACAAGGCTTGCTGGGACGAACGGATATCTTGCCCCAGGTAAAATTATATCTATCAGTTGGCATGTTTTCTCCATCTCATAAACGTTTCGATGAGGTCATTATTTGGTGAATTTGTAATAAAACGTTGTAATAGGTTAGTTTTTATGCATCTATAATGACGAGGCCGGGGGGAATAAAAGCGTTCATTATCTGAAAAACTAAATATCTATTACTAGTATTTACTTTGCTTATGGTCACTAGATGTAGAACAGTTTACCATGCAGTCATCGACAGTACACATTTTGTATCTAACCTGTGCAATATACATTAGCCACATCAATCATTGAGCCCATTTGTTTCACTAACTACTTGCTGTTAGCAATTTGTAATGATGGACATTGGCTGTGTGCGCGTCTAGGGAAGATTCCAAGTGATTTCCGCTTGTCTAAAAGCACATTCGATACATATATAGTACGTTTTGCATCTATACATACACATTCACAATAAGCTAACTCGTCAATATTGGCCTAGCAGAGCTTGCATACTCAACAAGGGTGACAGAGAAGTGTGATGTCTATAGCTTTGGAGTACTCGTGCTCGAGTTGTTCAGGGGACATCATCCAGGTGATTTTCTTTCTTCCATGGCCAACAGAAGTACGCCACTTGAGGATTTGTTGGACATCCGGCTCCCATTCCCTGAAACTGAGATCGCAAGTGAAATATTCAAAGTGATCGTGTTTGCTGTTTGTTGCATAGAACCAAATCCATCATACCGTCCAACGATGCAACAAGCAATCAAGGTGTTCTCTACAACTCAAAGACCTGATGATCAGCTTGCTTATCTGCAAACTGACATTGCAATCCCTTCCATCTGGTCGTGAATGTGCTCAAGACATTTTTTTTTCTTCCTTTTAATTAGAGAACATTTGCACTACATCATTTGTATGGTGTTTCATTTTTGCATGACTTCATGCCATGTACATTTTATGTTGGTTGTAAGAAATTAAGAGAAAAATTTGTTACTCCCTCCGTTCTCAAATATAAGATGTTTTGGATATTTCAATATGGACTACGTACGGACTCAAACGAGTGAACAAACACACTAAAACGTGTCTATATACATCCAATTTAGAAAAAAGTTAGAACACCTTGTATTTGTGAACGGAGGGAGTACTAGTTAGGCTCTTGTAAATATTTCTATAGCAGGGTTCTTGCTGTCTATCCTATGTATGATTTTTGAAGGATTATAATCCTTACGACTTTTCTATACCTGCATTGTTTGATTTGGAGGATTGGAATCCAAGGATTTATTTTTCATAGGATTCATTTGCACGAAATTTCATAGCATAATATTCTATATTGATATCAGTCCAGATAGACTATTGCCAAAGCCTTGGTGTCAGTTGTAGAAGACTAGGATAGGCCGTGCAACACAATTGCATTGATCGGTGCACATGACACGTATATATGATGTACAGGATGGGGCCACAACCTCAACTATACAGGAGAACTAGGAGGTGAGCCCAAGACACAATATACATGCACAATATATTCAACACCCCCCGCAGTCGAAGCGTCGCCAGAGACGCAGAGACTGGAACGAAACTCCTCGAAGGTGGAAGTAGGTAGTCCCTTAGTCATCACATCGGCGAATTATTGTGCGGTCGGAACATGGAGGACCCGAATGCGTCCAAGGGCCACCTGCTCACGCACAAAGTGAATGTCCAGCTCAATGTGCTTGGTCCGGCGATGATGAACGGGGTTCGCGGAAAGGTACACCGCGGAGACGTTGTCACAGTAGACAACCGTAGCCTGGGAGACATCATGATGCAACTCCTGAAGTAGCTGTCGTAGCTAGGTGCACTCAGCGACTGCGTTAGCCACTGCTCGGTACTCGGCCTCCACGCTGGAGCGCGAAACTGTGGGTTGTCGCTTAGACGACCACGAGACGAGTGAAGGACCGAGGTAGACGCAGTAGCCAGAGGTGGAGCGACGCGTGTCAGGGCAGCCAGCCCAATCAGCATCGGAATAAGCCACCATCTCCAGAGAAGTGGACGCCGTGAGAGTGAGTCCAAGAGACATCGTGCCACGGATGTATTGGAGAATCCGTTTCACGAGTGTCCAATGAGAGTCACGAGGGGCGTGCATGTGGAGACACACTTGCTGAACAGCATACTATAGACCTGGCCGGGTGAGTGTCAGATACTGAAGAGCACCGACGATGGACCGGTAGAACGGAGCATCCGACGCGGGCGAGCCCTCGAGAGCAGAAACCTTGGCCTTCGTGTCAACAGGAGTAGCAACAGGGTGACAATTGAGCATGCCGGCACGCTCAAGTAGCTCATGCGCATACTTCTACTGATGAAGGAAGAAGCCGTCGGGTCGCCGAACGACCTCAATGCCAAGGAAATAATGGAGAGCGCCCAAGTCCTTGATAGCAAACTTGTCACGCAGCCGGAGATTGATCTGCTGAAGAAGGCCTGCGGAGGAGGCTGTCAGGAGGATGTCGTCGACGTAGAGGAGCAAATAGGCAGTCGTGTCGCCGCGGTGATAGACAAACAACGAGGCATCCGAGCGGGTGACGCTGAAGCCCAGTGTCTGAAGGAACCCGGCGATACGCTGGTACCAGGCGCGAGGTGCTTGCTTGAGACCGTATAGAGACCGGGACATCAAGCACACATGACCAGGATGAGAGGCGTCGACGAAACCGATGGGCTGCTCACAGTAAACCTGCTCCTCAAGGTGGCCATGAAGGAAGGCGTTGGAGACATCCATCTGATGAACCGGCAAGCCACGGGAGACCGCCAGCTGGAGGACGTTGTGGATCGTGCCCGGTTTGACAACCGGTGCAAACGTCTCAGTGAAGTCAACGCCAGCACGCTGCCGAAACCCACGGACCACCCAGCGAGCCTTGTAGCGCTCAAGTGTACCATATGAGCGGGTCTTATGACGAAAGACCCACTTGCCGCTGATGACGTTGGCACGAGAAGGCCCGGGAACCAGTGTCCAGGTACGGTTCGGCTGAAGAGCGTCGAACTCTTCCTGCATTGCAGCAAGCCAGTGAGGATCACGTAGGGCTGCTCTGGCGGACGCAGGAATCGGGGACGGCTCGGTGGTGGAGGCAGCGAGGAGATACTCGTCGCTGGAGTACCGCAGACTCGGGCGGTGAACGCCCGCTCGAGCCCGGGTGAGGGGGCGAGACGGCAACTCCGGGACGAGGCCCGAGGGGGCAGCCGAGGCCGGCGAGGCGACCGGCGAGGGCGCCGGTACCAGCGAAGGCACCGGCGAGGCGGCCGACGAGGGCGCCGGCGAGGCGGCCGGCAAGGCCGCGGGCGAGGGCACCGGCGAGGTGGCCGGCAAGGCCGCGGGCGAGGGCGCCGGCAAAGGGGCGGCGCCCGAGGCAGCCGGAGAGGGCGCCGGCGGCGAGGCCGGTGGTGACGGCGAAGGCGGCGTGGGGGCGCGAGGCGCAGCTCGTCCCACGGCGCGAGGACCGCCAAAGCCCGGAGGCGGTCCGAGAGCCGAGCGGGGCCGTCCACCTGACGGGGTCGCCGAAGGGCCGCCGGTGGCCGGCGGCGACGGGGCGACGAGAGGTACCTGCTGCTGAAAAGGAAACACCTTCTCATCAAAGTAAACGTGTCGGGAGGTGAATACTCGATGTGAGACAGGGTCGTAGCAGCGGTAGCCTTTAGTGTTAGGTGGGTAGCCGAGGAAGATGCATGCGACGGAGCGGGGTGCAAGCTTATGTGGCGCAGTGGCGGCGATGCTAGGGTAGTAGAGACAGCCGAAAATGCGAAGCTCATCATAAGAGGGTGGTGCACCGAAGACAATATGATGAGGTGCAAAGTTTCCGTGAGTACGACAGGGGCGGATGTTAATAAGGAGTGATGTGGTGGCGAGAGCGTCAGGCCAAGAGCGCGGAGGCACCTTAGCATGAAAGAGAAGCGTCCGAACGCAGTCATTAACAGTGCAGAGGACGCGCTCAGCGCGATCGTTCTGATGCAAAGTGTACGGGCATGTGAGACGAAAAGTCGTGCCATGTGTGGTGAGGAGTGTGTGAACAGCTAGGTTGTCGAACTCCTTCCCGTTATCTGTCTGAAACCCAAGGATGGGATGACCAAACTGCGTGAGAACATAGGAATAGAATGTGGCGAGAGTGGAGATAACATCGGACTTATGCCGCAACGGGAAGGTCCACACATAGTGCGAAAAATCATCAAGAATAACAAGGTAATAAAGATAGCCCGTATTACTTGCAACTAGAGAGGTCCAAACATCACTATGAATTAACTCAAACGGGTACGATGCAACATGAGAAGATGCCCTAAAAGGAAGACGAGCATGTTTGCCGAGGCGACATGCATGACAAGAGTGATCATCGATCTTATTACACATGAAAGAAAAACTCCGAAGTATATGACAAAGGGTGGCGGGGTTGGGATGACCCAAGCGAGCATGCCAGAGATCCACACCGGTGGCGAGGGCAACAGGGGCGGCGGAGGTGGTGGAGGCGGTGGAGTGGACCGGGTAGAGCTCGTCGGGGCTGTCACATCGGTGGAGTACCATCCGGGTACGAGCGTCCTTAACAGAAAAACCACACTCGTCAAACTCAACGGTAACAGGATTTTCACATGTAAAAGAACGAACAGAGACAAGATTTTTAATAAGATCAGGAGAAACTAAGATGTTAGATAATGACAACAGAGTAGATGTGGATGGAAAAGATGCATGTCCTATGTGAGTAATGGGATGGGAGGAACCATCACCGACGGTGATGTGAGCGGAAGTGTGGACGGGATAGGAGGTGTGGAGGTTACTGGGATGAGCAGCCATATGTGCGGTAGCTCCAGTGTCCATATATCAGTCGCCGCCGCCGGTGTAGGTGGACGGAGAGGGAACGGAGTGCAGGGCCGCCAGGAGAGCCGGGTCCCACGGCGCGGGTGGGAGTGCAGGCTGCTGAGGCGGCGCCGTCAGCAGCAACGGCGGCAGCCCTCCTGGCTGCGGCGGCTGTCCGTAGGAGAGGGGCCCGTAGGGCGCCGCATAGGGCTGCGGCGCGGCGTAAAACGCCTGATAGGAGGGAGGCCGCGCGCCGAGGATACCCGAGGCAGGGGCACGGGGAACCGACATGGAGTAGGCGTGCACAATGTCGGTCCACGGGTTCTGGCCGACGTACCACGGGGCCGGCTGATACTACTGCTGGGGGCGGGCTGCTCCTCCCTGAGCCCCGACGCCCTGCTGCTGCTTGCGGCCACCGCGACGACCCGGGTTAGTGGCTGGCGGGGGTGGTGGGAAGGGGGCGGCCGACGCCTGGGGATAGGCCGGCGCGGCCGGCGGGACGGGCACGGGACGCGGCGGAGGTGGCGCCGAGCCCCCGCGGGTGCCGGCGACGAGGGCGGTGTGGGTCGCCCGAGTCCGGGCCATCTTCATCCATCGCTCCTCCAACTTGAGATACGCCACCACCTTGGCAAAGGTGGGCTCCGGGATGAGAGTGAGGTTGGAGGCGGCGTTCCCAAAGTCCTCGTTGAGACCGGCGGTGAGGGTGCTGATGAGTAGCTCGTCGCCGACCGTCTCGCCGAGATCGCGGAGCTCATCGGCAAATTTTTTTGAGGCGCATGCAAAAATTATCGATGGACGAGTCAAGCTGCTGGCACCCGTAAAACTCGCCGTGGAGGAGGACCTTGCGCTGCAGTTTGTTGTCGGTGAAGAGGCCGTTGAGCTTGGTCCAGACGGCGTAGGCGTCGTCGTCATCATCCACCACCGTGTGGAAGAGGTCCTTCAAGATGGTGAGGTAGAACCAGCGGATGATGGTGGCGTCGAGGATCATCCACTCCTCGTCGTGGATCATGAGGCTGGAGTCCACGGTGCCATCGACGTGGCCGTGAAGCAGGTACTCGCGAAACACCAAGGAGAAGTACCGCTTCCAAGCGGAGTAGGACGCGGTGGATTGATCAAGCACCACCAGAACACGCTCGTGGATGTTCAGATCACGGACGAGGGTGACATCAGGACCGGCAAAGGGGTTGGAGACGGTGGAGGAGGAGGAACTCATGGCGCGGGTTGGGGTGGCGCGGCGCGGGTGGGGCGGCTAGGGTTTGGGGGTGGCGCGGGTTGGGGGGTGGTGCGGGTTGGGCGGGGCGGCGCGGGTTGGGGGTGTTGGGAGGGGTGCGGAAGCGGAAGAGAGCGGCGGCGACCGGCGGCGGTGGGTGGCGGCGGCTCTGGGTGGGAGGGCGGCGGCGACCGAAGGAACCGGCGGCGGCGGCGGCGAGTGGAAGAAGCGGCGACGGCGGCGGCTAGGGCTAGGAACGACTTGCGATATATACCATGTAGAAGACTAGGATAGGCCGTGCAACACAATTGCATTAATCAGTGCACAGAGCACGTATATATGATGTATAGGATAGGGCCACAACCTTAACTATACAGAAGAATTAGAAGGTGGGTCCAAGACATAATATATATGCACACAGTATATTCAACATGAATGTTCCAAACTTACTATGAGGTGTGCGTCAGATAATAGCATTGCTGGAGTCGTACCACTGAGGATAGGACAACTGTCTCAGTTGGGGATTCTCGACGTTTCATCCAATAAACTTGAAGGACAGATTCCACAAGGAATTGGCAATATAAGAACAATGTTTAGTTTCAGGGACATATACTACAAGAAACTGTGTTGTTAAATTTTCTGGAGTATTTGGGGGTGATAGAAGAGTCAACTAAGCTTGTTCCAAGCTTGAGTTTCTAATTAAGCCAGGATCACCTCAATGGCAGCATTCCAATAGACTAGGCATGTTGGTAAACCTACAAGATTTGAGGATGACATAATACCGAGTCAGCTAGGTGGTCTAGACAAGCTCGAAGCTTATAATGATGACCCAGTCAACCAATATGGTCTATCGTGTATATGTTAATTAGAGTTCACTTTACGCCATTTATATTTTGATTAAAGCAATGATGAGCAGCAATACAACACAAGTTTGTCAACACTTTCTTAATTTTTTGTTGTACGCAATTATCTGCTATAAACTCTAACTAAATAACAATGATGGGTGTGCAGTGGTTTACACATACCAAAATTTACCGATTGTCCTGAAGAATAAATACAACTAAACTTGAATCTAAAGATGGTTTGCATTTGCTCACCTTCATCAAACAGCTCAGGGGTGAGAATGCACCATCTAGTTTGGGCATTCTTTGGGTAACACTCGCATATGCACCTTTTAAGTCTTTTGTGGCAGCATTAGTCATTGCCCTAGCTTTCATGTACGCATGCCTTCTTGCAATTTTCCCATTGGCACAAAATATGTCGCTACAGTTGTGCTAACAATTAGCTCATATATAACACATACTCCCTCCGATCCATATTAAGTGCCATGGTTTTAGACTTTTAGTTCAAATTTGAACTAAAACCATGACACTTATTACACTTATTATGGATCTGAGGGAGTACATTGTTAGGAATATGCAACTATTCCCATGAAGCCAAAGCCAGTATATATACATGTACAAGTGTAGGATATGCAGAAAACCCCTTATACAATGGGATAAATACACAAGGCTACATGGCTATATAAATAGTGCTCTAACACCCACCCTCTCAAACTCATGGTGGATAAACAACACTGAGTTTGAAGAGATAGATGACATGATGCGCTCTAGTCTGGGCATTCGTAAAGAAATCCGCCAACTGTAACTCGGAAGGCACATACTGAACATCAATAACCTGATCATGCACAACAGCGCGCGCATAGAAAGCATCAACACCAATATGCTTGGTGAGCTCATGCTTCACAGGATCGCGCGCAATGCTAATAGCACTTGTACTGTCAGACAATAGCAGAGTAGGTGTAGTGACAGAAACACCAAAGTCCTCAAGTAACCACCGTAACCAAGTCACCTCTGCCGTTAAAACAGCCATAGCTCGCAACTCAGCCTCTGCACTTCAACGGGAAACTGCAGTATGTTTCTTCGTCTTCCTGGCAATGAGAGAACCACCAAGAAAAACACAGTAAGCAGAAAGTGAACGGCGATCTGAGGGATCACAAGCCCACGTAGCATCTGAATAGGCCTGAAGCTGTATGGAACTGGAGCGAGGAAAGAACATACGGTGAGAGATCGTGCCTCGAAGATATTGGAGAACACAAAGGAGGTGACTATAGTGAACCGAAGTGGGAGCAGAGACAAACTAACTCAGAATATGGACCGGATAAGAGATATTCGGACGAGTGACAGCTAGATAGATAAGACTCCCAACAAGATGACGATAACACATCGGATCAGACAAGGGGTCACCATCAATATCACGGAGGTGAACATTGAGCTCCATGGGAGTCTCAACGGTGCGCTCATCAGTAAGAGCAGCACGAGCAAGAAGATCTTGGATGTACTTTTCCTAGGAAATAAAAAAGGCATCAAAGGTAGAAGAGACTTCGATCCCATGAAATTAGCGAAGAGGGCCAATAGTAGACATAAGAAACTGCTCACTAAGTTGGTGAAGGCAATATACTCGGGGTCGTCGCCAGTGATGATCATGTCATCGACATAGAGAAGAAGAAGAGTCCAGCCACGAGCTGAAAGCTGGACGAACAACGCTGGATCATGAGCACTTGCTGAAAAACCAGGGGCAGTCACCACAGAGGCAAAACGCTCAAACCAAGCGCGAGGGACTTGCTTAAGGCCATAGAGAGAGCGACGAAGACGGCAGGCCATGCCATCAGGAACAGAATACCCAGGTGGGGGCTACATGTAAACCTCCTCATGCAGCTCACCATTAAGAAAGGCATTCTTAACATCAAGCTTGAAAGAGCATGATGCCCCCATGTGTGGTTTTGGTAATTGATGACATTCTATATTGACTACTGGTTGCCTTGAGTTATATCCGTAGGATTTGTCCATAGGCATTTCTTGAAGTCCATTTGTTGGTTTCAAGGAGTTTATGTGTTGACCAAGGTGCTATTTAAGGAATTATCCAAAGACTGGTCATAGAGAAGACATGATATAAGGTTGATCAAGACTAAGTCAAAGAGTGAATCAAGTTGATCAACACACAAACGTACACGATGTACCGAGAGGGATTAAGTTATCCCATTGTATGGTAAGCATTGTCCATTACGCTTTGTGTACTAACCCATGGTCTACGTGAGAGTTCTATGTGGGGTTAGGTATGTTTCCATGGGCTTGCGTCAAGAGGAAGATCTCATACAACCCATGGAGGATGACATCAAGTGGTGATCGTCATCAAGATTGCGGTGTGCAAGTTCAAGTGGAGCATCACGAAGAGATCATGCTTGAAGCTTGCCATCCATTGTGGTGACAATGGTCTTGTGAAGATGTTCCGAAGAGTGGCTCACCCATAGTGGAGTATGGGGGAGCAATCTACTAGTCTTCATCGAGCCAACACAATCAAGAAAGGTGGTCCAACTTGAGGGTGTCAAGATCGTCATCATCTAGCTCAAGTGGACTATGTGCAAGTCAAAGGTTTGCCCTTGATAGGTTGTCTATCTTACCGGTCTCATGGTGGTAGTTGGGAGACCAGGTTATAGGTTTGATTGCTGTACTATCAAAGGGGGCTCTCAAGTTAGTAGCTTCATCATATCGTTCGTAGAGAGCTCAAACCATTGCATCCTTGCATCATCTTTTTTGGTTCTTGTTTGGTGTTTCTCTTTGTGAGTTTTAGAGCTTATGGTCATCGTCATGACAAGCTCGAGTTCATCGAAAATGGAGTTCATATATGCATCTTCTATGATGTTTTCGATGATGGAGTTTTTGCCGGTTCTTCATTCATACATGTTTCACATCTCTATTTCATTGGCATTTCTCTACTACCTCTTCTCACTATAACCAGCCGGTGTTTGGATAGTACTCATCGTCATCTATCCAACAAGCTTGAGTTTGCTCAATTCGGAGCTCATATGTAGAAGTTATGGCACTTCAGGTTTTTTTGTTTCCATCTGTTTTCTTGGGCTTCATTGCAGCACCCCAAGCGGTAGTACTGCTTAGCTAAGCGGTAGTACCGCTTATGGGCGGCAGTGCTGCGCGTGGTACCGCTGCTTTTGGGGATGCGATTTTTCGTGTCGGCTTTTGCGGCAATGGGACGGTAGCACGAGCGGTAGTACCGCCCCTGCACTACCGCTCCACTTCCGCTTCCCTTTCTTGCCGCTGCGTGTTCTCAGCAGTAGTAGAGCAGCTATGGTGGGTAGCACTACTGCTTGTAGGCGGTAGTACCGCTGGCTCCAACAGTAGTGCCGTTGATGCGGCTCTGCCTCGCCCACCTGTTTTGCTCTACCTCCTTAGTGCCCTGTGCTGCGACCCCAGCGGTAGTACCGCTTCGGCGGCACTGCCCGCTTGTGGTCTTGCACCGTTGCACTGCACTATGTGCACTACCGCCCGGGCGGTAGTACCGCTCCTATGAGCGGTAGTACCGCTTGTGTGCGGGCTGAGCACATAAAGGTTGGGTTCGGGAGGTCCTATAAAAGGGGGTCTTCTTCCCCATTGAATCTTATCTTTTAAGCTCGCATTTGCCCCCCATTGTTGACCTTCTTCGAGCTTGCTATCTCTCAATCCCTCAAATGATTCTTGCTAGTTCTTGAGGGAAAAGATAAAGTAGATATAGATCTACATTTCCACCAATCACTTTCTCCTCTGTGTGAGGGGAACCCCTTGGATCTAGATCTTGGAGTTCTTCGTGTTCTCTTCTTCGTTCTTCCTCTCATTTTCCTCCCTAGCATTAGTTGCTTTGGTGGGATTTGGGAGAGAAGGACTTGGGCACTCTGTGTGCCCCTTCCATTGCATTTGGTGCATCGGTTTGAGTTCTCCACGGTGATACGTGGAAGTGAAGTTGAGAAGCTTGTTACTCTTAGGTGTTTGGGCACCCTAGAGCCTGTTCCTCTTGGGTGCCTTGGTGCCCTAGACGGTTGGTGTTGTCGGAGCTCGATCATTGTGGTGTAAACTCCGGGCAAGCGTCGGGGTCTCCAATTAGCTTGTGGATATCACCCCGAGCAATTTGACGGGTACCGGTGACTGCCCCCAAGGGTTGCCATTTGTACGGGTTCGGTGACCGCCCTAAAGGGTCCCTTAGTGGAATCACGACATCTTGCATTGTGCGAGGGTGTGAGGAGATTACGGTGGCCCTAGTGGCTTCTTGGGGAGCATTGTGCCTCCACACCGCTCCAAATGGAGATTAGCATCTGCAAGGGTGTGAACTTCGGGATACATCGTCGTCTCCGCGTGCCTCGGTTATCTCTTACCCGAGCCCTTTACTTATGCACTTTACTTTGTGATAGCCATAGTGTTTCATGTTATATATCATGCTATCACTTAGTTGTTTATCTTGCTTAGCATAAGTTGTTGGTGCACATAGGTGAGCCTAGTTGTTGTAGGTTTTGTGCTTGAAAAATTAACCACTAGGTTTATTCCGCATTTGTTCAAGCCTAAACTGTAATTATTTTAAATCACCTATTCACCTCCCCCCCCCTAGGCGACATCCACGATCTTTCAAAGCAGAGACACAGACCAGTGATGAACAGAGGCCACGACAAGAAGTGTGCAAATAGTGGTCATGATGCGGAGCATCCTTCCGTCATCCCCATGGACTCTACACCAACACATCAAGCACCATGTGGACCTATGACAAGAGCTCGAGCACACGCCATTGAAACCTATGGCTCCCGGGTCTATTTTCTATCATATTATTTTCAGATCTATAAAACAAAAAATACAAAAATACCTTGCTGCAATTTATTTATATTTACTTTATTTTACACTTTTACTTATCTTTTATACCTATCTCTATTAGATCTCACTCTTGCTAGTGACCGTGAAGGGATTGACAACCCCTTTTTCGCGTTGAGTGCAAGTGTTTGTTAGTTTGTGCAGGTGCATCTATTGGAGACTTGTGTGTTCCTCCTACTGGATTGATACCTTGGTTCTTAACTGAGGGAAATACTTATCTCTACTTTGCTGCAACACCATTTCCTCTTCAAGGAAAAAATCAACACAAGCTCAAGAAGTAGTAGGAAGAATTTCTGGCGCCGTTGCCGGGGAGGTTCTACATCAAGCCTACCAAGTACCTACCATAAACTCTCATCTCTTGCACTTACATTATTTGTCATTTTCCTCTCCCCCACTTCTAAAACGTTTTCAGAAAAACACAAAAATATTTGCCCTTTTTTTATTTGCCTTTTTGTCATTTGCCTTTATGTCTTACTTGGGTTGTTTGCTGTCGCTTGGCATAATTGCATATTTATTCCAAATCAGAAGGAAAAGGTTTATGGAACTGCATCCACTTGCTAATCTTTTTAAAAGATCCAACTATGATGTACCATTTGCTAGTGAGTTGAGTGCACTAGATTATCTTTTTGAAATTTTGCTTGAAATTCGGGAATCTGAAAATTGTGATGAAGTGCTAAAAGAATAAATTTATAAAGTGATTCATGATATCTTCTTGAATGAAAAGGATGATTGCAATGATTTTACTATAAATTCTATTAATGTCAATTGTGCTAATAATATGCAAAACCCCAAGCTTGGGGATGCTAATTTTGCTATGTCCACTACTTATTGCAATGATAATGATTGGGGTGATAATGCTTCTTATGATCTTGAAAATTTATTTAAGCCTCATGATGAATATGTTTGTGATAATATTGAAAGTGGGTTCAGAAGAGTGTCAACTCTAGGTAAAGATAATCCCACTATTTTGGAAGAGTGTCAACTTTGCATGCATGTGGATCATGTAGAGAATATATTATGTGATAGCTATATTGTTGAATTTGAATATGATCCCACATGTAATTATTATGAGAGAGGGAAATATGGTTGTAGAAATTTTCATGTTACTAAATTACCTCTCGTTATGTTGAGATTGTTATTGTTTCTTTCTTCTTCCTTGCATATGCTAATTTTTGCTTGTCTTGATAAATCTTTTCCCTATAAAATGCCTATGCATAGGAAGTATGTTAGACTTAAACTTTTTTTTCACATGCTATATGATGCTCTATTTGTGCTTCAATTTTTTGTCTTTCATGTGAACATCATTAAAATTATCAATGCCTAGCTAAAAGGCTTTAAAGAAAAGCGCTGGTTGGGAGACAACCCAATATTTTTATTTTCTGTTTTTATGAGAATATGCAATATTACTTTTGTAATAATTGTGTTTTAGTGTTTGATCCAAGCAAGACCTTTGGGATGCTTTGGTATATCGTTGATTTGATTTTGCTGAAAAAACAGAAACTTTTGCGTCCAGTAGCAGAATTGTGAAAAACCACTGAAATTTTTACACAAGATTTATATATGAATTTCCTCTGTTTTTGTAAGTTTTCAGAATTTTTGGAGTTACATAAATATGACTAATATTCGGGTCTTGACAGACTGTTCTGTTCTTGACAGATTCTGTTTTCGATGTGTTGTTTGCTTATCTTGATGAATCTATGGGTAGTATCGGGGGGTACGAACCATGGAGAAGTTAGAATACAGTATATATAACACCAATATAAAATTGGAATGAGTTCACAACAGTACCTAAAAGTGGAGATTTGTTTTATCATACTAACGGATCTCACGAGTTTTTTGTTGAGTTTTGTGTTGTGAAGTTTTCAAGTTTTGGGTAAAGTTTTGATGGACTACGGAATAAGGAGTGGCAAGAGCCTAAGCTTGGGGATGCCCAAGGCACCCCAAGGTAATATTCAAGGAGAACCAAGCATCTAAGCTTGGGGATGCCCCGGATGGCATCCCCTCTTTTGTCTTCAATCCATCGGTAAAATTACTTGAGCCTATATTTTTATTCACCACATGATATGTGTTTTGCTTGGAGCGTCTTGTATTATATGAGTCTTTGCTTTTTAGTTTTCCACAATCATCCTTGTTGTACACACCTTTTGAGAGGGACACACATTTATCGTGAATTTATTAGAATACTCGATGTGCTTCACTTATATCTCTTGAGCTAGGTAGTTGCTCTAGTGCTTCACTTATATCTTTTTAGAGCACATCGGTGGTTTTATTTTGAAGAAATTGATGAACTATCATGCTTCACTTATATTATTTCGAGAGTCTTAAAATAGTATGGCAATTTTCTTAGGTTATGAATTTGGTCCTAATATGATGGGTATTCAAGAGGGATATAATAAAAACTTTCATGAAAGATCATTGAATATATGAGAAGTTTGATTCCTTGCATTTGTTTTGAGATATGAAGATGGTGATATTAGAGTCATGCTAGTTAGTAATTGTGGATTAATAAAAATACTTGTGTTGAGGTTTGTGATTCCCAAAGCATGCACGTATGTTCTATCGTTATGTGATGAAGTTGGAGCATGATTTATTTTTTATTGTCTTCCTTATGAGTGGCGGTTGGGGACGAGCGACGGTCTTTTCCTACCAATCTATCCCCCTAGGAGCATGCGTATTAGTACTTTGTTTTGAGGGCTAATAAATTTTTGCAATAAGTATGTGAGTTCTTTATGACTAATGTTGAGTCCATGGATTATACACACTCTTACCCTTCCACCTTTGCTAGCCTCTCTAGTACCGCGCAACTTTCACCGGTGCATTAAACCCACCATATACCCTTTCCCAAAATAGCAACCATACCTACCCATTATGGCATTTCCATAGCCATTCCAAGATATATTTCCATGCAACTTCCACCGTACCGTTTATTATGACACATACCATCATTGTCATATTGCTTTGCATGATCATATAGTTGGCATAGTATTTGTGGCTTGGCCACCATTCATATTTTTATACATGTCATGCTAGATCATTGCACATCCCGGTACACTGCCGGAGGCATTCATATAGAGTCATATTTTTGTTCTAGTATCGAGTTGTAACTCTTGAGTTGTAAGTAAATAAAAGTGTGATGATCATCATTATTAGAGCATTGTCCCATGTGAGGAAAGGATGATGGAGACTATGATTCCCCCACAAGTCGGGATGAGACTCCATGCTTAAATAATAATAAAAAAAGAGGCCAAAGAGCCCAAAAGAAAAAAAAGGAGAAAAGAAGAAAAGGAGAAAAAATGAGAAAAAAAAAAGAAAAAATGAGAGAAAAGAGAGAAGGGACAATGTTACTATCCTTTTCCACACTTGTGCTTCAAAGTAGCACCATGTTCTTCATATAGAGAGTCTCCTATGTTATCACTTTCATATATTACTAGTGGGAATTTTTCATTATAGAACTTGGCTTGTATATTCCAATGATGGGCTTCCTCAATTGCCCTAGGTCTTCGTGAGCAAGCAAGTTGGATGCACACCCACTTAGTTTTCTTTTGAGCTTTCATACACTTATAGCTCTAGTGCATATGTCGCATGACAATCCCTACTCACTTGCACCAACATCAATTGATGGGCATCTCCATAGCCCATTAATTTGCCTAGTTGGTGTGAGAATTTCTTTCTCCTTTTTGTCTACTACCATATTCTATTCCTCCCATAGTGCTATATCCATGGCTCACGCTCATGTATTGCGTGAAAGTTGAAAAAGCTTTAGAACGTCAAAAGTATGAAACAATTGCTTGGCTTGTCATTGGGGTTATGCATGATAAATACTTTGTATGATGAAGATAAAGCATGACAAGATTATATGATTTTGTAGGGATAACTTTCTTTAGCCATGATATTTTGAAAAGACATGATTGCTTTATTAGTATGCTTGAAGTATTATTGTTTTTATGTCAATATTAAACTTTTGTTTTGAATCTTATGGATCTGAATATTAATGACACAATAAGAAAGATTACTTGATAAACATGTTAGGTAGCATTCCACATAAAAAATTCTGTTTTTATCATTTACCTACTCGAGGACGAGCAAGAATTAAGCTTGGGGATGCTTGATACGTCTCCAACGTATCTATAATTTTTTATTGTTCCATGCTATTATATTATCCATCTTGGATGTTTTATATGCATTAATATGCTATTTTATATCATTACTATTTTATATCACCTAGTGCCTAGTGCCAGTTGCTGTTTTTTTCCTTGTTTTTGTCTTTTACAGAAAATCAATACCAAACGGAGTCCAAATGGAACGAAACTTTTTGAGGATTTTTCTTGGACCAGAAGACAGCCACGAAGCTTCGAGAGGAGGCTAGAGGAGCCACGAGAGGGCCACAAGCCCTAGGGGCACGCCCTAGGGGGGCGTCCCCTAGGCTTGTGGGCCCCTTGGGACTCCCCTAACCCTAATCTCAGCTCCATAAATACCCAAATATTCCCCGTATACCAGAGGGCACACCAAAAATACTTTTCCACCGCCGCAAGCTTCTGTTCTGATGATATCCCATCTTGGGGCCTTTTCCAGCACTCTGCCAGAGGGGGATTCGATCACGGAAGGCCTCTACACCAACCTTGCTGCCCTTCCGATGATGTGTGAGTAGTTTACCACATACCTACGGGTCCATAGCTAGTAGCTAGATGGCTTCTTTTCTCTCTTTGATCTTCAATACAATGTTCTCCTCGATGTCCTTGGAGATCTATTTGATGTAATTAATCTTCTTTTGCGGTGTGTTTGTTGAGATCCGATGAATTGTGGGTTTATGATTAGATTATCTATGAATATTATTTGAGTCTTCTCTAAACTCTTTTATGCATGATTAAGATAGCTTTGTATTTCTCTTCGATCTATTGATTTGGTTTGGCCAACTAGATTGATCTATCTTGCAATGGGAGAGGAGCTTTGTTTTGGGTTCAATCTTGCGGTGTCCTCACCCAGTGACAGTAGGGGTAGCGAGGCACGTATTTGTATTGTTGCCATTAAGGATAAAAGGATGGGGTTTTTACCATATTGTTTGGATCTATCCCTCTACATCATGTCATTTTGCTTAAAGCGTTACTCCGTTCTTCTTAACTTAATACACTAGATGAATGCTGGATAGCGGTCGATGTGAGGAGTAATAGTAGTAGATGCAGGCAGGAGTCAGTCTACTTGTCACGGACGTGATGCCTATATTCATGATCATTGCCTTGGATATCATCATAACTATGCGCTTTTCTATCAATTGCTCAACAGTAATTTGTTCATCCACCGTATGCTTTCTTCAAGAGAGAAGCCTCTAGTGAAACCTATGGCCCCCGGGTCTATTTTCTATCATATTATTTTCAGATCTATAAAACCAAAAATACAAAAATACCTTGCTGCAATTATTTATATTTACTTTATTTTACACTTTTACTTATCTTTTATACCTATCTCTATTAGATCTCACTCTTGCTAGTGACCGTGAAGGGATTGACAACCCCTTTTTCGCGTTGAGTGCAAGTGTTTGTTAGTTTGTGCAGGTGCATCTATTGGAGACTTGTGTGTTCCTCCTACTGGATTGATACCTTGGTTCTTAACTGAGGGAAATACTTATCTCTACTTTGCTGCAACACCATTTCCTCTTCAAGGAAAAAATCAACACAAGCTCAAGAAGTAGTAGGAAGAATTTCTGGAAACACTAGCACCCAAATCACACAAAGCATGGCACTCATAATCTTTAATCTTAATTTTAATAGTAGGTTCCCACTCATCATAAAGTTTTCTAGGAATAGAAACTTCCAATTCAAGCTTTTCTTCAAAAGATTGCATCATAGCATCAACGATATGTTTAGTAAAAGCTTTGTTTTGATTATAAGCATGAGGAGAATTCAACATGGATTGCAATAAGGAAATACAATCTATTAAAGAACAACTATCATAATTAAATTCCTTGAAATCCAAAAGAGTGAGTTCGTTGCTACATAAAGTTTTGACCTCTCCAATCCCACTTTTATCAATTTTTGCATCAAGATCTAAAAACTCCGAATCATTGGGACGCCTTTTAACTAAAGTTGAATCATCTCCAGTCCCATCTTTATCAAGATTTATATTGGAAAACAAAGATTCAATAGGAGTCACATCAATCACTTTAAGATCTTCATCATTATTTTCACAGAAACTAGAAGAACACGTTTTTACAAACCAATCTCGTTTAGCACGCATCTTAGCGGTTCTTTCTTTTCACTCATCAATAGAAATTCTCATAGCTTTGAGAGACTCATTAATATCATGCTTGGGTGGAATGGATCTAATTTTCAAAGAATCAACATCAAGAGAAATTCTATCCACGTTCCTAGCAAAATCATCAATCTTAAGCAATTTTTCTTCAATCAAACCATTGAAACTCTTTTGCGAAATCATAAATTCTTTAACACTATTCTCAAAATCAGAGGACATCTTATTATAATTTCCACAAGAATTGTTGTAGGAATTACCATAATTATTAGAGGAATTACTAGGAAACGGCCTAGGATTAAAATTACCTCTATACGCGTTATTACCAAAATTGTTCCTACCAACAAAATTCACATCCATAGATTCATTATTATTCTCAATCAAAGTAGACAAAGGCATATCATTACGATCAATAGAAGCACTCTTGCTAACAAATAATTTCATAAGTTCATCCATCTTTCCACTCAAAACATTAATCTCTTCAATTGCATGCACTTTTTTACTAGTGGAAGATCTTTTGGTATGCCATTGAGAATAATTAACCATAATATTATCTAGAAGTTTAGTAGCTTCTCCTAGAGTAATTTCCATAAAATTACCTCCCGCGGCCGAATCTAAAAGATTTCTAGAAGCAAAATTCAATCCGGCATAAAATTTTTGTATAATCATCCACAAATTCAAACCATGAGTAGGGTAATTTCGTATCATCAATTTCATCCTCTCCCAAGATTGTGCAAAATGTTCATGATCAAGTTGCTTAAAATTCATAATATCGTCCCTAAGGGAGATGATCTTAGCGGGAGGAAAATACTTGGAAATAAAAGCATCTTTACAGTTATTCCATGAATCAATACTATTTTTAGGCAAAGATGAAAACCAAGTTTTAGCACGATCTCGAAGTGAGAACGGAAATAGCTTCAATTTAACAATATCATTATCCACATCTTTTTTCTTTTGCATATCGCACAACTCAACGAAATTATTCAGATGGGATGCGGCATATTCACTAGGAAGGCCAGAAAATTGATCTTTCATAACAAGATTTAGCAAAGTGGCATTAATTTCATAAGATTCCGCACTAGTGGCAGGAGCAATCGGAGTACTAATAAAATCATTGTTATTGGTGTTGGAAAAATCACACAATTTGGTACTCTCTTGAGCCATCGTGACAAAGCAAGCAATCCAACACATGAGCACACAAAAAGCAAACGAAAAAGACGAACGGAAGAAGGGCGAATAAAAAGGCAAATCGAAGGGCAAATAAAAAGGTGAATCTTTTCAAAAATCATTTTAGAAGTGGGGGAGAGGAAAACAAGAGGCAAATGGCGAATAATGTAATGCAAGAGATGAGAGTTTTATGATGGGTACTTGGTATGTCTTGGCTTGGCGTAGATCTCCCCGGCAACGGCGCCAGAAATTCTTCCTGCTACTTCTTGAGCTTGCGTTGGTTTTTCCCTCGAAGAGGAAAGGGTGATGTAGCAAAGTAGAGATAAGTATTTCCCTCAGTTAGAGAACCAAGGTATCAATCCAGTAGGAGACAACGCACAAATCACCTAGCACCTGCACAAACAATCAAACAACTTGCACCCAACATGATAAAGGGGTTGTCAATCCCTTTACGGTTACTTCCAAAAGTGAGATCTGATAGAGATAGGTAAAACTAAACAAAAGATAAAGTAAATATTTTTGGGTTTTTTGGTTTATAGATCAAAAAATAAAAGATTGCAAAATAGTAGATCAGAAACTTATATGATGGAAATAGTAGATCGGAAACTTATATGATGGAAAATAGACCCGGGGTCATAGGTTTCACTAGAGGCTTCTCTCAAGATAGCAAATAATACGATGGGTGAACAAATTAGCAATTGATAGAAAAGCGCAAAGTTATGACGATATCGAAGGCAATGATTATGAAATATAGGCATCATGTCCGTGTCAAGTAGACCGAAATGATTCTGCATCTACTACTATTACTCCACACATCGACCGACTCCTGCCTGCATCTAGAGTATTAAGTTCATGAAGAACAGAGTAACGCATTAAGTAAGATGACATGATGTAGAGGAATAAACTCAAGAAATATGATGTAAACCCCATCTTTTTATCCTCGATGGCAACAATACAATACGTGCCTTCCCGCCCCTACTGTCACTGGGAAAGGACACCGCAAGATTGAACCCAAAGCCAAGCTCTTCTCCCATTGCAAGAAAAACCAATCTAATTGGCCAAACCAAACCGATAATTCAAAGAGAATTACAAAGATATCAAATCATGCATATAAGAATTCAGAGAAGATTCAAATAATATTCATAGATAAGCTGATCATAAATCCACAATTCATCGGATCTCGACAAACACACCGCAAAAGAATATTACATCGGATAGATCTCCAAGAACAACAAGGAGAACATGGTATTGAGAATCAAAGAGAGAGAGAAGAAGCCATCTAGCTACTAGCTATGGACCCGTAGGTCTGAGGTAAACTACTCACGCTTCATCGGAAGGGCAATAGAGTTGATGTAGAAGCCCTCCATGATCGAATCCCCTCCGGCAGGGTGCCGGAAAAGGTCCCTAGATGGGATCTCACGGGTACAGAAGGTTGCGGCGGTGGAAAAGTCTTTTCGTGGATGCTTCTGGTGGTTTGGGAACATATGTGAATATATAGGTGAAAGAATTAGGTCAGGGGAGTTACGGGGGGCCCACAAGGCACGGGGCGCACCCTACCCCCTAGGCACGCCCTCCACCCTTGTGGCTGCCTCGTGGCTCCTCCGACTTCATCTCCAAGTCTCCTGGGTGTCTTCTGGTCCAAGAAAAATCATCGCGAAGGTTTTATTCCGTTTGGACTCCGTTTGGTATTCCTTTCCCACGAAGCTAAAAAAAAGGAAAAAACAGAAACTGGCACTGGCACTGGGCTCTAGGTTAATAGGTTAGTCCCAAAAATAATATAAAAGAGCATATTAATGCATATAAAACATCCAAAACAGATAATATAATAGCATGGAACAATGAAAAATTATAGATACGTTGGAGACGTATCATGCTGCATCACCTGTTCCTCTTCAAAGGAAAAATCAACGCAAGCTCAAGAAGTAGCAATACTTCTCTTGAGACAGACCGAGAAGACCTCGACAAACTAAAGATGACAAACAAAAACCACAACGATGACCAAGTTGATGATGCCACTGCTGGAAGGAGCTGGTAGCTGAAGCGACAGAAGCAGATGGACCGGCGATAGTGGTGGCAGCGGAAGGAACATGGAGCCAGTCCAACTCCCAAAGACCCTGAGATTCACGGCAGCGAGGGCCAGCCCCAACCAAAGTGTGCGTGCGATGATCCTGAACAGAACAAGAGTCAACATCAAGGATGACGCGACAACCAGAATCAGTAAGTTGACAAGCAGAAAACAGATTCATGGCAAGCCGAGGAACATGAGCAACATCAGGAATTGAATAAGAGGGGGTGGTAAGATTGCCTTGACTAGCAACAGAAAGAGGAGTACCATCAGCAGTGAATACATGAACAGGAAAATCAAGCGATCTAAGAGAGGACAAACTGGAAGAAAGAGAAGACATATGAAAAGAAGCTCTGGAGTCCAGAACCCATGGGGATGTACCTGACTGTTAGAGAGTGGTTGCTCAGTGTCACAAGCATCAATCACAGAACCTGCAGTACACAACGAGGAAGAACCTGAAGCGGCAAGCAGACACTTAAGTCTCTGAATATCCTGCTCAGTGATACGTCTCCAACATATCTATAATTTTTGATTGTTCCATGCTGTTATATTATCATTCTTGGATGTTTTATATTCATTTTATAGCAATTTTACATCATTTTTTGGGACTAACCTATTGACATAGTGCCAAGTGCCAGTTGTTGTTTTTAGGTTGTTTTTTACTTCGCAGAATATCCATATCAAACAGAGTCCAAACACAGCGAAACTTTTTGGAGATTTTTTTCTGCCCAGAAGACAACTTGGGAGCCAAGGAAGTGCATGAGGGGAGGACTGTGGGGCCCACAAGATACCAAAGCCGCCAGAGGCCCCTGGCGCACCCAGGTGGGTAGTGGGGCCCACGGGAGTCCTTTCCACCGCCTCTCTGCTCTATAAATACCCAAATATTCCAGAAACCCTAGGGGGGTCGACGAAACACAATTCCAGCCGTCCCAAGTTCCAGAACCACGAGATCCAATCTAGAGCCCTATTCTGGCACCTTGCCGAAGGGGAACACGATCATGGAGAGGTTCATCATCCTCATTGGTGCTCCTCCAATGATGCGTGAGTAGTTTACCACAGACCTACGGGTCCGTAGGCAGTAGCTAGATGGCTTCTTCTCTCTTTTTGATTCTCAATACAATGTTCTCCTCGATGTTCTTGGGGATCTATTTGATGTCATGACTTTTTGCGGTGTGTTTGTTGGGATCCGATGAATTGTGAGTTTATGATCAGTTCTATCTATGAATATTATTTGAGTCTTCTTTTGATCTCTTATATGCATGATTGCTATAGCCTCGTATTTCTTCTCTAAAACTTTGGTTTGGTTTGGCCAACTAGATTGATTTTCCTTGCAATGGGAAGAGGTGCTTTGTGATGGGTTCGATCTTGCAGTGTCCTCACCTAGTGACAGAAGGGGTAGCGAGGCATGCATGTATCGTTGCTATTAAGGATAAAAAGATGGGGTCTATTCCTACATGAATAGATCTTGTCTACATCATGTCATCGTTCTTATTGCATTACTCCGTTTCTCCATGAACTTAATACACTAGATGCTTGCTGGATAACGGTCGATGTGTGGAGTAATAGTAGTAGATGCGGGTAGGAGTTGATACGTCTCCATCATATCTACTTTTCCAAACTCTTTTGCCCTTGTTTTGGACTCTAATTTGCATGATTTGAATGGAACTAACCTGGACTGACGTTGTTTTCAGCAGAATTGCCATGGTGTTATTTTTGTGCAGAAATAAAAGTTCTCGGAATGACCTGGAACTTCACGGAGAATATTTTTGGAATAAATAAAAAATATTGGTGAAAGAATCAACCGAGGGGGACCCACCAGCTGTCCACAAGGGTGGGGGGCGCGCCCCCTGGCTTGTGGGTCCCATGAAGCTCCACCGACCTCAACTCCAACTCCATATATTCACGTTCGGGGAGAAAAAAATTAGAGAGAAGGATTCATCGCGTTGTATGATACGGAGCCGCAGCCACCTCCTGTTCTTCCTCGGGAGGCTAGATCTGGAGTCCGTTCGGGGCTCCGGAGAGGGGAAATCGTCGCCATCATCATCATCAACCATCCTCCATCACCAATTTCATGATGCTCACTGCCGTGCGTGAGTAATTCCATCGTAGGCTTGCTGGATGGTGAAGGGTCGGATGAGATTTATCATGTAATCGAGTTAGTTTTGTTAGGGTTTGATCCCTAGTATCCACTATGTTCTAAGATTGATGTTGCTATGACTTTGCTATGCCTAATGCTTGTCACTAGGGCCCGAGTGCCATGATTTCAGATCTGAACCTATTATGTTTTCATGAATATATATGTGTTCTTGATCCTATCTTGCAAGTTATAGTCACCTACTACGTGTTATGATCCAGCAACCCCGGAGTGACAATAGTCGGGACACTTCCCGGTGATGACCGTAGTTTGAGGAGTCATGTATTCACTAAGTGCTAATGCTTTGGTCTGATTCTCTATTAAAAGGAGGCCTTAATATCCCTTAGTTTCCATTAGGACCCCGCTGCCACGGGAGGCTAGGACAAAAGATGTCATGCAAGTTCTTTTCCATAAGCACGTATGACTATATTCGGAATACATGCCTACATTATATTGATGAATTGGAGCTAGTTCTGTGTCACCCTAGGTTATAACTGTTGCATGATGAATGCCATCCGACATAATTATCCATCATTGATCCATTGCCTACGAGCTTTTCACATATTGATCTTTGCTTCGTTACTTTTCCGTTGCCACTGTTACGATTGCTACAAAACTGCTACTGTTACTTTTGCCACCGTTACCGTTACTTCCGTACTACTTTGCTACTGAATACTTTGCTGCAGATATTAAGTCTTTCAGGTGTGGTTGAATTGACAACTCAGCTGCTAATACTTGAGAATATTCTTTGGCTCCCCTTGTGTCGAATCAATAAATTTGGGTTGAATACTCTACCCTCAAAAACTGTTGCGATCCCCTATACTTGTGGGTTATCAAGACCTTTTTCTGGCGCCATTGCCGGGGAGCATAGCTCTATTCTCTGAGTCACTTGGGATTTATATCTATTTATCACTATGAGGAATTTGAAAGATACTAGAACCAAGATTTTTCCCTCTACTACGAGGGGAGGTAAGGAACTACCATCTAGCTCTGCACTTGATTCACCTTCTGTTTTGAGTAAGCTTGCGACACCTACACCTGCTAGTAATTATGATATGTCGCAAGTAATTGATGATGCCACTTTTGCTATGCATGATGCTTATGATGATACTATTGCTTTGCTTGATAATACTGTGCCACTAGGTGAATTTCTTGATGAACAACTTGCTAGGGTTAGAGAAAATGAAATTACTGAAAGTGATGATATTATTGAAACTGAAGATTATGATTCTCCCCCTAGATATGAATTACCTGTTGTACCTGAGGGTTATATTATGGATGAAGAAACTACTAGAGACTTTCTTGCTTGCAATGATAGAGATGATCTTAAGAAACTGTTAGCTAAGCTGAAAGAAAAGTCTTTGAATGCTAGAATGCAATATGATCCTAAGTTTGCTACTTCACCTATCTTTGTTACTGATAAGGATTATGAATTCTCTGTCGATCCTGAGTTAATTACTTTGGTTGAATCTGATCCTTTCTATGGTTATGAATCTGAAACTGTTGTGGCACATCTTACTAAATTGAATGATATAGCCACCCTATTTGCTCATGAGGAAAAATCCGCTATTACTATATTCTTAAATTGTTTCCTTTCTCGTTAAAGGGTGATGCTAAGTTATGGTTTAATTCTCTTGCTCCTGGTTGTGTGCGTAGTCCCCAGGATATGATATATTACTTCTCTGAAAAATATTTCCCTGCTCATAAGAAACAAGCTGCTTTAAAGGAAATATTTAACTTTGTGCAAATTGAAAAAGAGAGTCTCCCACAAGCTTGCGGGAGGCTTCTCCAGTTACTTAATGCTTTGCCTGATCATCCTCTCAAGAAAAATGAAATACTTGATATCTTTTATAATGGACTAACCGATGCTTCTAGGGACCACCTAGATAGTTGTGTTGGTTGTGTTTTCAGGGAACGAACTGTTGAGCAAGCTGAATTGCTATTGAATAATATATTGAGTAATGATAATGATTGGACTCTTCCTGAACCACCACCTAAGCCAACTCCAAAGAAAAGAGGTATTCTATTTCTCAGTCCTGAAGATATGCAAGAGGCAAAGAAATCTATGAAAGAAAAAGGTATTAAAGCTGAAGATGTTAAGAATTTACTGCCTATTGAAGAAATACATGGTCTTGATAACCCGACACAGGTACTAGAGATAAATTTTCTTTATAAATTTGATGAAGGTGATATTCCTCATAATAAGTCTGCTAGTCAATGCTTGGATGAGTTTGATAATTTATTGTTAAACAAGAAAATTTCAATGCTTATGTTAGTAGACAATTGAAACGTAATGCTCACATGCTTGACCACTTGGGTGATTATATGAGTAGAACTGTTAATGATCTTAAGCTTATTAGTAAACATGCTTCTATGATTAGAACTCAAGTAGAACAAGTACTTAAGGCACATGATGATTTGCTTAATGAGTTGAATAGTAAGAACAATGATAATGCTGTTAGGGTTATGACTAGAGGTGGTAAAATGACCCAGGAACCTTTGTATCCTGAGGGTCATCCTAAGAGAGTTGAGTAAGACTCTCAGAGAATTAATACTGATGCATCTAGTCCTAGTAATAAAAAGAAAAAGAAAACTGATAGGACTTTGTATGCTTCTAGTGAACCTGTTATAGACACACCTGAGAATCCAAATGATATTTCTATTTCTGATGCTGAGACACAATCTGGTGATGAACATGAACCTAGTGATAATGCTAATGATGACGTTCATGTCAATGCTCAACCTAGTAATGATAATGATGTAGAGATTGAACCTGCTGTTGATCTTGATAACCCACAATCAAAGAATCAACGTTATGATAAGAGATACTTCGTTGCTAGGAAACATGGTAAAGAAAGAGAACCATGGGTACAAAAACCCATGCCCTTTCCTCCTAAACCATCCAAGAAAAAGAATGATGAGGATTTTGAGCGCTTTGCTAAAATGATTAGACCTATCTTCTTGCGTATGCATTTAACTGATATGCTTAAAATGCCTCCTTATGCTAAGTATATGAAAGATATTGTTACAAATGAAAGAAAGATACATGAAGCTAAAATTTCGACCATGCTTGCTAATTACACTTTTAAGGGTGGAATACCAAAGAAACTTGGGGATCCAGGAGTACCAACTATACCATGCTCCATTAAAAGAAACTATGTTAAAACTGCTTTATGTGATCTTGGAGCCGGTGTTAGTGTTATGCCTTTCTCTTTATATCGTAGACTTGAATTGAATAAGTTGACACCTACTGAAATCTCTTTGCAAATGGCTGATAAATCAACTGCTATACCCATCGGTATTTGTGAGGATGTGCCTGTTGTGGTTGCAAATGTTACTATCTTAACGGACTTTGTTATTCTTGATATTCCCGAGGACGACAGTATGTTGATCATCCTTGGTAGACCCTTTTTGAATATTGCAGGGGCTATTATTGATTGCAATAAAGGCAATGTCACTTTTCATGTTAATGGTAATGAGCATACGGTACACTTTCCGAAGAAACAACCTCAAGTTCATAGTATCAATTCTATTGGAAAATTTTCAACTATTACTATCGGATGTTTTGAATTCCCTCTCCCTACTGTCAAAAAGAAATATGATATTCTTATTGTTGGGGACATGCATATCCCTGTTGAGGTAACTTAGTGTTATTCGAAAATTCTCCGATTTCATGTTATTCGAAAGAGGTTTGTTAATAAGACTTGATCAACCTTGTTAACGGATTCCTTTTGATGAGCATGAGATGGATGAATTTACAAGGCACAACTTTCTGTACTTACTTTTGACCTTCTGTTATTTAGAATAAATAAAGAAAAAATAGTATTTTCTGTCTGTTTTTTGAATTATCCGTGCAATAAAAAAATGTCCCGAAAATAAAAGTTCTCCAAATGCCCTGAAAATTTGGTATGATTTTTTATAGAATATTTTAGAATTTCTGGCACTGAGATTGCACCAGGGGGCTGCACCAGTGGACAACAAGGGTGGAGGGCGCGCCCTACCCCCCTGGGCGCGCCCCCCTGCCTTGTGGGTCCCACGTAGGCCCCCCTCACTTATTCCAGCACCCATCCACTTCGTCTTCCTCCAGAAAAAATCATTCCGTAGCTCAAACCCGTGTTCTTGCTCATCTTGCTGCCATTTTCGATCTCCTTGTGTAAAGCTCCATTTGCAAAACTGTTTTGGGGGATTGTTCTTCGGTATGTGACTTCTCCAATGGTCCAATTAGTTTTTGTTCTAGTGCTTTATTTATTGCAAATTTTTGCTGCTGTGGTGACCTTGTTCTTGAGCTTGCATGTCAAATTTATATGGTCCAAAGTAGTTTTGATGCATGATTTAGCCTCTAGACACTTGTGGGAGTAGTTGCTATCAATTTTGTTGAGTTTGGTTCACTTTTATTTTGAGTCACTAAAAGTTTCAGAAATTTTTCAGAGGAAGAAAAATGTACCAAGGTGGTTCTTCGAGAAAGCAAGCACCAAGGCTCGCGATACGTGAACCGGACCTTGAACCACCAAGGGAAGCTCAAGTGCGGCCTTGTGAATGGCCGTCGGATGAATTCATGGTTCGTGAAGGTTTCAAGGATGAGTTTGATGCGTACGTGCAAAATGCTGAACTGGGGGACTTCTTGTCAGATAAGTGTCCCCAATACTATCAACTCACTGATTCATTTGTGAGAAGGTTTAAATTTACATCTCAGCGCAATACTCATACTGTCCTATTTGATCTTTACGATGAATCATATACCATGTACCTTGAAGATTTTAATATTGCTTGCAAAATCCCACAATGGGGCCTTCTTAGTGAGCCTCACAAAGCTGAATACAATGATTTCCTTGCTAGCATCACTGTGGGAGAAACTAGAAATATCACACAAGCTACCATAGGGAGCATTCACTTTCCTGCCATAGATTATTTTGCTCTCTTTATAGGTAGATGCATTAATGGTAAACATGATCATAGCCACCTTTGCGTTCCAGATCTTAGTGTCATCAAGTGTGAGGTGTTAGGTGATAGGCGTTATAACTTGGGGGCTGTTATTGCGAGAAGGTTACATCTTAATGCTAAAGATGGAGATTTATTTGGTGGGATTTATGCAACTCGTATAGCTAATTATCTTGTTGTACCCATAAGAGGGAATGACATTGAGTTGCCACCGGCTTTTCTAGATTATGATGCTATGGTACGCTACCAGTTTCTTGAGAGGAACGAACAGTCCCTCCATTACCGACTAATCTTTGACAGACGGCGTGCAGTCCATATTACCCTTCCTGCTCCTGCCTTCTTTAACTTTCAGGAAAATGGGAGATATTTTATAACTAGAGAGGAGGCGAACGAGTATGAGAGAGCAGCGGAGGCCGCTCGCCTTTGATACGTCTCCAACGTATCTATAATTTTTGAATGTTCCACGCTGTTATATTATCATTCTTGGATGTTTTACAATCATTTTATAGTCATTTTATATCATTTTTTTGGTACTAACCTATTGACATAGTGCCAAGTGCCAGTTACTGTTTTTTGCATGTTTTTTACATCGCAGGAAATCAATACCAAACGGAGTCCAAACGCAGCGAAACTTTTTGTGAATTTTTTTGGACCAGAAGACATCCAGTGGGCCGGAGAAGCGCCTGGGGGGTGCTTCGAGGGGAGCACAACCCACCAGGGCGCGCCTGGAGGCCCAGACGCGCCCTGGTGGGTTGTGCCCACCTCGGGTGCCCCCCGAACCGCCTCTTTGCTCTATAAATACCCCAATATTCCAGAAACCCTAGGTGAGTCGACGAAAATCAATTCCAGCCGCCGCAGAGTCCAGAACCACCAGATCCAATCTAGACACCATCATGGAGGGGTTCACCACTTCCATTGGTGCCTCTCCGATGATGCGTGAGTAGTTTTTTGTAGACCTACGGGTTCGTAGTTAGTAGCTAGATGGCTTTCTCTCTCTCTCGTTTGATTCTCAATACAATGGTCTCTTGGAGATTCCTATGATGTAACTCTTTTTGCGGTGTGTTTGTTGGGATCCGATGAACTTTGAGTTTATGATCAGATCTAACTTTTTATCCATGAAATTTATTTGAGTCTTCGTTGATCTCTTATATGCATGATTGCTTATAGCCTCGTATTTCTTCTCCGATATTTGGGTTTTGTTTGGCCAACTTGATCTATTTATCTTGCAATGGGAAGAGGTGCTTTGTAGTGGGTTCGATCTTACGGTGCTTGATCCCAGTGACAGAAGGGGAACCGACACGTATGTATCGTTGCTACTAAGGATAAAACGATGGGGTCTATTTCTACATAAATAGATCTTGTCTACATTGTGTCATCATTCTTATTGCATTACTCCGTTTCTCCATGAACTTAATACACTAGATGCATGCTGGATAGCGGTCGATGTGTGGAGTAATAGTAGTAGATGCAGGCAGGAGTCGGTCTACTAATCTTGGACGTGATGCCTATATAATGATCATTGCCTGGATATCATCATGATTATTTGAAGTGTTATCAATTGCCCAACAGTAATTTGTTCACCCACCGTTTGCTATTTTTCTCGAGAGAAGCCACTAGTGAAACCTACGGCCCCCGGGTCTCTTTTCCAATATATTTGCTTTCAAGATCTGTTTTGCTATTCACTCTTTTCTTTATTTGCAACTTTTATTTTCAGATCTATTAAACCAAAAATACCTTGCTGCACTTTAGTTTATTTGGCGTTCGATCTATCAATATTTACTACTCTCTCACGTCCGTTTGCCAATTTTTGGCGCCGTTGCCCGAAAGGGATTGACAACCCCTTTTACACGTCGGGTTGCGAGTATTTGTTATTTGTGTGCAGGTGTTGTTTACGTAGTGTTTCTTGGTTCTCCTACTAGTTCGATAACCTTGGTCTCATAACTGAGGGAAATACCTACCGCCGCTATGCTGCATCATCCCTTCCTCTTTGGGGAAATACCGACGTAGCTTCAAGCCGCATCAAAAGGAATTTCTGGCGCCATTGCCGGGGAGACATCATCAACATCTACCAGGTTCCTAATCACAAACCTCATCTCCTTGCAATTTCCATTATTTGCCAATTGCCTCTCGTTTTCATCTCCCCCACTTCACAAAAATTTGCCGTTTTATTCGCCTTCTTTTCCATTTGCCTTTTTCTCGTTAGATCTCTTGTTTGCTTGTGTTGTCATGTGTCTTCTATTTGCTTGCATCTTTGCTTGCTAAAAATCTATTGATATGGATCCTCATCCACTTGCTAATCTTTTTAAAAGATCCAATTATGATGAACCTATTGTTAGTGAATTGAATTCACTAGATTATCTTTATGAAGTTTTGCTTGAGATTTATGAATCTGAAAATTGTGATGAAGTGTTAAACGAAGAAATTCATGAAGTGATTCATGATAGCTCCTTGAATGAAAAGCATGATTGCAATGATTTTACTATAAATTCTATTAATGTCAATTGTGCTAATAATATGCAAAACCCCAAGCTTGGGGATGCTAATTTTGATATGTCCACTACTTATTGCAATGATCATGATTGGCGTGATTGTTCTTATGATCTTGAAAATTAATTTAAGCCTCATGATGAATATGTTTGCGATAATATTGAAAGTGGGTTTGGAAGAGTGTTAACTCTAGGTAATAATGATCCCACTACTTTGGAGTATGTTCAATCTTATGAATTTTTTGATAAAAGTGGGCTTGGAGAGGTCATGACTTTATTTGATGATAATCCCACTATTTTGGAAGAGTGTCAACTTTGCATGCATGTGGATCATGAAGAGAATATTTTATGTGATAGTTATATTGTTGAATTTGAATATGATCCCATATGTAATTATTATGAGAGAGGGAAATATGGTTGTAGAAATTTTCATGTTATTAAATTTCCTCTCGTTATGTTGAGATTGTCAATGTTTTATTCCTTTCCTTTGCATATGTTAGAGATTTCTTGTCATGATAATTTGTTTGCTTATAAAATTCCTATGCATAGGAAGTATGTTAGACTTAAATATGTTTGTCATATGCTAAAAGATGCTCTCTTTGTGCTTCAATTCTTGTCTTCCATGTGAGCATCATTAAAATCATTATGCCTAGCTAGGGGCGTAAAACAATAGCGCTCGTTGGGAGGCAACCCAACTTGTATCTTTTTGCTTTTTGGTATTCTTGCTGTTTTCAATAAAATACCGAATTATGCCTCTGGTTAGATGTGTTTTTGTGGTTTAAATTAGTGTTTGTGCCAAGCAAAGTCTTTGGGATGATTTGGTGATAGTTGATTTGATCTTGTTGGAAAACAGAAACTTTTGCGTCCAGTAAAAAAAATTGAAAGTTCACATAAGAGACAAAAAATTCTGAATTTTTTACACAAGATTGACATACAAATTTCCTATGTTTTCCTAATTTTTCAGAATTTTTGGAGTTTCATAAGTATTCTAAATATCCAGATTGCTACAGACTGTTCTGTTTTTGACAGATTCTGTTTTCTTTGCGTTGTGTGCTTGTTTTGATGATTCTATGGTTTTCTTTGATGAGTTTTTGCCATAGAAAAGTTGGAATACAGTAGATATAATGCAAAAATAAAATATGAATTGGTTTTCTACAGTACATATAGCAGTGATTTGCTTTCTTATACTAACGGATCTCACGAAGGTTTTGTTGAGTTTTGTGTGATTGAAGTTTTCAAGTTTTGGGTTATCTTACGATGGATGAAGGAATAAGGAGTAAGAAGATCCTAAGCTTGGGGATGCCCATGGCATCCAAAGCTATTATCCAAAGATAAGCAAGCAACTAAGCTTGGGGATGCCCCGAGTGGCATCCCCTCTTTCTTCTAACGACCATCGGTATTTTACTCGAAGCTATATTTTTATTCGTCACATACTATGAGTTTTGCTTGGAGCGTCTTGTATGATATGAGTCTTTGCTTGTTTTGCTTTGTGTTCTAAGTCTTGAATCCTTTCTGGACACACCTATTTGAGAGAGCCAAAATTATGCCATGACTTGTTAGAATTGCTCTCTATGCTTCACTTAAATTTTTATGAGCTATGGATTTGCTCTAGTGCTTCACTTATATCTTTTTGAGCATGGCGTGCTTTAGTATTTTTGAAGAAATGCTCCCATGCTTCACTTAGATTTATTTGGGAGTTAGTAATTTTTTTAAGAAATTCTCTCTTGCTTCACTTAAATTAATTTGAGAGAAAGAAGTATTATGCTCATGATCTTCACTTATATTTGTTTGATCTTATCAAAAGCAACACATGAAAATTAGTTCCAAAGTGATAGATATCCAAGAAGGATATAATAAAAAAAATCATGAAGATCATTGGACAAAATAAACTTGATTCCTTGTAATAGTTTTGAGATATGATGATGTGATATGTGAGTTATGTTGATGAGTTATTGTGCTTTAGTAAGAATATTGGTGTTAAGGTTTGTGACTCCCTATGCAAGCACGAAGGTCAATAGTCATGCAATGAAATTATATCCTACTTGTGGTGCATTATTCGGTGTTAATTATGCTTAATGCTCGCTTATGAGATTATTCGTTTTTTGGTTCATCCCTTCTCAATCTTTTGCTAGCCTTCATTTTGCACTAAGTATGATCACTACTTGTGCATCCAAAACCCTTTAAACCAGTTTTGCCACATGAGTCCATTATATCTACCTATATGCGGTATTCTTTTGCCGTTCTAAGAAAATTTGTATGTGCCATCTCTAATTTTCAAAATAAACTTCTCTTTTGTGTGTTCGTACCGCTCGCGAGGCGGTGAGGGGTGGCTAATATTTTCCATGCTAGATGTGTTATTCTCACGATGAGTGTTTATTCACTTGTCATTGCACGAGAGTAAGGCAAAGGTATTAGGGATGCCCAGTCCCGAAATGAAAAATGAATTTACTTTATGTTGTCAAATAATAAATTCCTTGGAAAGTGTTGGTATGGAGGGCACCCGTGGATACGGCTAGCCATGGAAAGTGAAAGAAATGGTGGAAAAAGGAATAAACTTTATTTTCTGTTTGGGAACCGCGTATGATATATCTAGCATGGAAAGTGTTGGGAACTCTAAGTCGTTTTCGTTGGTGGGAAAAGCACACCTCCCAAAATGTTTTTATCTCTAAGTTTTTCGCTTTGAGCTCTGGCACCTCTACAAATCCCTACTTCCCTCTGTGAAGGGCCTTTCTGTTAGCAGTTGCATAGTCGTCTACGTGCATGCCCATGTCCCATCCATGCATGCCCACTACTCCTGTACACGTTCTCCACTTGAGCACGTCGCTGCTCTCTCTCTCTCTCTCTCAACTGTGCTCTGACGCACGGCTGTACTGATGTAATATATTTAGAAGAATACAGGAATGGCACAGTAAGGTGCTTTGCATTCTCACTTCTCCCGCTCACATGGTATCCGATACCGGCTTCTCCCTCCGACCCTAAGCCGTTCTTCCGCTGCCCTCCTCCACCTCGCTCCTCCGGCCATGTCGGTCCCTCCTCCGCCCCCACCCCCTCCACCGTTCCATCCTCCCGGACCTCACGGCCCTCCTGCTAGTCCCATTCGCCCCATGCGGTCGCTCGTTACGCCGGCGGCCCTGGCGCAAGGCACCCTCGTCGCTCGCCAGGACGCTGAAGCGAGCTCCTCCTCTGCACCACCCAACGCCTCTCCACTCGCCGGCGTGTTCATAAACCAGCACGTCCCCATCGTGCTTTCTCTGAATCCCCCAAACTTCTCCCAGTGGCATACACTCTTCGAGGTTCAGTTCCAGAAGTCCGGCATCGTTGACCACATCTCTGGCCCCCCGCGCCGCTCGGACGCTGCCTGGCTCCAGGACGACGCTCACGTCATATCCTGGCTCTACAACAGGGTCAGCCCGGAGGTGTTTGGCCTCGTCCATCAGCGTGGAGCCACTGCGGCGACCATCTGGGAGGTGATCTGCGCGCTGTTCTTGGAGAACCGCGAGCACCAGTTGGTCCTCCTCGCCACAGAGTTCCGCCGCATCGACTAGGGGTCCTCCTCCATCATCTCGTACTTCGCCAGGCTCAAGGAATGTGCGGACCGCCTCGCTGATCTCGGCGATCACGTCACCGACCGCGACCAGGTTTTAAACATGATACGCGGCCTTCATCCTCGCTTTCGATATGCGGTTCCTATCCTCACCATGCAGACTCCATTCCCGTCTCTTCTTCGCTGTCGTGCATTTCTTCTCCTCGAGGAGAGCCGCCAAGCTGAGGAGAGGACTCATGATGTCGCCCTGCACATTGGGCGCGCGCCCGCGCAGCCGCCCACCAACGGCGGTGCCGGCGGCGGTGGCGACCACAGCAACCGCAACAATGGCGGTGGCGACCACAGCAACCGCAACAACGGCGGTGGCCGCGGCGGTGGTGGCTGTGGCAAAGGCAAGGGCAAGGGCCACAACTACGGCGGCGGGGCGCCATCCAACCACGGCGGGGCTGCTCCTCGCCCTCCCACTCCGGCTACGGCGCCCTGGACAGGCATGGTCCACGCATGGCCCATGCCATGGCGTCCCCATGCTCCGGGCGCTGGCATCCTCGGGCCACGACCAGGCGGTGCCGCTCCGTTCGCCGGGATGGTAGCGCACACCTGGGCTCCCCCGCCACCTGCTGCTGCTCCACCGGTCTACTGGCAGCCCGGTGTTGTGCCGCCCCACCCGCTCTACGGCGCCCCTGCTGGTGCTCCTTCCATCGCTCCACCACCAGCGTGGGACCAGGCGGCCCTTGTGCATGCGCTCAACAACCTAAGTGTGCAGCAGGGGCAGCCTTCCACCTCCAGCGGGGACTGGTACCTCGACTCTGGCGCTACCACACACATGGCTGCATCACCTGGTATTCTTTCTTCATCCCGTCCCTGCTACTTACCTGGTATTGTTGTTGGCAACGGCGACACCATGGCAGTCACGCACACCGGCCACCATAGCTTACCCACCTCATCCCATCCTCTCTCCCTCTGAAACGTTCTTGTCTCACCTAACCTAATCAAAAATCTCATCTCTGTTCGAGCCCTAGCCCATGATAATCCGGTTAATGTTGAATTTGATGATGTTGGTTTTTCTCTCAAGGACCGAAGAACGAAGGCGGTGATCCTCCGATGTGACTCGCCTGATGACCTGTACCCACTCCAACCATCGGCACCGACATGCGCTCCTCACGCCCTCACCGCTGTCTTCCGCGACGTCTGGCACCACCGCCTCGGTCACCTTGGCGATGATGCTCTGGACTCCACCCTTCGCCGCTCGTCCATCGTCCCGGCAGATGCCTCGCACTCCACCTGTACCGCATGTCAATTAGGAAAAACTCGTCGGCTACCTTTTAGTTCTTCGGAGCATGTCTCCTATTTTCCATTTCAGCTTGTACATTGTGATGTTTGGACCTCCCCCGTACTTAGTATCTCTGGCTATCAATATTATCTTGTGGTTGTGGATGATTATAGTCATTTTATATGGACCTACCCACTCAAACACAAATCCGAGGTACTACCTACGCTGCGCACGTTCATCCATCTTGTGTCGAACCACTTCCACCTGCCCGTGCTCACTGTCCAGTCCGACGACGGGCGCGGGTTCGACAATCTCGCTGCTCGTCAGTTCTTCTCATCTCTAGGCATCGTGCTGCGTATGTCATGCCCGTACACTTCACCGCAAAACGGACGAGCTGAGCGTGCACTGCGCACCCTCAACGACATCTCACGCTCTCTACTCATACACGCATCCATGCCTTACCCTTTCTGGGCGGAAGCACTCCAAATATCGACCTTCCTGCTCAACCGCAGGCTGTGTCGTCCCCGCCACGACCAAACACCATTCTATCTCCTTTACAGCACCCACCCAGCCTATACCGCCATGCGCGTCTTCGGATGCCTATGCTTCCCAAACCTCACAGCCACTACACCACACAAACTAGCCCCCCGGTCTGCCCATTGTGTCTTCCTTGGTTACTCCCAAGAACACAAAGGCTATCGCTGCCTTAATCGTGCAACAGGGAGGGTCATCATTTCTCGCCATGTTACCTTCAACGAGTCTCAGTTTCCATTTGCCCAAACAAGCGCAGCACCCACCCCCAACGCCGCTCCCGACCTCGTCGATCTCATGCCTTCCATCACCATCCCAAGACAGGCACGCACCACACTCCCACGACCGTCCCAGCCAACACCACCTGCCCTCACCCAAAATCCCATCATGACAACCAAAACACCCCTAGCTCTCTCACCTAATCAAAACATGGCAGAGCGCACGGCTTCGCCAGACAGCTCCACCGAGCCTGCCACCACCACACCAACACTCTCACCAGTGCCCTCACCAGCGCCACCCACTCCTCCCCAACCCCCAGCATCTCGGCACCGTCCTCCACCCATTCCCACCCATCGCATGACCACACGCGCCCAAGCCGGGAAATTCTTCCCGAACAGCAAATACCACCAGTATCTCCATGCGACCACGGACACCTCCATCTCCCCCATACCCAAAACCATGCGCTCTGCCTTGCGTGATCCCAACTGGCTAACAGCGATGCAGGTCGAGTACACGGCGTTGATGCAGAACAGGACATGGAGCCTTGTCCCCCGATCGCATGGAGCCAACATAGTCACTGGAAAGTGGCTTTTTCACCACAAATTCAAGGCTGATGGGAGCTTGGAGCGCTACAAGGCAAGATGGGTGGTGCGCGGGTTCTCACAACGCCCCGGTGTGGACTTCGACGAGACCTTCTCACTGGTCGTCAAGGCGGCGACCATCCGCACCGTCCTCTCCATTGCAGTGTCGCGCCAATGGCCGGTTCACCAGATGGACGTGAACAACGCCTTCTTACACGGCCACCTCACCGAGCGTGTCTACTGTTAGCAACCGGCCGGCTTCATCGACGCCGCCCACCCCGAGCATGTCTGCCTCCTCGACAAGTCCCTCTACGGCCTCAAGCAGGCGCCACGTGCCTGGTTCGCTCGCTTCGCCGCGTTCGTCCGCACCATCGGCTTCCGCGACTCCCGCTCGGATCCCTCACTGTTTGTCTTGCACAACACTGAGGGCATGGCCTATCGACTGCTCTATGTTGACGACATTGTACTCGCTGCATCGTCGACAGCTCTTCTCCAACGGCTACAACAACAACTGTCCGCAGAATTCTCCATGAAGGATCTTGGATCCCTCCACTACTTCCTGGGCATTGCTGTCACACGGGACGCCAGCGGCTTCTTCCTCACCCAGCGCGGCTACACGGAGGACCTGCTAGACAGTGCCAACATGCTCGAGTGCAAGCCCGTGTCGACCCCGGTTGACACACACTCCAAGTTATCTGCCACCGACGACGCGCCGGTCTCCGATGCCTCCGAATACAGGAGCCTGGTGGGAGCCCTTCAGTTCTGACGATGATGTGTCCGGACATCGCATATGCCGTGCAGCAATGCTGCCTCGTCATGCATGATCCACACGACGCTCACCTCGCCCTTGTGAAGCGCATCCTCCGGTACCTTCACGGCACTACCAACCACGGTCTACACCTCCATCGCTCACCTTCCTTCGACCTGGTCGCGTACTCTGACGTGGACTAGGCCGGCTGCCCCAACACACGGCGCTCGACTTTCGGATACGTGGTCTTCCTCGGTGACTCGCTGGTCTCCTGGTCAAGCAAACGCCAGGCCACGGTCTCCCGCTCGAGCACAGAGGCTGAGTATCGAGCCGTCGCCAATGCCGTGGCCGAGTGTTGCTGGCTTCGACAACTCCTCGGCGAGCTCCACGTACCCCTGCCACAGGCTACTATCGTGTTCTGCGACAACATCTCTTCCGTATACATGGCAGCCAACCCGGTGCACCACCGACGCACGAAACACATCGAGCTCGACATCCACTTCGTTCGTGAGAAGGTGGCCCTCGGTGAGTTCCGTGTGCTCCATGTCCCCACCAAGCAGCAATTCGCCGACGTCTTGACGAAAGGGCTCCCGACGCCGGCCTTCCAGGAGTTCAGGTCCAGCTTATGCATCCGACCACCGGATGCTGCAGCTGCGGCGGGGTGTTAGCAGTTGCATAGTCGTCTACGTGCATGCCCACGTCCCATCCATGCATGCCCACTACTCCTGTACACGTTCTCCACTTCAGCATGTCGCTGCTCTCTCTCTCTCTCTCAACTACGCTCTGACGCACGGCTGTACTGATGTAATATATTCAGAGGAATAGAGGAATGGCACAGTAAGGTGCTTTGCATTCTCACTTCTCCCGCTCACACTTTCTTTACTTTATGCAATTTTTATTTTTAATTTGAGTCTCCATCTTCTCTTATAAAGCACCAACTAGGAGGCACTATGATCGTACTTGAGCATTGGGTGTAGTTAATATGCGAGTGTGTTTCATGAATGGCTCAATGGTTGAGCATGATGGGCTAGGGATAACTTATTTTAGCGTTGATATTTTGAAAGACATAGTTGCTTGTTGATATGCTTGAGTATTTAAGTCATCATGTCAAAACTAGACTATTGCTTTGAATCATATAAAAGTCCAAATGTCCATGCTATAAAGGAAAGAATATGAGATGACATGTTAGGCAGCATTCCACATCAAAAAATCTGTTTTTATCATTTACCTACTCGAGGACGAGCAGGAATTAAGCTTGGGGATGCTGATACGTCTCCAACGTATCTATAATTTTTGATTGTTCCACGCTGTTATATTATCATTCTTGGATGTTTTAACAATCATTTTATAGTCATTTTATATCATTTTTTGGTACGAACCTATTGACATAGTGCCAAGTGCCAGTTGCTGTTTTTTGCATGTTTTTTACATCGCAGGAAATCAAAAACAATCTATTTTTGAGTGTTCATTGTTTTTTTTTGCCACGACTTCCATGAATGGCATTCCCTCATGAAACTTGGCAAGCACTTAAAACATTTGCAACTCTTTGCCACCAAATTTTTCTTGAATTTTTTAAATTTTTTTAGATTTTCCTGTTCATGGTCGTATGATAAGAGCTAAAACTCGGATGGGCACTTACCAACACTTTTGTCATGAATGCAAGTGGCATTGACATATAGGTGATGTTTTTCCAAACATTTTGGTATCTTACTTGCATTTTTCTAATTTAGTATGAATTAGTTATGAAGTTTTCAAAGTGACGGTCAAACGGTCAAAGGGCAAAAGCACAAGACGACAAAGTGGGTTGGGCAAGACCACGTGTTTTCAAAAACTAGGGGCAATTCGGTTGAGGGGGACACAACTAAGGGTATGAATACAATTATCCCTTTTTACATCGCAGGAAATCAATACCAAATGGAGTCCAAACGCAGCGAAACTTTTTGTGGATTTTTTTTGGACCAGAAGACATCTAGTGGGCCAGAGAAGCACCTGGGGGGTGCTCCGAGGGGAGCACAACCCACCAGGGCGCGCCTGGAGGCCCAGGCGCGCCCTGGTGGGTTGTGCCCACCTCGGGTGCCCCCTGAACCGCCTCTTTGCTCTATAAATACCCCAATATTCCAGAAACCCTAGGGGAGTCGACGAAAATCAATTCCAGCCGCCGCAGAGTCCAGAACCACCAGATCCAATCTAGACACCATCATGGAGGGGTTCACCACTTCCATTGGTGCCTCTCCGATGATGCGTGAGTAGTTCTTTGTAGACCTACAGATCCGTAGTTAGTAGCTAGATGGCTTTCTCTCTCTTGTTTGATTCTCAATACAATGGTCTCTTGGAGATCCATATGATGTAACTCTTTTTCTGGTGTGTTTGTTGGGATCCGATGAACTTTGAGTTTATGATCAGATCTATCTTTTTATCCATGAAAGTTATTTGAGTCTTCTTTGATCTCTTATATGCATGATTGCTTATAGCCTCGTATTTCTTCTCCGATATTTGGGTTTTGTTTGGCCAACTTGATCTATTTATCTTGCAATGGGAAGAGGTGCTTTGTAGTGGGTTCGATCTTACGGTGCTTGATCCCAGTGACAGAAGGAGAACCGACACGTATGTATCGTTGCTACTAAGGATAAAACGATGGGGTCTATTTCTACATAAATAGATCTTGTCTACATCATGTCATCATTTTTATTGCATTACTCCGTTTCTCCATGAACTTAATACACTAGATGCATGCTGGATAGCGGTCGATGTGTGGAGTAATAGTAGTAGATGCAGGCAGGAGTCGGTCTACTAATCTTGGATGTGATGCCTATATAATGATCATCGCCTGGATATCGTCATGATTATTTGAAGTTTTATCAATTGCCCAACAGTAATTTGTTCACCCACCGTTTGCTATTTTTCTCGAGAGAAGCCACTAGTGAAACCTACAGCCCCCGGGTCTCTTTTCCAATATATTTGCTTTCAAGATCTGTTTTGCTATTCACTCTATTCTTTATTTACAACTTTTATTTTCAGATCTATTAAACCAAAAATACAAAAATACCTTGCTGCCCTTTATTTTATTTGGCGTTCGATCTATCAATATTTACTACTCTCTCACGTCCGTTTGCCAATTTTTGGCGCCGTTGCCCGAAAGGGATTGACAACCCCTTTTACACGTCGGGTTGTGAGTATTTGTTATTTGTGTGCAGGTGTTGTTTAGGTAGTGTTGCTTGGTTCTCCTACTGGTTTGATAACCTTGGTCTCATCACTGACGGAAATACCTACCGCCGCTTTGCTGCATCATCCCTTCCTCTTTGGGGAAATACCGACGTAGCTTCAAGCCGCCTCAACCTTCAAGAAGCAGCTCGCCAAGCGGTAGCTGCCGCAGCACAGTACAACCCCAACTATGATTTCGGATACAATCTGGGCCAGTCGTAGCCCTAAACCAACTTAGGCCAAAATCCTAAGCTTGGGGGAGTACGTATTTCTCACCGACATTACATTCATGTTCACACACTCATTCCAGTTGTCGGTGTTCATACTTTTTCATTGTATTATCCATGTTTGTTTACTTTCTTTTTCCCGCTTTCTTCTTGTGTGTATGGAAAAACTTTGAGAAAAACAAAAAAAAATAGTTATAGCTTATTTCCCTACCATGCTTAGTTGTAGTATTAAAGAAAACCCAAAAAGATTTCTCGTTCTTCTTTTGCTTGTTGAGAGCTTTCCCGTGTAAATAGTTTTTCTCGTTCCTGTTTTACTTTCTTCAGAAAAACAAAAACTCCAAAAACATTTCAGTGTGTTTCTTTGAAATTCTATTCTTTTCTTTGGGGGTCGAGAGGAGAAGACCACGATGAAAATGATAAGTGGCTCTTGTAACACCCCCAGTGGTTAACTACAGTAATTCCATTTTGATTATGCCATGACATCATGATTATCAGTGCCTAAACATCAGTTGCATCATATTGCATTTCAACTCCTAAGTCAACTTCAAATTTAAACTAAAGTGGAAAATAAAAGTTGTTCAAACTGGAAAACTAAAATGTGCCTCATGTTGCAAATATTCCCATAGCATTTATAAAAATGATTGCAACATTAGTTGGAATTGTAATAGGACTCGAGCAACAAGGAACAACAGCAACATAACACTGTTTAATCCTTTTTCAATTTAAATAAAATCCAAACAAAAAGATATGGACCCCAAACCAATTTCTAGCAGTGACAAATAATACACTGTAAATAATGGAGCAAGTCTCATATTTTACAAAAGTCTTTTGGACTAAAAATAAAAGACAAAACAGAAAAAGGAATAAAGAAAAACAGAAAAAGAAAAAAAAAGGAAAAGGAGAACCCCCCCCCCCCGACTCGGGCCCTCGGCCCAGCAAGCCAACCGGGCCGCCAGGCCGGCCCACGCCGGCGCCTACATAGCCGGCTACCACCCCCCCACCCCCCTAACCCTACCCACCCCACCCCCACTTCCCCCCCCCCCTACCCCTCTCCCTCCCCCCCACCCTCGCGCGCTCTGCGTCACCCTCACCCACGTCGTCCACCCTGCGCCGCCCCTCCCCTTCACGTCCCGCCGAGACAGTTGGCCATACCTGCTCCTCCTCTGGGCTCCACCTCCTTTCCCCCATCTTCCCTTTCCTCCCCCTCGTGAGCGCTCCCCCTCTTTCCCCGGTCGCCGTGACCCCACCGCCCCGAGCGCGCTCACGCCCCGGCCTCACCCCCCGCTCGCTCTCGCCTCCCGCGACGCCCTCGCCTGCTCGCGCACCCGACTGCGCTCTTGCCTCGCCTTTCCGCGCCTCGCTGCTCCCCGGCCGCATCGGGCCGCGCCCTTGACGCCTACGCGCCCCCAACGCCGCCCACGACCCTCGTCCGACGCGCCGCCACCCCCTTTCGCCTCGTCGTCCGACGACCGTGCGCCTGCGCCGCTTGGCCGTGCTGCACCCGCCGGCGCTCGCATCCCGCCGCGCTCCGCTCCGCCCTGCTGCTCACCGCCCCCCCCCCCCCCTCTCCTCTCACCTCCCCCTCCGCCGCCACTCGCGCTCCCATCCCCACCGCCCCTCCCCTCTCCCCCCCCTGTCCGCCGCTCCTCGCTCTTCGCCGCTTCCTCCCCCCCCCCCCCCCCTCCCGCCGCGCGTGCCATTTGGGCACCGGACATGTCCGGTCCCAAATGGGCACGCTCCGGACATGTCCGGCGCCCAACTCACGCCGCGGACATGTCCGCCCAGCCCACTGACATAGGGGCCCACGCCCAGAACGAATAAAAAATATATAATAAAATAAATAATTAAACTAATTAATTAATTAATTGTTTAATTAATCCTGATTAGGTTATTTAATTAAGTAGTTAGTGTTAATTAAACAGTAATTTAATTAGTTAATCACTAATTAACCTAACAGCCTATGACAGGGACCCACTGGTCCTGACGTCATGCTGACGTCAGCAACAACTGTTTGGATAATGTAATTTAAATAATTAATTAAATTCCAGAAATTAATAAAAACTTTAGAAATCATATAAAATAATCCGTAGCTCGATAAAATACTTTGTCATGAAAGTTGCTCAGAACGACGAGACGATCTGAGTACGCGGTCCGTTCGTCCGTCACGCGTCCCTAACTATCCGAACTTGCAACCGTTCCCCTCTTATCCTCTGTCCGTAATTCCAAAGACCCGGAAATATCGTCAGATATTCTCCCGCTCCGTCTGTTACGTGTGATGCTGCGTTAGACTACCCTAGCACCGTGTTCGTATTGTCATGCTCATGTTTGCTATATATTTATACTGTTTCCTCCCCCTCCTCTCTCTCGATAGCCCCCGACCCTGACGTCGTCCCGAGACCGACGCAGCTCCGATCCCGAAGACACCATAGACGACCTTGCCCTTGCCGCCGAGCAACCAGGCAAGCCCCTCCCTTGACACCGATATCGCCCATTCTAATTTCCCATGCTTGCATTAGAATTGCTGCTGCTGCGGCTGCTTTCCCTATTCTGATGCATAGCCTGTTCATTGTAACCTGCTTTGATAATTACCTACTATCCTAACTGTTTAGTCTAGGCTGGGTAGAGACCTATCAGTGACCCCACTTATCCCGACTGCCGCGCTGGATCGTCAGAAGACCCGATCAACGGGATTGAAGACCAGGCCCCGACACCGCACATCACCCCCCCCCCTTAGTTGTAACGACACTGCAGGTTACTATCGAGTGTCGAGGGTGAAACCTCATGTACACTTCTGATGTTAACTCTGTAGAGTAGTTATTCGGTCGTGTTCATCGAGGGTGATTCCTCCTTCACCGCTTCCGATAACGACGCTGTCGTTAACACCTCAAGTGTGGACCCATGGAGGGTGATTCCTCCTAGTTCATCTTGACGGATACATCGGTGGGAATTCAATGAGGGTGATACCTCGGATTCCCTGATGTTATGGACACACGGATACTTGGACTTTACAATGTTACTTGGAAAGGCGGTCGACCCTGAGGGGTACCCGCGTGTGATGTGAAGGCGGGTTGCCAGTATGGTGCCCGAGTGGTGATACGAGGCGCGCCGGGCATTCTTAACCCTTCCGCAAGCTCCGAGACGGGGCGACGGGGTCCACTTTGTGAGTCTCTGCTCGTTACGCAAGCCCTAGTCCTAACGATTTGATATTTGATCCGAGCAGGCCTCTGGTCTGATAGCACTAACCATCACTTGGCATAGTATGGGCGTTCTGCATCGTATGCATCAGCCGAAAGCTCTGTCAGACGTCCAGTTCAGCACTGGCGCACGGTCGGATCGTGTCGGCCACCCGGGCGATGCTGGTATCCACCCTGTGCGCAACGACCCGGAGGGTGAGGGGCGATGGCCAAGACCCCCTCGCGCTTAGGACGTAGACCGGCGGGGACCTCTCTGCTGAGCCGTAGTAGGGGTTGCGATGTGTCGTTTGGCCAGGCCGGGCATGACCCAGAAAGTGTGTCCGGCCGAAGTTAATCGAGCGTGTTGGGTAAGTTGGTGCACCCCTGCAGGGAAGACACATTCTATCGATAGCCGGTCCTACGTAAAGGACACTCGGAGTTGTATCCCATCGATACAACTAGAACTGGATACCTGTGATGAGACCTGGATACTATGGCTCTGGATTGCTTTCTCGCAGGGAGTCGAGAAAGGATCCTGGGTGAGGTTGATATTATTCTGCTACATTATATGGTATTGTTCTACTCTCTTCTACTGCTGCAAGACCGCGTGAAGATGCTAGTCTTTGATAGGACTAGGCCTTCTCTCTATTCTGGCATTTCTGCCGCCCAGTCCACATATACACCCCCCCTTGATAATGTTGCATATGTAGTGTAGATCCTTGCTTGCTGAGTACTTCTGATTACTCACGTTTGCTTTTGTTTTCCTTTTCTCCCCATATCAGTTTGACGTGACCAGAGGACGGAGCCCCCTGAGACAGATGCCCCGACGTCGTTACTACTACTACCCAAGGATGGATATACTACGAGTTGACTGACGACCAGGAGTAGGATCGAGGGGTCCCAGGCAGGAGGCCTTCGCCTTTCGATCGTAGTGTTTTATTTTGCCCCGCCTTTCTAAAGGCCTTTCTGTTTCTATTATCTGTACTCAGATATCTGATGCTTCCGCTGACGCTTGTTCGCAAGCTTATGTATTCGAGCCCTCGAGCCCCTGGCTTGTAATTAAAGCTTGTATGCTTTATTTATGTTTTAGAGTGTGTTGTGATATCTTCCCGTGAGTCCTTAGGCTTGATCGTGTGCATTTGCGTTTATGATTAGTGCACGATCGGGCCGGGGGCGTCACAAGGAGAATTTTTCTAAGATTGCTAAGCCGTTGACTGATCTGCTTCACAAAGGCGTTAAGTTTGAATGGACAGAAAAATGTCAGGAAAGTTTTTCACAACCTCAAAGACAGCTAACGTCTGCCCCAGTACTTGCTCCTCCAGATTCCCGCAAAGATGTCTGATTTATTGTGACGCATCCCGTGAAGGATTAGGCTTTGTCCTAATGCAAGAGCGTAAAGTGATTTGCTATGGCTCTCGTCAGTTGTGCCCACATGAAGAGAATTATCCGGTACATGATCTAGAACTAGCTGCTGTGACTATGCATTGCAGTTGTGGCGACATTACCTTCTCGGTAATCGTTGCGAGATATACACGGATCATAAAAGTCTGAAGTACTTTTCACTCAGCCATCTCTGAATCTCCGTCACAAAGATGGATGGAGACCATGTCGGACTATGACTTGGGTATTTCTTATACCCCTGGCAAGGCTAACGTGATGGCTGATGCCTTAAGCCGCAAGTCCTATTGTGACACCCTCCTGGTTAAGCGAGCTCAACCTCGTCTTTTTGAAGAACTGTGCAAGCTGAATCTGCGTATTATTCCACAGGGCTCTCTTAATAACCTTGTGATACAACCAGATCTCGAGAAAGCCGTTAAGACTGCGCAAGCTAAAGATGCTGAAGTTGGTCTGATGAAGGAAAATCTTCACCATGAAAAGTACAGGGATTTCTCGCTGTCTGAAGATGGAACCTTGTATTTCAGAGACCGCATTGTAGTACCTCGCTTTGAGCTTATGACTGACAAAGTCATGAAGGAGGCACATGATACCCCGCTGTCTATTCATCCGGGTAGCACCAAGATGTATCGTGATCTCCGTCAAAGGTACTGGTGGTCTAGAATGAAGCAGGACATTGCTCGTTATGTTGCTGAATGTGATGTGTGTCGACGCGTTAAAGCAGAACATCAGAAGCCAGCTGGAATTCTGCAACCACTTCCTATTCCTCTATGGAAATGGGATAAGGTTCAGATGGATTTCGTTATAGGACTTCCCAGGTCACAGAAGCGTCACGATGCTATTCTTGTCGTCGTCGACCAGCTCTCTAAAGTTGCACACTTTCTGCCTGTCAAAGAGACTATCACTGCTAGTCAGTTAGCAGAGTTGTATATCTCCAGAATTGTTTCACTCCACGGTATTCCGAAGGAGATCAGTTCGGACCGTGGCGGTCTTTTCACTTCCAAATTCTGGGAAAGTTTCCAAACAGCTATGGGAACTCATATTACCTGGAGTTCAGCTTATCACCCCCAATCCCAAGGCCAAGTCGAACGAGTCAATCAAGTGCTTGAAGACATGCTTCGGGCTTGTGTTATTTCTTTCGGCAAGAAGTGGGAAGAATCTCTTCCGTATGTTGAGTTCTCTTATAACAACAGCTATCAAGCCAGCTTGAAAATGGCCCCCTTCGAAGTACTATATGGACGTAAGTGTCGAACCCCTCTGAATTGGTCAGAAACTGGGGAACGACCGCTCGTGGGTCCGGATATTATTCAACACGCCGAAGAACAAGTTCGTATTGTCCGGGAAAATCTCAAGGCGGCTCAGGACCGCCAGAAGAGCAACTATGATCGCAAACGATGGGGTTTGACTTATCAACCTGGTGATCAGGCTTATCTTCGTGTCACTCCTATGAAGGGCACTCACCGTTTTGGAATCAAGGGCAAGTTAGCTCCCCGCGACCAACATCCTTTCCGCATTGTTGCCAGACGTGGTCAGGTGGCATATAAATTGGAGTTGCCGCCGCAATTCTCTCATATCCACGATGTCTTCCATGTGTCGCAACTTCGTAAATGCTTCAAGGAATCTCCGCACCGAGCTGTGGATCACGAGATGCTCGAATTGCATGATGATCTTTCATATAAGGAACATCCGATCCGCATTCTCGATGAAGCTGAACGTCGAACCCGTCAGAAGGTTACCAAGTTCCTCAAAGTACAGTGGTTAAATCATACTGAAGATGAAGCCACTTGGGAACGCGAGGATAATCTTCGTGCGGAATACCCCGAACTTTTTCCTTCTACTTCTTAATTCTCGGGACGAGAATTCTTGTTAGTAGAGGAGATTTGTAACACCCCCAGTGGTTAACTACAGTAATTCCATTTTGATTATGCCATGACATCATGATTATCAGTGCCTAAACATCAGTTGCATCATATTGCATTTCAACTCCTAAGTCAACTTCAAATTTAAACTAAAGTGGAAAATAAAAGTTGTTCAAACTGGAAAACTAAAATGTGCCTCATGTTGCAAATATTCCCATAGCATTTATAAAAATGATTGCAACATTAGTTGGAATTGTAAAAGGACTCGAACAACAAGAAACAGCAGCAACATAGCACTATTCAACCCCTTTTCAATTAAATAAAATCCAAACCAAAAAGATATGGACGCCAAACCAGTTTCTAGCAGTGACTAATAATGCACCATATTTACTTGGGCTAGTTTCATATTTTACAAAAGTATTTTGAAATCAAAACAAAAGTCAAAACAGAAACTAAAAAGAGAAAACAGAAAAGAAAAGAAGAAAAAGAAAAAGGCCCACTGTGCTGGGCCTAAGTCAGCACAGTGGCCGGCCCAGCCCAACTCGCTCGTCCTCTTCGTACTGCTCACGCCCGGGGCTCGCTGTCGAGCACCTGGCGCACGCACGCGCGCACGCCCGGGCCCCCCCTCCCTCGCGGTCGACAGCGCGTCGCCGCGACTGCCGCGTATATGAGCAGCACCCCGGACCCCCTGGCTCTCCCTCGCCTCACTCTCCCCTGGACACCACCTCTCCTCTCTCTCCAGTGCGCAGCCATGGCACCGCCGCCGTAGCACGCGCGGCCACCGCCTCTGCCTCGTCGCGTGACCGTGCCCGCATGGTTCGCCTCCGTCGACTACGCCTCTCCCCCGAGCCCCACGAGCTAGAATGCGTCGCTGCGTCGCCGGCGCCGTCATCTTCCACCTTCGGCCGCCGCACGCCATCGCCGACTCCGGCCACTCCGAGCCCTCCCCGCGCACGCTAAGCTCACCTACAGACTCGCTGTGAGCACCTCGTCCCCCTCCCCCTCTCCCCGCGCGCTCTTCGTGCCCGTACGCGTCGCCCCTCTTTCGCCCGAACGCACCGCCGCCTAGCTCGTCGCCGGTGCCGTTCCGGTGACCAAACGGCCTCGGGCCCGTGCGCATCGTGCTCCCCGCATCGCGCAGGCCACACCTAGCTTCTCCTTTCGCTCGCTAGCGCGCCGTAGCGCCGACCCCGTGCACCACCCGAACGCCATCGCCGCTGCGGTCATCGCCGGCGCCGTTCCCAGCGGCCCCCAACCACGCCAACACCACCACGTGACACGGCGCTCGCCGCCCGTTCGAACGGGCCAAGCCACGGCCCCGGAGACGCCCTGAGGGCGAAACCCGAGCTCGCCGGAGCTCGCCACCGCGTCTGGGCACTCCGGCGCGACTCCGGCGGCCGGTCCGACGTGGCGCCGCGGGCCCCACGGCCCAGCCACTGACTCTGGGCCCCACTGGGTCCCGTTGACCTAGTCCACGCTGACTGGGCGGGCCCTGTGTCTATGACATGTGGGTCCCGCTCGGTAAAACGTTTTATTAAATAAATAATCCGTTAATAAAATTAATTAGTGATTTAAAACACTAATTACCCACTGACTGCTGGGCCCCGCCTGCTAATTAGTTTAAATAGATTAAGCTAACTCTGTTTAGTTAACTGAGTCACTGACATGTGGGCCCCACATATCAGGTTTGACCTGGCCGGCCCCCTGTTGACTGCTGATGTCATCCATGCGTCATGCTGACGTCACCCTGCTACTGTTCTGGATAATTCGAATTAATAATAAATCTGTAATTTCAGAATATTGTTTAAACTTTAGAAAATCATATCTTTTAAACCGTAACTCCGATGAAAATACTTTCTACATGAAAGTTGCTCAGAACGACGAGACGAATCCGAGTACGCGATCCGTTCGTCCGTCACACGTCCCTAACTATCCGAACTTGCAACCGTTCCCCTCTTATCCTCTGTCCGATAATTCCAAAGACCCGGGAAATATCGTCAGATATTCTCCCGCTCCGTCTGTTACGTGTGATGCTGCGTTAGACTACCCCTAGCACCGTGTATCGTATTTGTCATGCTCATGTTTGCTATATATTTATACTGTTTCCTCCCCCTCTTCTCTCTCGATAGCCCCCGACCCTGACGTCGTCCCCGAGACCGACGCAACTCAGGAGCCCGACGCCACCGTTGACGATCCCTCTCTCTTGCCAGAGCAACCAGGCAAGCCCCTCCCTTGAGCATACCGATATCGCCCATTCTAATTTCTCATGCTTGCATTAGAATTACTGCTGCTGCTGCTTTACCTATTCTGATGCATAGCCTGTTCATTGTAACCTGCTGTTGATAATTACCTACATATCCTAAACTGTTTAGTCTAGGCTGGGTAGAGACCTATCAGTGACCCCACTTATCCCGACTGCCGCGCTGGATCGTCAGAAGACCCGATCAACGGGATTGAAGACCAGGACCCGACACCGCACATCACCCCCCCTTAGTTGTAACGACACTGCAGCGTTACTATCGAGTGCCGAGGGTGAAACCTCTTGTAGCACTTCTGATGTTAACTCTGTAGAGTAGCTATTCGGTCATGGTCATCGAGGGTGATTCCTCCTTCACCGCTTCCGATAACGACGCTGTCGTACAACACCTCAAGTGTGGACCCAGTGAGGGTGATTCCTCCTAGTTCACCTTGACGGATACATCGAGTGGGAATTCAATGAGGGTGATACCTCGGATTCCCTGATGTTATGGACACACGGATACTTAGACTTTACAATGTTACTTGGAAAGGCGGGTCGACCCTGAGGGGTACCCGCGTGTGATGTGAAGGCGGGTTGCCAGTGTGGTGCCCGAGTGGTGAATACGAGGCGCGGCCGGGCATTCTTAACCCTTGCCGCAAGTCCTCGAGACGGGACGACGGGGTCACATCTTTCGTGAGTCTCTGCTCTTTACCGCAAGCCCTAGTCCTAACGATTTGGATATTTGATCCGAGCAGGCCTCTGGTCTGATAGCACTAACCATCACGTGGGCATAGTATGGGCGTTCTGCATCGTATGCATCAGCCGAAAGCTCTGTCAGACGTCCAGTTCAGCACTGCGGCACGGTCGGATCGTGTCGGCCACCCGAGGCGATGCTGGTATCCACCCTGTGCGCAACGACCCGGAGGGTGAGGGGCGATGGCCAAGACCCCCTTGCGCTTAGGACGTAGACCGGCGGGGACCTCTCTGCTGAGCCGTAGGTAGGGTTGCGATGTGTCGTTTGGCCGAGGCCGGGCATGACCCAGGAAAGTGTGTCCGGCCGAAGTTAATCGAGCGTGTTGGGTAAGTTGGTGCACCCCTGCAGGGAAGAACACTTCTATCGATAGCCGGTCCTACGGTAAAGGACACTCGGAGTTGTATCCCGATCGATACAACTAGAACTGGATACCTGTGATGAGACCTGGATACTATGGCTCTGGGATTGCTTTCTCGCAGGGAGTCGAGAAAGGATCTCTGGGTGAGGTTGATATTATTACTGCTACATTATATGGTATTGTTCTACTCTCTTCTACTGCTGCAAGACCGCTGAAGATGCTAGTCTTCGATAGGACTAGGCCTTCTCTCTATTCTGGCATTTCTGCAGCCCAGTCCACATATACAGCCTCCCCTTGATAATGTTGCATATGTAGTGTAGATCCTTGCTTGCTGAGTACTTCTGAGTACTCACGGTTGCTTTTGTTTTCCCTTTTCTCCCCATATCAGTTTGACGTGACCAGAGGACGGAGCCCCCTGAGACAGATGCCCCGACGATCGTTACTACTACTACCCAGAGGATGGATACTACTACGAGTTGACTGATGACCAGGAGTAGGATCGGAGGGTCCCAGGTAGGAGGCCTTCGCCTTTCGATCGTAGTGTTTTATTTTGCCCCGCCGTTCTAAAGGCCTTTCTGTTTCTATTTCATATCTGTACTCAGATATCTGATGCTTCCGCTGACGCTTGTTCGCAAGCTTATGTATTCGAGCCCTCGAGGCCCCTGGCTTGTAATATAAAGCTTGTATGACTTTATTTATGTTTTAGAGTTGTGTTGTGATATCTTCCCGTGAGTCCTTAGGCTTGATCGTGTGCATTTGCGTGAATGATTAGCGCGCGATCGGGCCGGGGGCGTCACAGCTCTCATATGCATTATTGTTGATCTAACGAATAGCCCATATTACCTTGTCTTCTCCTTTGAATAAATGTTTGTAGATTCCAGCTTAGTCCAATGCACATGCACTATTATTATTATTCACATCGTTCGATCGTGCAAGTGAAAGGCAATAATGACGATATATGATGAAATGATTGGGATGAGGAAAAGCTGGTATGAACTCGACCTATCTTGTTTTTGTAAGTATGATTAGTTCATCGTTCCTGATTCAGCCTATTATGAATGAAACATGTTTGCAATGACAATTAGAGATTATAGTTACTCATGCCATGCTTAATTAGCTAGGAGTTTATAATGGTTTACCTTGCGTGCCAACATGCTTTTAAAATGGTTGTGATTTAGTATGATAGGATGGTATCCGCCTTTGAATGATTCGAGTGGCATGACTTGGCACATGTTCACACATGTAGTTGAAAACAAAATCAACATAGCCTCTACGATATTTATGTTCACGGTGATTTATATCCTACTCATGCTTGCACTCAATGTTGGTTACTCTCAATGCATGTTTATGACTGTTGTCGCTCTCTAGTTGGCCGCTTCCCAGTCTTTTGCTAGCCTTCACTTGTACTAAGCGGGAATACTGCTTGTGCATCCACTTCCATAAACCCAAAGTTATTCCATATGAGTCCACCATACCTACCTATATGCGGTATTTACCTGCCGTTCCAAGTAAATTTGCATGTGCCAAACTCTAAACCTTCAAATGATAATCTATTTTTATGCCCGAATCGCTCATGTGGCGACTGGGGGCTGTCATATCTTCCATGCTAGGTGGGTTATTCTCACGATGAGTGGACTCCGCACATCATTCACGAGAAAATGGCTGGTAATCGGGATGCCCAGTCCCATGCTCAAGTCAAATCAAAATAATTTAAAACAAAACTCCCCCAGGATTGTTGCTTGTATGGACGGTGCCTGTTGTTTCGGACCAGCCGCGGAGTGTGCTTGTTGGTTGAGGGGGTAAAAACTTTACCATTCTGTTTGGGAACCGCCTATAATGTATGTAGCATGGAAGATATCGAGATCTCTTGGTCGTTATGTTGACAATGAAAGCATACCGCTCAAAATTATATTCATCTCTATTTCAAAAAGCTCGAGCTCTGGCACCTCTGCAAATCCCTGCTTCCCTCTGCGAAGGGCCTATCTATTTACTTTTATGCTGATTCATCATCCTCTTATTAAAAGCACCAGTTAGAGAGCACCACTGTCACTTGTATGCGTTGTTATTAATTGATATTGAGTATGACTGTGACTGGATCTCTTTTACCATGAATTACAATGTCTAGTCAGTCCTTGATCTTCAGGGGTGCTCTGCATTTATATTTTGTGATCTCAGAAAGGGCTAGCGAGATACCATCTTGTTATATCATATCACGATTGTTTTGGAAAAGTGTTGTCATCCGAGATTTATTATTATTACCCGCTAGTTGATTGTGCCATTGATATGAGTAAACATGAGACCTAAATGTTATTGTGAATGTGGTTAGTTCATAATCTTTGCTGAAAACCTGAATGCTGGCTATACATATTTGCAACAACAAGATCAAACAGAGTTTGTAAAAGTTTTTCTTTATCACTTTCAGTTTGTCAACTGAATTGCTTGAGGACAAGCAATGGGTTAAGCTTGGGGGAGTTGATACATCTCCATCGTATCTACTTTTCCAAACTCTTTTGCCCTTGTTTTGGACTCTAATTTGCATGATTTGAATGGAACTAACCCGGACTAACGCTGTTTTCAACAGAATTGCCATGGTGTTATTTTTGTGCAGAAATAAAAGATCTCGGAATGACCTGAAACTTCACGAAGAATATTCTTTGAATAAATAAAAAATATTGGCGAAAGAATCAACCGAGGGGGACCCACCACCTGTCCACAAGGGTGGGGGCGCGCCCTACCCCCCTGGGCGCGCCCCCTGGCTTGTGGGTCCCACGAAGCTCCACCGACCTCAACTCCAACTCCATATATTCACGTTCAGGGAGAAAAAAAATCAGAGAGAAGGATTCATCGCGTTTTACGATACGGAGCCGCCGCCACCTCCTGTTCTTCCTCGGGAGGCCAGATGTGGAGTCCGTTCGGGGCTCCGGAGAGGGGAAATCGTCGCCATCATCATCATCAACCATCCTCCATCACCAATTTCATGATGCTCACCATCGTGCGTGAGTAATTCCATCATAGGCTTGCTAGACGGTGATGGGTTGGATGAGATTTATCATGTAATCGAGTTAGTTTTGTTAGGGTTTGATCCCTAGTATCCACTATGTTCTAAGATTGATGTTGCTATGACTTTGCTATGCCTAATGCTTATCACTAGGGCCCGAGTGCTATGATTTCAGATCTGAACCTATTATGTTTTCATGAATATATATGTGTTCTTGATCCTATCTTGCAAGTTATAGTCACCTACTACGTGTTATGATCCGGCAACCCCGGAGTGACAATAGTCGGGACACTTCCCGGTGATGACCGTAGTTTGAGGAGTTCATGTATTCACTAAGTGCTAATGCTTTGGTCCGGTTCTCTATTAAAAGGAGGCCTTAATATCCCTTAGTTTCCATTAGGACCCCGCTGCCACGGGAGGCTAGGACAAAAGATGTCATGCAAGTTCTTTTCCATAAGCACGTATGACTATATTCGGAATACATGCCTACATTATATTGATGAATTGGAGCTAGTTCTGTGTCACCCTAGGTTATAACTGTTGCATGATGAATGCCATCCGACATAATTATCCATCATTGATCCATTGCCTACGAGCTTTTCACATATTGATCTTTGCTTCGTTACTTTTCCGTTGCCACTGTTACGATTGCTACAAAACTGCTACTGTTACTTTTGCCACCGTTATCGTTACTTCCATACTACTTTGCTACTGAATACTTTGCTCCAGATATTAAGTTTTTCAGGTGTGGTTGAATTGACAACTCAGCTGCTAATACTTGAGAATATTCTTTGGCTCCCCTTGTGTCGAATCAATAAATTTGGGTTGAATACTCTACCCTCGAAAACTGTTGCGATCCCCTATACTTGTGTGTTATCAGGAGTCGGTCTACTAATCTTAGACGTGATGCCTATATGCATGATCATTGCCTTGGATATCGTCATAATTATTTGCTCTTCTATCAATTGCCCAACAGTAATTTGTTTACCCACCGTATGCTATTTTCTTGAGAGAAGCCACTAGTGAAATCTACGGCCCCCGGGTCTATCTTTTATCATATTGTTTTCAGATCTATTATTCCAAAAACCCAAAAATACCTTCCTGCACTTTTCTTTATTTATTTTATTTTGTGTTTTCGCTAGATGTATTTATCCAATCTCATGCAATTTTATCTATCTCAATACCGAGGAGGGATTGACAACCCCTCTTACGCGTTGGGTTGCAAGTATTTGTTATTTGTGTGCAGATACTGTTCACATAGTGTTGCTTGGTTCTCCTACTGGATTGATAACCTTGGTTTCATAACTAAGGGAAATACTTACCGTTGTGGTGCTGCATCATCCTCTCCTCTTCGGGGAAATACCAACGCAGATACAAGCAATCAGGAAAGAATTTCTGGCGCCGTTGCCGGGGAGACATCATCAACATCTATCAGGTTCCTAATCACAAATCTCATCTCCTTGCAATTTACATTAGTTGCCACTTGCCTCTCGTTTTCATCTCCCCCACATCTAAAACATTTTTGCGAAAAGCACAAAAATATTTGCTTTTTTATTTGCCTTCTTTTTCGTTTGCCTTTTCCTTGGGTCATCTCGTCAACATGGCCACCCCTCCTTTGTCACCAGACTTTGAAGCTCTATACTTCAAACAGAAGCAAGGAGAAAATTTGAAAGATGCTTGGTATAGGTTGATGGAATCTTACCGCATTTGCAACATAAAAGGAGATTTAAAGATTTTGCTTCGTAGTTTTTATATAGGTTTAACCCTGCATCATAGGCAACTCTTAGATTTTGCCGCTAAAGGGATTTTTTTGAAATTGATGCTAATGTTGCCTATGAAATAATAGAGGGATTATTGGGAGTTCCACCACCAAGAACGGGTTTACTTTTACACAAGAAGGGATTCAAATATTAGATAAATTGGGTGACTTACAGAAAAATTTGGTTGAGTTGCAAAAATATAATGAACCCCTCAAACATATCAGTGGAAACCTCAATCGCATGAATACTTTGATTACTCTATGTAATAAGCGGTTGTATATTTTAGATCTCAAGGTGGTCTCTTTTGCTGAGAATATTGGGAAGCGTAAAGAGCCTCCCGGGTTTGATAAAGCCCTCACTAAGGTGGCAAAAAACAAAGATGACAGTACTTGAATCTATGCATTATGCCTAGCTAGGGGCATAAAACGATAACGCTTGTTGGGAGGAAACCCAATGAATAAAATATGTTTTCTCTTTTTGTTTCTGTTTTTGTGTGTTCACACAATTATGCCTCTATTATGATTGTGTTTTTATGTTTCAATTAGTGTTTTGCCAAGTTAAGCCTTTAGGATAGCTTTGGGTGATAGTTGATTTGGTCCTGTTGAAAAACAGAAACGTTTGTGTCCAGTAGCTGAATTTTTAAAAATCACAGAAGTGACGAAAAAATCTGAATTTTTGACAAAAAGATTGATATACAAATTGCTTCTGTTGTCCTAATTTTTTAGAATTTTTGGAGTTGCAAAAGTATGAGTAAAATTCGAGTGTTTACAGACTATTCTGTTTTTGTCATATTCTGTTTTCGTTGCATTGTGTGCTTATTTTGATAAATCTATGGATTGTATCGGGGGGTATAGGCCATGGTAAAGTTAGAATATAGTAGGCATAATGCAATAACAAAATATGAATGGGTTTGCAACAGTACTTAAAGCAAAGATTGGTTTTCTTATGCTAACAGATCTCACGAAGGTTTTGTTAAGTTTTGTGTGATTGAAGTTTTCAAGTTTTGGGTGAGATCTCGATGGATGAAGGAATAAGGAGTGAAAAGAGTCTAAGCTTGGGGATGCCCATGGCACCCCAAGGTAATATTCAAGGAGAACCAAGCAACTAAGCTTGGGGATGCCCCGGAAGGCATCCCCTCTTTCTTCTAACAACCATTGGCAATTTTACTTGGAGCTATATTTTTATTCGTCACATATCATGAGTTTTGCTTGGAGCGTCCTGTATTATATGAGTCTTTGCTTGTTTTGCTTTTTAGTTTGTCGCAATCATCCTTGCTGGACACACCTATTTGAGAGAGCCATAATGATGATATGATTTGTTAGAATTGCTCTATGTGCTTCACTTAAATTTTTTGAGCTATGGAATTGCTCTAGTGCTTCACTTATATCTTTTTGAGCACGATGGTGCTTTATATTTTGAAGAAATATGCTCTCATGCTTCACTTAGATTATTTTGAGAGTTGGTAGAATTTTGAAGAAATTCTCTCATGCTTCACTTGTATTATTTTGAGAGAAGGAAAAAATTATTTATGCTCATGTTCTTCACTTAAATTTATTTGAGAGCTTGTTAAAAGCAATGGTAATATATTAATCTAGTCCCAAAGTGATAGATATCCAAGAGGGATATAATAAAACTTTCATGAAAGATCATTGGATAAAATAAACATCATTCTTTGTAATAGTTTTGAGATATGATGATAGTAATATGTGAGTCATGTTGGTGAGTAATTATGCTTTAGTAAGAATATTGGTGTTAAGGTTTGTGATTCCCTATGCAAGCACGAAAGGCAATAGTTATGCAATGAAATTACATCCTACTTGTGGTGAATTATTCGCTGTTAGTTATGCTTAATGCTCGTTTATGGGAATTTTTGCTTTTTGGTTGGTTGGTTCTCAATCTATTTGCTAGCATTTCCTTGTACTAAGTGGGAATACTACTTGTGCATCCAAAATCCTTAAACCAAGTTGTGCCATACGAGTCCACCATACCTACCTATATGCGGTATTTCCGTGCCGTTCCAAGTAAATTTGTATGTGCCAACTCTAATTTTCCAAATGAATTTCCTTTTTGTGTGCCCGTACCGCTTATGAAGCGGCAGGGGGTGGCCAATATTTTTCCATGCTAGATGTGTTATTCTCAAGATGAGTGTTTATTCACTTGTCATTGCACGAGAGTGTGGCGGTAATAGGGATGGCCAGTCCCGAAATGAAAAAGAAATTTACTTTATGTTGTCAAATAATAAATTCCTTGGAAAGTGTTGGTATGGAAGGCACCCATGGATACGGCTAGACATGGATTGTGAAAGAATGGTGGAAAAAGTAATAAACTTTATTTTATGTTTGGGAACCGCCTATGATGTATCTAGCATGGAAAGTATTGGGAATTCTCGGTCGTTTCCGTTGACAGGGAAAGCATGCCTCTCAAAATATTTTATCTCTCAATTTAAGCTTTGAGCTCTGGCACCTCTACAAATCTCTGTTTCCCTCTGCGAAGGGCTTATCTATTTACTTTATGCAAAAAAAAATATTTGAGTCTCCATCTTCTCTTATAAAGCACCAACTAGGGAGCACTATGGTCATACTTGTGCATTGGATGTAGCTAATATTCGAGTGTGTATCATGAATGGATCAATGATTGAGCATGATGGGCTAGGGATAGCTTTCTTTAGTGTTGATATTTTGAAAGACATGGTTGCTTGTTGATATGCTTGAGTATTGAAATCTTCATGTAAAATATAGACTATTGCTTTAAATCATATAAAAGTCCAAATGTCCATGCTACAAAAGAAAAGAATATGTGATGAACATGTTAGCCAGCATTCCACATTAAATTTTTTGTTTTTATCATTTACCTACTCAAGGACGAGCAGGAACTAAGCTTGGGGATTCTGATACGTCTCCAACGTATCTATAATTTTTTATTGTCCATGCTGTTATATTATCATTCTTGGATGTTTTATATTCATTTTATAGCAACTTTATATTTTTTGGGACTAACCTATTGACATAGTGCCAAGTGCTAGTTGCTGTTTTTTGCTTGTTTTTTTACTTCGCGAAATATCCATATCAAACAGAATCCAAACACAGTGAAATTTTTGGAGATTTTTTCTGCCTAGAAGACAGTTTGGGAGCCAAGGAAGTGCACGAGGGGAGGCCCGTGGGGCCCACAAGACACCAGGGCGCGCCAGAGGCCCCTAGCACGCCCAGGTGGGAAGTGGGACCCACGGGAGTCCTTTCCACCGCCTCTCAGCTCTATAAATACCCAAATATTCCAGAAACTCTAGGGGGTCGACGAAACACAATTCTAGCAGCCGCAAATTCCAGAAACACGAGATCCAATCTAGAGCCCTATTCCGGCACCTTGCCGAAGGGGAACACGGTCACGGAGGGGTTCATCATCCTCATTGGTGCTCCTTCGATGATGCGTGAGTAGTTTACCATAGACTTACGGGTCCGTAGGCAGTAGCTAGATGGCTTCTTCTCTCTTTTTGATTCTCAATACAATGTTCTCCTCGATGTTACTGGAGATCTATTTGATGTAATGAATTTTTGCGGTGTGTTTGTTGGGATCCGATGAAATGCGAGTGATCAGTTCTATCTATGAATATTATTTGAGTCTTCTTTTGATCTCTTATATGCATGAGTGTTATAGCCTCGTATTTTTTCTCTAAAACTTTGGTTTGGTTTGGCCAACTAGATTGATTTTTCTTGCAATGGGAAGAGGTGCTTTGTGATGGGTTCGATCTTGCGGTGTCCTCACCCAGTGACAGAAGGGGTAGCGAGGCACGCATGTATCGTAGCTATTAAGGATAAAAAGATGGGGTCTATTCCGACATGAATAGATCCTGCCTACATCATGTCATCGTTCTTATTGCATTACTCTGTTTCTCCATGAACTTAATACACTAGATGCATGCTGGATAGCGGTCGATGTGTGGAGTAATAGTAGTAGATGCAGGCAGGAGTCGATCTACTAATCTTGGATGTGATGCCTATATACATGATCATTGTCTTGGATATCGTCATAATTATTTGCTGTTCTATCAATTGCCCAACAGTAATTTGTTTACTCATCGTATGTTATTTTCTCGAGAGAAGCCACTAGTGAAATCTACGGCCCCGGGTCTATCTTTTATCATATTGTTTTCAGATCTATTATTCCAAAAACCCAAAAATAACTTGCTGCACTTTTTCTTTATTTATTTTATTTTGTGTTTTCACTAGATCTATTTATTCAATCTCATACAATTTTATCTATCTCAATACCAAGGAGGGATTGACAACCCCTCTTACACGTTGGGTTGCAAGTATTTGTTATTTGTGTGCAGATACCGTTTACATAGTGTTGCTTGGTTCTCTTACTGAATTGATAACCTTGGTTTCATAACTAAGGGAAATACTTACCGTTGATTTGCTGCATCATCCTCTCCTCTTCGGGGAAATAACAACGCAGATACAAGCAATCACTCAGTCAAGGCGGTGGCTGAAGATGTCGAATTAGAAGTCCCTGAAGATGATGTTTGGCCTTACGCATGTGCCACTTCTTCTGGAAGCACTAAGACTCAACATGACCATCCTGGTTGCAGTAGCTGCAATGAGGACAAGAGCGGCCCTGACCGGCAGTAGGAGTGGGCAAGAGTGGTGGAGCACTGTAACGGGAAGGAGTCGGTGCAGTAGGCGGCATAGCAGAAGCTCGAGCCGCAAGCATAGAGGGAACCTCAAGTAAACCAGTGCCATGTAAGCGAGTCTCCTCGGCACGAATCTCAGAGAGCGCCTCCATGAGGGAAATACGGCCACGAGCAAACAACTGAGCGCGTCGGGGCTCAAACTCCTTACCAAGCCGAGACAAGAACTCATAGACACGATGAAACTCCAAATCAGCTTGCACAGCCTGGCAACACTGGCAAGTACAACAACCAGCAGTGCGGAGAGAATCAAGCTAACGCCAGATAGTAGTACTCTGTGCGTAGAAATCATCAACAGTGGAGTCACTCTACTGAAGAGCATGCTCCTGACGGACAGACAGGTATAAAGCATCACCAGAGGGCTGATAGCGCTGAGGAAGATGAGTCCACCTCTCAAATATAGTAGGGAGGCCCAAGAACTCAGAGGCAAACTGTGGTAGGACACTAGCAGTGAGAACAGCTGCGGCACGTGCATCATCATCAAGCCACTGAGTGTAAGCAGACAGAGCCTCATGATAAGTGTGAAGAGCATTCTCATAAGTCAAAACATGCTCATCATAAGCATGAACAACAAGCTTAGTTGTATCCTTCGCAGCTTGATTAGCATCCACGGCAAGAACTGGTGGCGTCGGCGGAGTAGGAGCGACAGGAGGAACCGGACGCGATGGACAGGGTACGTCGCTAGAAAGAACGCCCCAAAGATGAATGCCCCGCATATGAATGTGCATAAATCCAACAAACTCGATGTAGTTAGTACCATCAAAGACCACCGGACAACGAGGAACTGCAACATAGCCAGACGCAGTAGACATTGTAACTTCTTTTTTTTGTTGATCAACAAAAAGCAGACGAGAGACCAGCTAGCGCACACGCGCGGTTAGCAGAAGTAGTCCAGCACCAGGAGGCGGGTCAGCGACGTCCACGTGGGTGGAGACCATGTCCAGCGGGCAGGTCAGGCGGCAGGCAGCAGATGGATCGAGAGGAGCAGATAGCGGGCGGGTCGAGCCTGGCGGGTGGGGAAAGTATCTGGTGATACCAATCTTTACATGATACCATGATACCAACTTGAAAATTTCAAATTTAAACATGTCAAAAAATTCTGAAAAAAATCATGGATGTTCACAACACATATGTCGACAAATCCTAAAAAATTCCGATCAAAATTTGAAATATATAAGGAGAAACAAAAAAGACAAATTCAGATGTGAATAGTGTCATTTTGCTTTTGTCTTCTTTTGACACTATTCATGATGGATTTGTCTTTTTTGTATCTCCTTGTGTATTTTGAATTTCAATCTGAATTTTTTAGGAGCTATCAACATATGTGTTGTGGACATCCATGATTTTTTTTAGAATTTTTTGACATGTTTAAATTTGAATTTTGCAAGTTGGTATCACGGTATCATGTAAAGTCTGGTATCATGTGATATTTTCCCCTGGTGGGTGAGGGCGATCGATCCGGAGAGACAGCTGTGACTCGATCCAGAGCGGCGACAACTCAATCTGGACTGGTGGGTGGTGGCAACTTCGATCGGGACCTGCAGCTGCTCGATCTGGATCGGGGGCGGATGAAACGGGGCGGCGGCTGGAGTCTCGATCTAGAGCTGAACCGGGCCGGAGGCGGTCAGCCGTCGTGGATCCAGCGGCCCGGGCCTCATGGGACAGAGGCAGACGGGGGATGGATGGGCGGGAGAAGAACAATAGTAGCCAACAGATCTGGCCACCACGAAGAAGTCAGCGGCGGTCGAGGAAGGAGGCGTCGCGACGGTGGATCAACAACACAGTTGCGCGTGCGAGAAAATTGACCTAGCTCTAATACCATGTTAAGAATATGCAACCTGTATTTTCATGAGGCCATATGCCAATATATATACACGTACATGTGTAGGATATGCAGAAAACCCCTTATACAACGGGATAAATACACAAGGCTACATGGCTATATAAATAGTGCTCTAAATACATGATACATAAATCAAGCGACAGAGTTCAAGGACCACAGAAGCGACTTGGAACAAACATGTTAGTGGCATTACTTATTTTGCCTATACATCAATTACTAATTTACTACACAATCATAGTTTTCCTACTTCAAGGGACGCCAAGTTCTCCATTCCTTTTGGCAACCTTTTTTATTTTATCAACACATAGGCATATCAAATGTCTTAACTGAATTTAAAAAAAATGGCTTAACTGAACAATACTTGAGTTAATTCATTAATGAGAGGCAATTTTCTATGTATGGTGGTAGCTACGCATGCATGGTGGCAGCTACACACCCTTCGGCATAAGTGACTTTTTATATATATGAGATGTCGGGGTTTTTATGGCATTGTCACAAGTGCATTTTTGTTGTATAGAAATGACTTTTTCTCATTTCTCTTTGTCTTTTTTATTACCTTTTTGACACAAGTGTCTTTTCGTTGTGTAGAAAGGGCCTTTTCTCACTTCTCTTAGTCTTTTTACTTGCGTTTTTGGCATAATTGCTTGATTGCTTGCCTGGTCCAAAGTCACATATTTTCGTTATAGTTATTTTTCATAGTCCAAAATAGTTTATCAAAATAACTAAAGATAAAAATTGGGGCGGTGTGTAGCTAACACCATCAGTAGCAAATTATTTTTGATTCATTAATTCTAGTTCCTAAGGTGTCTAATGTCTGCAAAAGAAGTAACGTGCCTATGTCCATTGGGAGTTCGTCAACATCTGCACCCCTTAACCCTAGGTACCTAATGTGTAAATTCACGACATACTTGAGGTTGACATCAGAGCTACTTTCGCCTTAATTTCTAAGACCCAACACTCGTAGAAATTGAAAACTTGAGAGATGGCAAACGATCACAAGTATCTAGAGAAAAACACAAAGGACCTCGGTTTTGATAATCTAGTGCTATCAAATTGACGGATGTGCAACTTTGCCCTGCTATTATAAATCAAAACATGTGAACATTCATTTGCAGATTAGGTGCATGTGGCCCAGCATTATCCAATACATATGTATCTAAAAGTATAATATATTTTTCTAAGGGGGTGTAGCCACCCCCCCCCCCCCAAATATATTTCCAAGGGGGGCATAACCTTCTGGTCATGTGAATATCACGCCGCCAGAGAAAACAAAGAGCATGCATCATCCAAATGATCCGAATGTCACACCCTTCCAGTTCTTCCACCTTTATTGCAAGTCTAGAGAAGACGGGAAGCGATGTTGAATTAATCCACTTCGGGGCCGTTTGCTCCTCTAAAGGATAAGTGTCCGTTTGCTTCTCTAAATTATAAGAGATCGGTTAGAGTTGCTCTTTAAATCTTGTCAGGCCTTGTACAGTGCTAGGTGTTTAGGGAGGTGCTTAGAAAAATAAATCGGGTTTTTCTAAAGCACCAGTGCCTATTTCTATAGGAAAGACGCCTAATTAAGCGTCCGCCCTATACAAATAAGCACCGGTGCTTAAGGAAAGCCCGGTTTATTTCTTCAACATCTCTGCTAAGCATCTTCCATTGTACAAGGCCTCAGTGCTTTGGTACATGATTTAAAGCCATGTGATGATCTTTGTAGCTTAGAGCATCTACAGCCGGACTTGGCAAATTTGACCCCTATACGTCCACGGACGCGCCCGGACACGCCCGCGGGTGCATCCGGACGGGCCCTCATATTTTCTTCTCGGCATTCACATATCTCAAATCCAGACTCTCAAATCTATGCAAATACATGCACGTCGATCATACAAGCCGATGTCGCACGTAAATAGCAAATGTTGGTAAGAAGCATAGATAGTGTTTACATAAAATTTATTTTAAGTGCCAAACTCAAGCATTGGCTTCTTGGTTGCCATTGTGGGTCCACATGTGCTCCACAAGATCACTTAGTTGCATGTGCACCTGTTAATCTCGAAGATTCTAATGCATCTTGTAACATCCCCAGCATCATACTACAGTAATCCCTTATGATCAGTGCCAAATCATTTTGATTTACAAAGCTTAATCATAATGGATTAATATCTCATTTCAAATTCCTTCTCTGAATTCAATTCAAATTCAAAGTGCAAATTGAAGTTGCTCAAAAGTTGCTGGAAAAATGTTCACTATCTAGCAAATATTCCAAAACAATTTGATGTTAAGGAAAACAACATCACCATCAAGTCAAAGTGGGCCAAAGCATTTGAAACAGTGCCAAAACAGCACTTTAAATGCCATATTCATTTTTGAAAAATCCAAATGAATTCCAAAATTGCCCAAACTTTTTGTGGCAGAGCAAAATAATGCATTGTAATATTGTGGACCCATTTTACATTTTTGCAAAAGCATTTGGTAGCTCTTTTCTTTTTTAAGTCTGCTATAAAAGGAAAAACAGCAAAAGAAATGGAAAAGGCCAAAATTGCTGGGCTTAAGTCAACAGTGCCAGGACCTAGCCCATCTGGCCTTTTTCTCACTCCTCACTCTCTCTCCCTCGTGATGTCAGCGCGCGTCTGGCCGCGCCGGCGAGCGCCGACGAGACGGTGACACGAAGATGCCACCGACAGCAGGAGGATAAGGAGGCCCCGTCCCTCTCCCCTGGTCATCCCTATCCACTTTCCCCTCTCCCTGCTCTCTCTCGCTCACTCGCGAGCTTCACCGAGTGCGCCCGTCCCTACTCGCCGTCGCAGCCATGGCCAACGACCTCGCCTCGCATCGCCGACCTGTCCATCCTCTCCGCCGTCGTCGACTACCCCGTCCTCATCCACGCGTGCAAGCAGACGAGCTTTGCATTGCCGGATCGAGCTGCCCCTCTCCTTCTCGGACTCCGGCGATCTCCGGCGACTGCGCTCGCCTCTACTGCTACTAACCTGTCGCCGGCTTTCCGTAGCCGCACGGTGAGCATCCACGTCGTCCTCCCCCTTCTATTTCGCTCTGCTGGCCGCTCCGTTGCCGATCCCATTTAGCCCGAGCTCGGCGGCGCCACTGCCGATGTTCTGCTCGAAGCAGAGCCGCTTGAGCCGTCACACACTGTCAGCCATGATCTGGGTGCTCCGTAGAGCTCGCCCGTGAGCTTCGTTAGCTCATCGTAGCCGCGCGGCCGAGTTCATTCGAATGCCGCCGCCGCAAACGTCGTCGCCGGCGTCTTTTCCGGCCATCGCAGCTCCGGCCACCACTCCCATCCGACGCGGCATCGAGTCCTCGTTCGAACGCAGCAATCCACGTGCGTTTTGGTGCCCCACAGCAAAATCCCGACGTTCTCCGGTGTTCGGCCGCCGCAAAAAGGGTCACCGGCGCAACTCCGACGCGGGCGCTGACCTGGCGTGGCATGGGGCCCGCCCTGTGCCATTGACCGTGGGCCCCCATCGTCTGTTTGACCGTGTTGACCACGGTCAACGCGGGTTACTGTTCACCCTAAGTCACTGACGTGTGGGCCCCCTGTGTTAATTAAACTAATTAGGTTTTTAAATTAATCTGCTAATTAGAATAGACACAAAGATGTGGGGTCCACTCACTAATTAGTCTGTTTGTTTAGTTTAACTCACTGTTAGACTCACAGTGGCTGACAGGTGGGTCCCACCTGTCAGTTTGACCAGTCAGCAGTTCAGTTGACTGCTGATGCAATGTTGACATCACTGCTGACGCAATAATCCTTTTCTATTCATTTAAATAATTTCAAAAAGAAAAAAGTCCATTTTACTACCCTGAATAAAGTTGGTGGTTCACTTTACCCCCTGATCATTTTTTCTGCTCCTTTCACCCCCCAAACAAAACCATACCAGACAAAATAACCCCCTGGCTGGTTTGTCTCCATCTGATGCTGACGTGGGTCAAGTCAATGGTGGTTTTGACCTGGTGGGGCCCTCTTATCAGACGTTGCTGAGATTGAGCTACTCGTGCCGCTTCGTTCGGGCTCACCTCAGGCTAGATCGGGCTGGACGGAATGGCAGCCCAGGCGCGGGGCAAAGGAACAAGCCGGCTGTGCTGTGCGGTCGGTGATGCAGGTCGGGGCGAGGCGGCTAGAGGTGGGCCCATGCGAGCGACCCTGGTGGTCAATGCGCAGGAGCGCGTCGAGGCGCGTTCACTCCTCTCCTGGACGAAGCCGAGGCGGAGGTTGGGCATGGCGCCGGCGGGACTTGGCGCGGGCGACGGCAAGGCGAGGCGGAGGTCGAACCCTCGCCGGATCTAGAGCGACCGAGGGTGAAGCGGAGGTGGCCAGTGGTTGCAGGTGACCGGCGGCGTGGCTCAACTCCAAATGGCGGTGGTGTCCTGTTCAAATCAATAGAGGGAGAGGTGAGAGAAACAAGAGAGAGGGCGTGCAGGAAGGAGAGGAAGGGAGGAAGATGGAGAATAGGAGAAGAAACGGGAGACGGACCGAGTGGCTTACCAATGCCGGAGTCGAGGAAGAGGCAGCCACCAGAGGCGTAGGGGATGCGTAGTCGTCGTGGTGAGACGAGGAGGAAGCGCTGGAAGAGCAGCAGAGGAACGGGAGCCGCGCCAGGGTCGCACCACCGCAGTAGAGGTGCTTGCCTCAAGAAGCAGAGCCGCGTCGGGGTTGCGCCGTCGCGCGGTACCGCCAACGTGCGCGAGCACACCGAGCACGGGAGTACCATCCAGGAGGAGTAGGCACGCGAAAGGGCGCGATAGGCGACGGAGAGGACCAACCAGAGACGCCGGAGCCACGCCGGTGTGGGAGGCAAAGCTGTGCCCGGAACCCTAGCAACGGGGAGGGTCGCGGGTGGGCGCCAGAGGCCCCGAGAGGCGAATCTAGCGGGTTGAGGGGAGGGAGCGAGGCCAGGCGAGCACGAGAGTGTGCCGCGCGCTGGCGATAGCCGCCCGACCTCGCCGGCGAGAGACGTGGCAGGGGCAGCGCTGGATGAGGTGGTTGGCTGGCGCCTGATAAGAGGGGCCCACCCAGGTCAAAACCATCGTTGACTTGAGCCACATCAGCATCAGATGGAGACAAACCAGCCAGGGGGTTATTTCGTCCGGTATGGTTTTGTTTGGGGGGTGAAAGGAGCAGAAAAAATGATCAGGGGGTAAAGTGAACCACCAACTTTATTCAGGGTGGTAAAATGGACTTTTTTCTTTCAAAAAATGCTAAAATCTTTGTAAATTCGTAGAAATTAAACCGTAGCTCGGATCAAAAAAAATTCTACATGAAAGTTGGTCAGAAAGACGAGACGAATCCGACCGTGGCATCTGTTTCCGTGTCAGGACCCTCTACGTAGGAGAACCCACAACTTTTCATCTGTTTCTGGTAGAGGAATAGTGCATATATACCGGTTAATAAATCCAACTTTAATCCTAAAATAACTAAAATGATTTAGACATGTCTTTAGGCAACCCTGCACTGCACGTTAGCATAGCATGCTCTGTCTTGCATATGTTTGTGTGTATTTATTTTTTTCCTCCCCCTCTTCTCTCTCGGTAGACCCCGACACCAACGTAGTCCCCGAGGCCGACGCAGCTCCGGAGTCCGACTACACTGTTGACGACCCTTCTCTTGCCGTAGAGCTTCCAGGCAAGCACCCCCCTTTGAACATACCGATATCGCCTATTCTTTCTGTCTTATGCTTGCACTAGAAAATGCTGCTGCTACTGCTTATCCTATTTCTGATGCATAGCCTGATTTTGTAACCTGCTATTGTTACCTACCTGTTTATCCTAAACTGCTTAGTATAGGCTGCATAGAGACCCACCAGAGACCCCACTTTGACCCAGTTGCCCCCGCTGGATTATCAGACGACTCGATCAACGTGATCGACAACCAGGCCCCGGCACCGCACATCACCCCCCCTAGTTGTACGACACTGCAGCGTTACTATCGAGTGCCGAGCGTGATACCTCGTTTAGCACTTCTGAAGTTAACTCTGTAGAGTAGCTATTCGGTTGTGGTCATCGAGGGTGATTCCTCCTTCACCACTCCTGATAACGACGCTATCGTGCAACACCTCAAGTGTGAACCCATCGAGGGTGACTCCTCCGAGTTCACCTTGACGGTTACATCGAGTACGAATCCAACGAGGGTGATACCTAGGATTCCCCTGATGTTATGGACACACGGATACTTGGACTTTACAACTGTTACTTGGAAAGGCGGGTCGACCCTGAGGGGTACCCGCGTGAGCCTAAGTGACGAGTAATATGGAGTCGGGTTGACCTGGAGGGTACCCGAGAGATAAATATGAGGTGCAGCCGGGCATTCTTAGCCCTTGCAGCAAGTCCTCGAGGCGGGGCGACGGGGTCACATCGATCGTGAGTCTCTGTCCGTTACCGCACGCTACCAACACACTAACGATTTGGATATTTGATCCGAGTGGGCCTTTGGCCCAATAGCACTAACCATCACGTGGGAACAATTATGGGCACTCTGCGTCGTATGCATCAGCCGAAGCTTAATAGACATCAGCGACTGAGCGGCGCGCACTGGGTTGGACTGGTAACGCCCTTCACTTGTATAAGGGGGGCTAGGTCTGCTCACCGGCCGCGTTCGCAACGTGCAGGAGCGTCCGGGGCGATGGCCCAAGACCCCTGGGGGCATAGGTTAGTCCGGCGTGCTGACCTTTCTGTTAAGCTTAGGTCGGGTTGTGGCGTATTGTTTGGCCGAGGCCGGGCATGACCCAGAAAAGTGTGTCCGGCCGGAGTTAATCGAGCGTGGTGGGTAAGTTGGTGCACCCCTGTAGGGAAGAACTAATCTATGCATAGCCGGATCCCCGGTAACGGACGCTCAGACTTGTATCCCGATCGATACAACTAGAACTGGATACTTGTGATGAGAAATGGATAGTATGGATCAGGGATTGCTTTCTCGCAGGGAGTCGAGAAAGGATCTCTGGCCGTGGTTGATACCTAATGATACTACTACTTTTTACTGTGCTAATCTACACTCTTCTAATGCTGCAAGACCGCTGAAGATGCTAGTCTTCGATAGGACTAGGCCTTCTCTCTATTCTGGTATTTCTGCAGCCCAGTCCACATATACAGCCTTTCTTTGATAATGTTGCATATGTAGTGTAGATCCTTGCTTGCTGAGTACTTCGGATGAGTACTCACGGTTGCTTTGCTTCCTCTTTTTCCCCATACCCGAATGATGCATCCAGACGACGGAGCCCCGGAGCCAGCTGCCCCTGTCGACGATCACTACTACTACCCCGAGGATGGCTACTACTATGAGCTGGCCGATGACCAGGAGTAGGATCGGAGGGTCCCAGGCAGGAGGCCTGCGCCTTTTCGATCGTAGCTGTTGTTTTGCACCACCTTCTTAAAGGCTTATCTGTATCTCTTTTATATCTGTACTCCAATATCTAATGCTTCCGCTGATGCTTGTCAACATCATGCTTATGTATTTGAGCCCTCGAGGCCCTAGCTTGTAATATAATGCTTGTATGCCTTTATTTATGTTTTAGAGTTGTGTTGTGATATCTTCAAGTGAGTCCTTAGGCTTGATCGTGTGCATTTGCGTGTATGGTTAGTGCATGATTGAGCCGGGGGCGTCACAGGTTGGTATCAGAGCCGACTGCCTGTAGGAACCCCCCTTTCCAACTCCTTGGCTGAAGTTGAGTCTAGTGGTCCAAAACTGATTTACTAACTTGGCTGTGTGGCTTACGGGCCCACGTCGCCAATTGGGTGGTATTAGGATCTTTTATTCCTCGTCTATACTCTGGGACTCTTATCTCTCTTCTACTCGGGTTAAAGATTTTGCTAACTCTGAAATTAGGCTCTCGTAACCACTTCATCCCGGAGAGCCCCTTCACTACAGATGATCACTTGCTTCACCAGAAGATTCTGCAGATACTCCTCGATGTTTCCCGAGACTCTATGCCCACTGCTTTGCAGTTCCTGACCACTGATAAATACCCGTGGATAACATCCTTGCCGTTTGTACCTTCATCCCCAATTGTTCATGTGCTTTCCAAAATACTTTGAAATGTTATCTGATCTCCCGAAAATCCTCTGTAGCCTATTGCTCCCGAAAATCTTGCTTGCTTGCATTATGGTTAATTCCATATGTTTAGCAATATTCATTAACATCCTTTGCCATTACCATTCCGAGTCCCTTGTTTCAATATGTTGCGAATGCTCGCAATCATCAGTCGAATCCGGAACTTCATCCTTCCGGCTCAGACGTCATTCTGGATATGAGCTGGTTCTCGGTAAATCGATCCTTGATTGATTGGCCATCTAATTCTATTCAACATACTCATCTTTTTATCAGAGCATCTGCCTCTGATCCCCCGATTTTGGAATCGTAAACCCTTCGTATTTAAGCTGCGGCTTGTTCAGATGTTTTCTATAATTCGATGCATTTGCATTCTTCTTCTTCTGGTTGAGTACCGCTACTCATATCAGATCCTTTGCCGACCACCTGATCTTTGGTTGGATTAATATCCGACAAAGTCCTTTTTATTCAACAAATCTTGTGAGCTCTTCCTCTAATACATAATGCCTTTGGTAAATTGAATCCTCTGATTACTTTCGAGCTTGTGTTATCTACTCCTGAAGTTGCGGTATAGGTTCCTAAGATACCCCTACGGGTTGAACCTATGCTTTCCCTAATCCGTGTGAACTCGAAAGTTATGCGAGTCATACTCTTCTGGTGCTTCACCAGATAAATCTTCCGCACTACAATTTCTTCGAAAACGAGGAGTGAATGAAAGGTTATGCATTGAAGAAGTGGGAGTCGACCTTGAACCTCTGTGTTCATGCCCATGCACCCGATGTAGAACTCATCATGGAAGCTGCTCATAAAAATAATTGTTCCCTTGGTATAAGTTCATCTTGTATCTGTGAATTGATCCTTTGCAATCGTGGTTCCGACCATATTTTCTCCTTGATTCCATTTCCCGGACAAGATAAAATACTTGTCCTCTGCAGATCATTTCACCCGTCCAACCTCTACTCTGATTTACCTTCGGGTATTATCCCTAGTACTTGTTACTGGGAAGTTTAATACTCCATCACATCATTCCTAGCCTGATCGGCTATATCATCATCGTGCTAAATTTTAACCGTGCTACCTGGTTCTTATTCCCGGAGCACAACTTTTCGACAATGAGCGAAGCTTACGCCGATCTTCCTCATCTTATCATTTCACCTCGAACAACAAGCTTGATTTTGAGCTTCTGACGTATCCGTGGTTCCAATAGCCTTCGTTTCATCATTCCTTTTGCTTGATGTCGTTGCTGCTCGATGGCATCTTCATAGAGCCTCTCGACAAAATTAGTCGTGATCACCATCAATATACTGACTTGTTCTAGGATTTCAATCGAATTCTTGAGGAGAAATACCATCCTTGTCCCTCGATGATTTGTGTTATCATCGACAACATCCTTGACTTCCTACCAATACAGACTTGGTCATGTTTTGGGTATATCTTACGTTCCTCGACATTCTTGGAATTGTTCCTTTGTACTTCTTGTGACTTTCAGATTCAATCTTGCTTGAAACACCATGTTAATGCTACCTCGAAGCATGACTGTGGTACGCCGAACAACAACGAGAACATTGGAAGTGCATTGCCAAATGTTTCTTGCTCTATTATCCAAACACCGTTGTATGGATAACATCATGAATTCCCTTGCCCCTTTATCCAAATGGTGATGTACTTGTTGTTCTGACATGTATATCATGCTCTATTTTTCCTTGGGAAGGATATACACCTAATACTTGTGTATAATCACATTTCCTTTCCATTGGTCTGTTTAATCTAATAATCACATTTTCCTTCCATTCATCTAATTAACCTTTCTTGTGATTGGTATGATCTAAGCAGTAACAATTCCCTGCTTATGTAAACATCTCGAAGTACAATTTGGTCAGAAAGACCCTGTTACTATTGTTGATGACATTCCGGTAACCACCGATGGACGAGAACTTTGCCTATTAGTCCGCCTCGTTTTAACGAGCAGGAAAATGGTTCTCTTCGTCCCTCGCCCTTGGTACCGACGTTGTTACCGACATAACTGACAGACTATCCTCTGACATACCTTGATGTCGTGACCGTTAAGATGTCACCGTTCTCCCTACTTTTGATGGACACCCCACCCCCCCACAGTTCCACAGGATCGGAACCTGACTCTCCTGTACATCCTTGATTCCGAAGTATCATATTCTCTTGGCTTTGTGTGTTGTCATGAACCACCTTCCGAGAGATGATCTATTCCCGATGCTCTGAACCCCCTTCTCACACTCTGTTCAGGTATCGATCGTTTGTCCATTCGCTTGAAACTTCCTATTGTACCTTCATACTTTGCTCTCGATGTTTTCTTAAGTTTCAACTCGAGAGATACTTCTGCCACAACCCCTGAATTGTCCACCAGATAATCGACCCTACAAGGGTCAGTTCTCCCGAAGTTACTCTTTACTTCCCCACTTAAATCTCGGGACGAGATTTCTTGTAGTGGAGGAGATTTGTAACATCCCCAACATCACACTACAGTAATCCCTTATGATCAGTGCCAAGTCATTTTGATTTACAAAGCTTAATCATATTGGATTAATATCTCATTTCAAATTCCTTCTCTGAATTCAATTCAAATTCAAAGTGCAAATTGAAGTTGCTGGAAAAATGTTCACTATCTAGCAAATATTCCAAAACAATTTGCTGTTAAGGAAAACAACATCACCATCAAGTCAAAGTGGGCTAAAGCATTTGAAACAGTGCCAAAACAGCACTTTAAATGCCATATTCATTTTTGAAAAATCCAAATGAATTCCAAAATTGCCCAAACTTTTTGTGGCAGAGCAAAATAATGCATTGTAATATTGTGGACCCATTTCACATTTTTGCAAAAGCATTTGGTAGCTCTTTTCTTTTTCTAAGTCTGCTGTAAAAGGAAAAACAACAAAAGAAATGGAAAAGGCCAAAATTGCTGGGCTTAAGTCAACAGTGCTAGGACCCAGCCCATCTGGCCTTTTTCTCCCTCCTCACTCTCTCTCCCTCGCGCTGTCAGCGCGCGTCTAGCTGCGCCGGCGAGCGCCGACGAGACAGCGACACGACGACGCCACCTACAGCGGGAGGATAAGGAGGCCCCGTCCCTCTCCCTGGTCATCCCTATCCACTTTCCCCTCTCTCTCGCTCACTCGCGAGCTTCACCGAGCGCGCCCATCGCTGCTCGCCATCGCAGCCGCGGCCAGCGACCTCGCCTCGCACCGCCAACCTGTCCATCGTCTCCGCCGTAGTCGAATACCCCGTCCTCGTCCACGCGTGCAAGCAGACGAGCTCTGCATCGCCGGATCGAGCCGCCCCTCTCCTTCTCGGACTCCGGCGATCTCCGGCGACTGCGCTCGCCTCTGCTGCTACTAACCTGTCGCCGGCTTTCCGTAGCCGCACGGTGAGCATCCATGTCGTCCTGCCCCTTCTCTTCCGCTCTGCTGGCCGCTCCGTTGCCGATCTCGTTTAGCCTGAGCTCGGCGGCGCCACTGCCGGCGTTCTGCTCGAAGTAGAGCCGCTCGAGCCGTCACACGCTGTCAGCCATGATCCGGGTGCTCCGCAGAGCTCGCCCGTGAGCTCCGTTAGCTCGTTAGCTCATCGTAGCCGCGCGGCCAAGTTCATTCGAATGCCGCTGCCGCAAACGTCGTCGCCGGTGTCATTTCCGGCCATCGCAGCTCCGGCCACCACTCCCATCCGACGCGGCATCGAGTCCTCGTTCGAACGCAGCAAACCACGTGTGTTTTGGTGCCGCACAGCGAAATCCCGATGTTCTCCGGCGTTCGGCCGCCACGAAAAGGGTCGCCGGCGCAACTCCGGCGCCGGTGCTGACCTGGCGTGGCGTGGGGCCCGCCCTGTGCCACTGACCGTGGGAACCCGTCATCTGTTTGACCGTGTTGACCATGGTCAATGCGGGTTACTGTTCATCCTAAGTGACTGACATGTGGCCCCCCTACGTTAATTAAACTAATTAGGTTTTTAAATTAATCTGCTAATTAGAATAGACACTGACATGTGGGATCCACTCACTAATTAGTCTGTTAGTTTAGTTTAACTCACTGTTAGACTCACAGTGGCTGACAGGTGGGTCCCACCTGTCAGTTTGACCAGTCAGCAGTTCAGTTGACTGCTGACGCAATGCTGACGTCACTGCTGATGCAATAATCCTTTTCTGTACATTTAAATAATTTCAGAAAATGCTAAAATCTTTGTAAATTCATAGAAATTAAACCGTAGCTCGGATCGACAAAATTTCTACATGAAAGTGGGTCAGAAAGACGAGACGAATCCGACCGTGCCATCTGTTTCCATGTCGGGACCCTCTACATAGGAGAACCCGCAACTTTTCTGTAACGCCCCCAGTGGATAACTACAGTAATCCCCTTTTGATTATGCTAGGTCATCATGATCAACAGTGCTTAATCATCATTAGTGTCATATCTCTTTTCAATTCAAGTTCAAATGGAAATTCAAAACTAAAAGTGAAAATAAAAGTTGTTCAAATCAGAAACTAAAATGTTCAATAAGTAACAAATATTACAGAGACAATTCTAAAATTATATTCAACATATACTAAATAACTTATGAGACTCTAACAACCACAAAACAGAGTTATTTAATACCTTTTTTATTTAAATAAAATCCATATGAAAACATTTGGCCCCAAAGCTATTTTCTACCAAGGTTGGATAATGTACTGATATTATATGAGCAAGTTCCATATTTTACAAAAGTGTTTTGGAATAAAAACAAAAGACAAAACAGGAAAGAAAAACAGAAAACAGAAAAAGAAAAGAAGAAATGGAAAAGTGCCCCTGTGCACTTGAGCCCACAGCCGCACAGGAGCCGGCCCAGCCCAACTAGCCCCCCCTACCCCCTGACGCCGCAGGCGCGCTGTCGAACAGCTAGCGCGCGCGCGCCCTCCCCCCCCCCCTTCTCCTCGGTTGACGCCGCGCCGTTCCGCGCCTGCCAGTGGGGATAACAACCCCTCCTCCACCCCCAGGACGAACTCGAGCTGCCTCCCTCTCCCTCTGCGTCGCCTTCCTCCGCACACCCAAGCGCCACCATGGCCGTGGTCCCGTGAAGCATGCGGCCACCGGCCTTCACTCGCCTCGCCGACGCGCTCACCAGCTCCGCCGACCTCTTGTCCTTCCTCTCCGGCCATCAACTCAAGCCGGGGGCCGCTACAGCTCCGGGATCGAGCCCTTTCCTAAAGCTCGAGCCACCGGCCATCTTCTTCAACCACGGCGCCGCTGCTGCTCCTAAGCCCTCGCCGGACCTTCTTGTGTCCCCACGGTGAGCCATCTCCCCTCCTCTCCCTTCTCGTTTCCTTCCCGCGCGTGTAGCCGTCGCTCCCACCGAGGCCGAGCTCGCCGCCGCTTGAGCTCCTCGCCGGCCTTGTTCCGGTGGCCTCACTGCCGCGTGGCGCTGTCCAACGTGTTCGCCCGCTCCCGTAGATCACTTCCACGCCTCGCGTTCGAGCCGCAGCGCGCTACACTGCTATTTTCGCTGTCACCAGAACACCACCGCCGCCATACGTCGTCGCCGATGATGTTCCGGCCACCCCTCGGCCTCGCGTTCGTCATCACTGGACGCGGCACGAACTGCCCGATCGAACGCAAAAGAAATCGCGCGAAACGGGCCCCTGTGGCGGAATTCCGAGCCTCTCCGGCGAACTCGCCGCCGCGGAGAGCTCGCCGGAGCAGCTCCGGCGCCGTTTCCGGCGTCGCTGACGTGGCAGTCCATGTGGACCTCCCCCACAGTCGCTGCACTGGGCCCCTGGGTCCCGTTGACCCAGTCAAATGATGACTGGGCAACGCCCAGTCACTGTCAGTGGGCCCCGCGTGGGCCCCGTTGACCAGTCAACTGGTCTGTTGACCGCTGACGCAGTGATGACGCCAGGATGACATCATAATTCATTTTCTGACGAATTTAAATAAATATTTAAATTCCAGAAATTAATAAAACTTTAGAAAATCATATCTTTTAATCCGTAACTCGGATGAAAATACTTTCTACATGAAAATTGCTCAGAACGATGGGACGAATACGAACACGCGGTCCGTTCGTCTGTCACACGTCCCTAGCATAGCGAACGTGCATCCGTTCCCCTCTTTTCGTCTGTCCGAAATACCGGACACCGGGAATACTTTCCCGGATGTTTTTCTCTATCGCCGGTATTACCTAGCACTACGATAGAACACCACTTGCTCTGCTTATTGACATGTCATGCTCTTGTTTGCTTTGTATTTACTGTTTCTTCCCCCTCTTCTCTCTCGTTAGACACCGACGTTGTCCCCGAGACCCACGCAACTCAGGAGCCCGACGCCACCGTTGACGACCTTGCCCTTGCCGCCGAGCAACCAGGCAAGCCCCCCCTTTGATCATCCCGATATCGCCCATTCTATTTTCTCATGCTTGCATTAGAATTGCTGCTGCTACTGCTTTACCTATTCTGATGCATAGCTTGTTTATTGTAACCTGCTATTGATAATTACCTGCATATCCTAAACTGCTTAGTATAGGCTGGGTAGAGACCTATCAGTGACCCCACTTATCCCGACTGCCCCGCTGGATTATCAAGAAGACCCGATCAACGGGATTGAAGACCAGACCCCGGCACCGCACATCACCCCCCTTAGTTGTAACGACATTGCAGTGTTAATATCGAGTGCCGAGGGTGATACCTCATGTAGCACTTCTGATGTTAACTCTGTAGAGTAGCTAGTCGGTCGTGGTCATCGAGGGTGATTCCTCCTTCACCGCTTCCGATAACGACGCCGTCGTACGACACCTCAAGTGTGAACCCAGCGAGGGTGATTCCTCCAAGTTCACCTTGACGATTACATCGAGTAGGAATCCAACGAGGGTGATACCTCGGATTCCCCTGATGTTATGGACACACGGATACTTGGACTTTACACTGCTACTTGGAAAGGCGGGTCGACCCTGAAGGGTACCCGCGTGTGATGTGAAGACGGGTTGCCTGCATGCTGCCCGAGTGATGAATACGAGGCGCGGTCGGGCATTCTTAACCCTTGCAGCAAGTCCTCGAGACGGGGCGACGGGGTCACATCTTTCGTGAGTCTCTGCTCGTTACCGCAAGCCCAAGGTACTAACGATTTGGATATTTGATCCAAGCAGGCCTCTGGCCTGATAGCACTAACCATCACGTGGGCATAGTATAGGCGTTCTGCATCGTATGCATCAGCCGAAAGCTCTGTCAGACGTCTAGTTCAGCATGGCGGCACGGACGGACCGGCGCCTTCCTGTAGTGTTGGTGCCTGGCTTCACCGTGTGCGCAACGACCCGGAGGGCGAGGGGCGATGGCCAAGACCCCCTTGCGCTTAGGATGTAGACCAGCGGGGACCTCTCTGCTGAGCTATAGGTAGGGTTGCGGTGTGTCGTTTGGCCGAGGCCGGGCATGACCCGGAAAAGTGTGTCCGGCCAGAGTTAAGCGAGCGTGGTGGGTAAGTTGGTGCACCCCTGCAGGGAAGAAAACTTCTATCGATAGCCTGTCCTACGGTAACGGACACTCGGAGTTGTATCCTGATTGATACAATTAGAACTGAATACTTGGATACTATGGCTCTGGGATTGCTTCTCGCAGGGAGTCGAGAAGGGATCTCAGGATGAGGTTGATAACTGTATGGCTCTGGGATTGCTTTCTCGCAGGTAGTCGAGAAAGGATCTCTGGGTGAGGTTGAGACTTAATGATACTGCTACATTATATGGTACTGTCTACACTCTTCTAATGCTGCAAGACCTCTGAAGATGCTAGCCTTCGATAGGACTAGGCCTTCTCTCTATTCTGGCATTTCTGCAGCCTAGTCCACATATATAGCCTCCCTTGAAAATGTTGCATATGTAGTGTAGATCCTTGCTTGCTGAGTACTTCTGAGTACTCACGGTTGCTTTGTTTTCCTTTTCTCCCCATATCAGTTTGACGTGACCAAGATGACGGAGCCCCTGAGACAGATGCCCCGTCAATCGACTACTACTACAACCCAGAGGATGGATACTACTACGAGTTGACTGACGACCAGGAGTAGGATCGGAGGGTCCCAGGCAGGAGGCCTACGCCTTTCGATCGTAGTGTTTTATTTTGCCCCGCCTTTCTAAAGGCCTTTCTGTTTCTGTTTCATATCTGTACTCAGATATCTGATGCTTCCGCTGACGCTTGTACGCAAGCTTATGTATTCGAGCCCTCGAGGCCCCTGGCTTGTAATATAAAGCTTGTATGACTTTATTTATGTTTTAGAGTTGTGTTGTGATATCTTCCCGTGAGTCCTTAGGCTTGATCGTGTGCATTTGCGTGTATGATTAGTGCACGATTAAGCCGGGGGCGTCACAAGTTGGTATCAGAGCCGACTGCCTGTAGGAATCCCCCTTCCAATTCCTTGGTCGAAGTTGAGTCTAGTAACCAAAAACTGTTTTACTAACTTGGCTGTGTGGCTTACGGGCCCACGTCGCCAATTGGGTGGTATTAGGATCTTTTACTCCTCGACCTATACTCTGGGACTCTAATCTCTCTTTTATTCGGGTTAAATAAAGTTTACTAACACCGACACTTAGGATCTCGTAATTCTCGTCCACCCGGAGAGCTGGATATCTGTGCGATTTCCCTGATATTGATCTGATTAGTTTGATAATAATTTTCCTTTCCATTGTTTTGTTTAACCTTTCTCTCCGAGTTGTATTATACTCCGAGTTGTTATTCGATGAGACCGGATTCTGCATCAGAGTGCACACGGAGAGTAGGATCCAGCAAGTTGATCGATCATCGGTATTCTCTAAACTTGATTTGAGGTTGGGTTATCATCAGATCCGTGTTCGTGAAGAGGATATTCCCAAGACTGTATTTGTTACTCGTTATGGCTCCTACGAGTACACTGTCATGTCATTTGGCTTAACAAATGCTCCAGCCACATTCTCCCGTCTGATGAATTACATCTTCATGGATTACCTCGACAAGTTCGTCGTGGTTTATCTAGATGATATTCTTTTCTATTCAAAGAATAAGGAAGAACATGCCGAACACCTCCGTCTTGTACTGGAAAGGCTCCGAGAACACATGTTGTATGCCAAATACTCCAAATGTGAATTCTGGCTTTCTGAAGTAACTTACCTTGGTCATGTGATTTCCAAGGATGGAATTGCTGTTAACCCAGAACGAGTTCAGGCTATTCTTGACTGGACTCCTCCGAAGAACGTCAAGCAAGTGAGAAGTTTTCTCGGCCTTGCAAGCTATTACCGTCGATTTGTCGAGAACTTTTCTAAGATTGCTAAGCCTTTGACTGATCTGCTTCACAAGGGCGTTAAGTTTGAATGGACAGGCAAATGTCAGGAAAGTTTTCAAACACTCAAAGACAAGCTAACATCTGCCCCAGTACTATCTCCTCCAGATACCCGCAAAGACTTTGTGATTTATTGTGACGCATCCCGTGAAGGATTAGGCTGTGTCCTAATGCAAGAGCGTAAAGTGATTGCTTATGGCTCTCGCCAGTTGCGCCCACATGAAGAGAATTATCCGGTACATGATCTAGAACTAGCTGTTGTCATCTATGCACTGCAGTTGTGGCGACATTACCTTCTCGGTAATCGTTGTGAGATATACACGGATCATATAAGTCTGAAGTACTTGTTCACTCAACCATCTCTAAACCTCCGTCAGCAAAGATGGATGGAGGCCATTGCGGACTATGATTTGGGTATTTCCTATACCCCTGGCAAGGCTAACGTGATGGCTGATGCCTTAAGCCGCAAGTCCTATTGCGACAACCTCATGGTTAGGCGAGCTCAACCTCATCTTTTTGAAGAACTGCGCAAGCTGAATCTGCGTATTGTTCCACAGGGCTCTCTAAATAACCTTGTGATACAACCAGATCTTGAGAAAGCTGTTAAGAATGCGCAAGCTAAGGATGCTGAAGTTGATCTAATGAAGAAAAATCTTCACCTTGAAAAGTACAGGGATTTCTCGCTGTCTGAAGATGGAACCTTGTATTTCAGAAACCGCATTGTGGTACCTCGCTTCGAACTTATGACTGACAAAGTCATGAAGGAGGCACATGATACCCCGCTATCTATTCATCCGGGTAGCACCAAAATGTATCGTGATCTCCGTCAAAGGTACTGGTGGTCTAAAATGAAGCAGGACATTGCTCGTTATGTTGCTGAATGTGATGTGTGTCGTCGCATTAAAGCAGAACATCAGAAGCCTGCTGGAATTCTGCAACCACTTCCTATTCCTCTATGGAAATGGGATAAGGTTCAGATGGATTTCGTTACAGGACTTCCCAGGTCACAGAAGGGTCACGATACTATTCTTGTCGTCGTCGACCAACTTTCTAAAGTTGCACACTTTTTGCCCGTCAAGGAAACTATCACTGCTAGCCAGTTAGCAGAGTTGTATATCTCCAGAATTGCATTACTCCACGGTATTCCGAAGGAGATCAGTTCGGACCGTGGCGGTCTTTTCACTTCCAAATTCTGGGAAAGTTTCCAAACAGCTATGGGAACTCATATTACCTGGAGTTCAGCTTATCACCCCCAATCCCAAGGCCAAGTCGAGCGAGTCAACCAAGTGCTTGAAGACATGCTTCGGGCTTGTGTTATTTCTTTCGGCAAGAAGTGGGAAGAATCTCTCCCGTACGCCGAGTTCTCTTATAACAACAGCTATCAAGCCAGCTTGAAAATGGCCCCCTTCGAAGTTCTATATGGACGTAAGTGTCGAACCCCTCTGAATTGGTCAGAAACTGGGGAACGACCGCTCGTGGGTCCGGATATTATTCAACACGCCAAAGAACAAGTTCGTATTGTCCGGAAAAATCTCAAGGCGGCTCAGGACCGCCAAAAGAGCAACTATGATCGCAAACGTTGGGGTTTGACTTATCAACCTGGTGATCAAGCTTATCTGTGTGTCACTCCTATGAAGGGCACTCACCGTTTTGGAATCAAGGGCAAGCTACCTCCATGCTATATTGGTCCTTTCCGCATTATTGCTAGACGTGGTCAGGTGGCATATAAATTGGAGTTGCCGCCGCAATTCTCTCATATCCACGACGTCTTCCATGTGTCAAAACTTCGTAAATGCTTCAAGGAATCTCCGCACCGAGCTGTGGATCACGAGATGCTCGAATTACAAGGTGATCTATCTTATAAGGAGCATCCGATCCGCATTCTCGATGAAGCTGAACATCGGACCCGTCAGAAGGTTACCAAGTTCCTCAAAGTGCAGTGGTCAAATCATACTGAAGATGAAGCCAATTGGGAACGCGAGGATAATCTTCGTGCGGAATACCCCGAACTTTTTCCTTCTACCTCTTAATTCTCGGGACGAGAATTCTTATTAGTGGAGGAGACTTGTAACACCCCCAGTGGATAACTACAGTAATCCCCTTTTGATTATGCCAGGTCATCATGATCAACAGTGCTTAATCATCATTAGTGTCATATCTCTTTTCAATTCAAGTTCAAATGGAAATTCAAAACTAAAAGTGAAAATAAAAGTTGTTCAAATCAGAAACTAAAATGTTCAATAAATAACAAATATTACAGAGACAATTCTAAAATTATATTCAACATATACTAAATAACTTATGTGACTCTAACAACCACAAAACAGAGTTATTTAATACCTTTTTATTTAAATAAAATCCATATGAAAACATTTGGCCCCAAACCTATTTTCTACCAGGGTTGGATAATGTACTGATATTATATGAGCAAGTTCCATATTTTACAAAAGTGTTTTGGAATAAAAACAAAAGAAAAAATAGGAAAGAAAAACAGAAAACAGAAAAAGAACAGAAGAAATGGAAAAGTGCCCCTGTGCACTTAAGCCCACAGCCGCACAGGAGCCGGCCCAGCCCAACTAGCCCCCCTCCCCCTACCCCCTGACGCCGCAGGCGCGCTGTCGAACAGCTAGCGCGCGCGCGCCCGGCCCCCCCCTTCTCCTCGGTCGACGCCGCGCCGTTCCGCGCCCGCCAGTGGGGATAACAACCCCTCCTCCACCCCCAGGACGAACTCGAGCTGCCTCCCTCTCCCTCTGCGTCGCCTTCCTCCGCACACCCGAGCGCCGCCATGGCCGTGGTCCCGTGAAGCACGCGGCCACCGGCCTTCACTCGCCTCGCCGACGAGCTCACCAGCTCCGCCGACCTCTTGTCCTTCCTCTCCGGCCATCAACTCAAGCCGGGGGCCGCTACAGCTCCGGGATCGAGCCCTTTCCTCAAGCTCGAGCCACCGGCCATCTTCTTCAACCACGGCGCCGCTGCTGCTCCTAAGCCCTCGCCGGACCTTCTTGTGTCCCCACGGTGAGCCATCTCCCCTCCTCTCCCTTCTCGTTTCCTTCCCGCGTGTGTAGCCGTCGCTCCCACCGAGGCCGAGCTCGCCGCCGCTTGAGCTCCTCGCCGGCCTTGTTCCGGTGGCCTCACGGCCGCGTGGCGCTGTCCAACGTGTTCGCCCGCTCCCGTAGATCACTTCCACGCCTCGCGTTCGAGCCGCAGCGCGCTACACTGCTGTTTTCGCTGTCACCCAAACACCACCGCCGCCATACGTCGTCGCCGGCGATGTTTCGGCCACCCCGCGGCCTCGTGTTCGTCGTCACTAGATGCGGCACGAACTGCCCGATCGAACGCAAAAGAAATCGCGCGAAACGGGCCCTTGGGGCGGAATTCCGAGCCTCTCCGGCGAACTCGCCGCCGCGGAGAGCTCGCCGGAGCAGCTCCGGCGCCGTTTCCGGCGTCGCTGACGTGGCAGTCCACGTGGACCTCCCCCATAGTCGCTGCCACTGGGCCCCTGGGTCCCGTTGACCCAGTCAAATGCTGACTGGGCAACGCCCAGTCACTGCCAGTGGGCCCCGCGTGGGCCCCGTTGACCAGTCAACTGGTCTGTTGACCGCTGACGCAGTGATGACGCCGGGATGACATCATAATTCATTTTCTGACGAATTTAAATAAATATTTAAATTCCAAAAATTAATAAAACTTTAGAAAATCATATCTTTTAATCCGTAACTCGGATGAAAATACTTTCTACATGAAAATTGCTCAGAACGACGACACGAATCCGAATACGCTGTCCGTTCGTCCGTCACACGTCCCTAGCATAGCGAACATGCATCCGTTCCCCTCTTTTCGTCTGTCCGAAATGCCGGACACTGGGAATACTTTCCCGGATGTTTTTCTCTATCGCCGGTATTACCTAGCACTACGATAGAACACCGCTAGCTCTGCTTATTGACATGTCATGCTGTTGTTTGCTTTGTATTTACTGTTTCTTCCCCCTCTTCTCTCTCGTTAGACCCCGACGTTGTCTCCGAGACCGACGCAACTCAGAAGCCCGACGCCGCCGTTGACGACCTTGCCCTTGCCGCCGAGCAACCAGGCAAGCCCCCCCTTTGATCATCCCGATATCGCCCATTCTATTTTCTCATGCTTGCATTAGAATTGCTGCTGCTACTGCTTTACCTATTCTGATGCATAGCCTGTTTATTGTAACCTGTTGTTGATAATTACCTGCATATCCTAAACTGCTTAGTATAGGCTGGGTAGAGACCTATCAGTGACCCTACTTATCCCGACTGCCCCGCTGGATTATCAAGAAGACCAGATCAACGGGATTGAAGACCAGACCCCGGCACCGCACATCACCCCCCTTAGTTGTAACAACACTGCAGCGTTAATATCGAGTGCCGAGGGTGATACCTCGTGTAGCACTTCTGATGTTAACTCTGTAGAGTAGCTAGTCGGTCGTGGTCATCGAGGGTGATTCCTCCTTCACCGCTTCCGATAACGACGCCGTCGTACGACACCTCAAGTGTGAACCCAGCGAGGGTGATTCCTCCGAGTTCACCTTGACGATTACATCGAGTAGGAATCCAACGAGGGTGATACCTCAGATTCCCCTGATGTTATGGACACACGGATACTTGGACTTTACACTGCTACTTGGAAAGGCGGGTCGACCCTGAAGGGTACCCGCGTGTGATGTGAAGACGGGTTGCCTGCATGGTGCCCGAGTGATGAATACGAGGCGCGGTCGGGCATTCTTAACCCTTGTAGCAAGTCCTCGAGACGGGGCGACGGGATCACATCTTTCGTGAGTCTCTGCTCGTTACCGCAAGCCCAAGGTACTAACGATTTGGATATTTGATCCGAGCAGGCCTCTGGCCTGATAGCACTAACCATCACGTTCTCCGGTGTTCGGCCGCCGCGAAAAGGGTCGCCGGCGCAACTCCGGCGCCGGCGCTGACCTGGCGTGGCATGGGGCCCGCCCGGTGCCACTGACCATGGGCCCCCGTCGTCTGTTTGACCGCGTTGACCACGGTCAACGCGGGTTACTGTTCACCCGAAGTCACTGACGTGTGGGCCCCCTGCGTTAATTAAACTGATTAGGTTTTTTAATTAATCTGCTAATTAGAATAGACACTGACATGTGGGGTCCACTCACTAATTAGTCTGTTAGTTTAGTTTAACTCATTGTTAGACTCACGGTGGCTGACAGGTGGGTCCCACCTGTCAGTTTGACCAGTCAGCAGTTTAGTTGACTGCTGATGCAATGCTGACATCACTGCTGACGCAATAATCCTTTTCTGTTCATTTAAATAATTTTAGAAAATGCTAAAATCTTTGTAAATTCATAGAAATTAAACCGTAGCTCGGATCGAAAAAATTTCTATATGAAAGTTGGTCAGAAAGACGAGACGAATCCGACTGTGCCATCTGTTTCTGTTTCGGGAGCCTCTACGTAGGAGAACCCACAACTTTTCGTCCATTTCCGGTAGAGGAATAGTGCATATATACCGGTTAATAAATCCAACTTTAATCCTAAAATAACTAAAATGATTTAGACATGTCTTTAGGCAACCCTGCACTACACGTTAGCATAGCATGCTCTGTGTTGCATATGTTTGCTGTGTATTTATTTGTTTCCTCCCCCTCTTCTCTCTTGGTAGACCCCGACACCGACGTAGTCCCCGAGGCCGACGCAGCTCCGGAGTCCGACTACACTGTTGACGACCCTTCTCTTGTCGCAGAGCTTCTAGGCAAGCACCCCCTCCCCCTGAACATACCGATATCGCCTATTCTTTCTCTCTTATGCTTGCACTAGAAAATGCTGCTGCTACTGCTTATCCTATTTCTGATGCATAGCCTGATTTTGTAACCTGCTATTGTTACCTACCTATTTATCCTAAACTGCTTAGTATAGGCTGGATAGAGACCCACCAGAGACCCCACTTTGACCCAGTTGCCCCTATTGGATTATCAGACGACTCGATCAACGTGATCGACAACCAGGCCCCGGCACCGCACATCACCCCCCTAGTTGTACGACACTGCAGCGTTACTATCGAGTGCCGAGGGTGATACCTCGAGGCCCTGGCTTGTAATATAATGCTTGTATGCCTTTATTTATGTTTTAGAGTTGTGTTGTGATATCTTCAAGTGAGTCCTTAGGCTTGATCGTGTGCATTTGCGTGTATGGTTAGTGCACGATTGAGCTGGGGGCGTCACACATCTGTAGAAAGTTCATCAGCTAAGCCGCATCTTGATCTTCCGGAATTTCAACTTGTTCTCCATGTGCTTCGAAATCATGGGTTTGGCCTACACCATCACCCTCATCCTCGACAATCATATTGTGTAGAATAACACAACATGTCATCAGCTGCCACAAAGTTTCTGATTCCCACATCATTGCAGCGCTCCACACAATTCCCCAACGAGCCTGAAGCACACCAAATGCCCTTTCCACATCCTTCCTAGCCGCTTCCTGCATTGTTGCAAAGTGGCTCTGTTTCTTTCCATGCGGCTCGGATATGGTCTTCACAAACGCCGCCCACTAAGGATAGATACCATCGGCAAGATAATATCCCATGTTGTAGTCTCGGCAGTTGACGATGTAGTTACACAACGATGATTCCCCATTGCAAAGCCTCCTAAACACCAGAGATCATTGAAGCATGTTGATATCATTGTGAGAACCCGGCATTCCAAAGAAAGCATGCCAAATCCATAAGTCATGTGATGCCACCGCTTCTAGTATGATGGTGGCCTCTCTGGTGTGACCTTGATACATTCCCCGCAAACCTTTGGGGCAGTTCTTCCATTGCCAATGCATGCAATCAATTGATCCAAGCATTCCTGGAAACCCCCTTGCCTCTCCAATAGCCAACAACTTCTCCGCGTCCTACACATTTGGTTCTCTGAGATACTCAGGTCCAAACACCTCCACCACGGCGCGGGCAAACTTGACAGTAGTCTTCAAGCACGTGCTCTCCCCCATCCTGACCATCTCACCAACGGCATCTGCAGTAGTACTAAGTGCAAGCATCATCAGAGCAGCCATGCACTTCTGCTTGGGAGAGAAAGAGAGTTGTTTACAGCAATCCCCTGTGAGCTTGAAGTAGTCGGCATGTGCCTCCACTCCCTACACAATGCGCAAAAACAATAGTTTCCGCATGCAAAAACGGTGACGAAACCATGGATCATCCGGGAAAGCAGGCTTGGGAGCAAAGTAGTCCCTGTACAGTAGCTTTGCTCCAAACACCCTATCCCGGTTGATCACTCTTCTTCCTTTGATTGAGCCCTTGAAGTTGAGAATATGCTCCACTTGGCGGTCCATTTCCTCTTGCATGCTCATGAGCACAATCATGTCCACTTCTTCGTCTGAATCTGAGGAATCGAAGAACTCATCTTGAATCATTTGGTCAAGCTCCGTCGGTCCATACTCCTTGTACGACGAAGCATCGGAATCCATCATTTGCCCTAACAAAATTACAAAAAATCTGGTCAGAAAATGTGTCGAACACATCAAGCGCAAGGCAGAGCAGAGTTGTCGGACGTACCGCGGTGGCATCCGGGCCGGAGACGACGTCCCCCGTGGCGAGGACGGAAGAGAGGACTACTCTGCCGGAGCTGCCGACGCGGAGGCTAGGAACGGCTGTGGAGCACGCGCGGCGGCGGAGCTGCTAGCCGGACGACGCGGAGGAGGAAGAAGAGAGGAGAGAGCAAATGGATCCGGTAGCTCGGGGGGTGGATTTGGTGCAATTTGGGGTAGGGTCAGGCTGTCGAGTCCGACGTGGCGGGTGTGCCCGGACGCCCCCATATCCGCCCCATATTTGGGTTGGATATGACGGGTGCCGGTCAACCCGCGCATTTGAGGGCCGTTTGAGGGCACCGCCTGGGTCAAAAAATCGTGACCGGACAGTGACCGGGCGGCCTGCCAGGACGTATGAGGCGCCCGGCTGTAGATGCTCTTATACTTGAGGGAGACAAGCTATCAACAAAAATTCCTACCAATTCCAGCAGTGTATCATGATTTCAGAGGTTCTAGCTGACGGAGGGCAAGATTCTGAAAAAAGTCATGCAAAAAATGTTTAACAATGACAATCTTCTTTATTATAGCGAGTTTTCTTTCGTAAGGATTTTTTTAATGAGATAAGCATACCTTCTAAAGTAAACTAGATATGGCACAAGTACAACGAGTTGAATGTAAAGCAAAAAACTGGCTCGAAAGGTCCCCCGCATGACAAACCCTACCTCCCTTCCCCCCGCGTCGCCCCCGCGGGCGCCCGGGGGCAAACCCTAGCGGCGGTCGCCCCCCACCTTCCTTCCCGTCTCTTCCCCTCGTCGTCGCCGTGTGGAGCCACCAGGCAAAGCCCGGCCGGCGTAGGCGGCGGCAGGGCTCTGGTTCCCTACTGTGTGGCGCGTTGCTGGCGCGGGACGATGGCTCGGGCAGGGGCGGCGGGCTGGCACGGGGCCCTCCGGCGCAACGGCGGGCACAAGGGACGACGGCGGCGGGCGGCTTCGACCGCACTGGGTCGGCCTTCATCCCACCCGTGGCATGGCGGCTGCACGGGCGGATTCATCGGGTGGTCGCGTGTGCGTGGACCCCTGTCAGGTCCGGCCGGACTAGGCTCCGGCCTGGCTGTGCACGACGCGGGCAGTGGTTGGCGGCCTTGCTGGGTCGCTGGAAGCAGGGGGCGTGCGATGGAGGTCGTGATCAGGTCTGGCGGCTGCCAGATCTGGTGCTCCGGCGGGTGGTGGTGGTGCACATTGGGTGGATGGCGACGGCAACTGCTCCGGGGCGTTACCGGCTGCTCCAGGCCCGTTCCATCCAAGGGTGCGGGTCTTGGGCGACCTGGGCTGTGGGCGGCTGCCCCTGCCTCGGCTCGGCTAGTGGGGGTGGCGTCGCAGAAGTGGTGGTCCTGGTGGGTGTGTTGGCCTGGTTCTAGCCGGCTCCGATGACTGGACTTTGGCGGGCGGTGTGGTGGACAGTTTCAGTGACTCTCTAGGCTGATGGTGGTGGTCGATTGTCGCCTTGCCGGCTTACGGGTGGCGTTGGTTGCCTCGCGTGGATCCGCGCTGGCTGCCATGTGGGACGTGATACGTCTCCAACGTATCTATAATTTTTTATTGTTCCATGCTGTTATATTATCATTCTTGGATGTTTTACAATCATTTTATAGCAACTTTATATCATTTTTTGGGACTAACCTATTGACATAGTGCCTAGTGCCAGTTGATGTTTTTTGCTTGTTTTTTACTTCACAGAAAATCAATACCAAACGGAGTCCAAATGCAGCGAAACTTTTTGGTGATTTTTTCTGGACCAGAAGACACACGATGGGCCAAGAAAGTACCTGAGGGGGGGCTCCGAGGGGAGCACAACCCACCAGGGCGCGCCTGGGGGCCCAGGCGTGCCCAGGTGGGTTGTGCCCACCTCGGCCGCCTCCCGCACCGCCTCTTTGCTCTATAAATACCCTGGACATCCAAAAACCCTGGGGGAGCCGACGAAAATCAATTCCAGCCGCCGCAAGTTCCAAAAACCACAGATCCAATCTAGACACCATCACGGAGGGGTTCATCACCCTCATTGGTGCCTCTCCGATGATGCGTGAGTAGTTCATTGTAGACCTACGGGTCCGTAGTTAGTAGCTAGATGGCTTCCTCTCTCTCTTTTGATTCTCAATACAATGGTCTCTTGGAGATCTATTTGATGTAACTCTTTTTTGCGGTGTGTTTGTTGGGATCCGATGAACTTTGAGTTTATGATCAGATCTATGTTTTTATCCATGAAAGTTATTTGAGTCTTTTGATCTCTTATATGCATGATTACTTATAGCCTCATATTTCTTCTTCGAATCTTTGGTTTAGTTAGGCCAACTAAATCGATTTTTCTTGCCATGGGAAGAGGTGCTTTGTGATGGGTTCGATCTTACGGTGCTTGATCCCAGTGACAGAAGGAGAACCGACACGTATGTATCGTTGCCATTAAGGATAACAAGATGGGGTCTATTTCTACATAAATAGATCTTGTCTACATCATGTCATCGTTCTTATTGCATTACTCCGTTTCTCCATGAACTTAATACACTAGATGCATGCTGGATATCGTCATAATTATTTGAAGTTCTATCAATTGCCCAACAGTAATTTGTTTACCCACCGTATGCTATTTTTCTTGAGAGAAGCCACTAGTGAAATCTACGGCCCCCAGGTCTCTTCTTTATCATATTTGCCTTCGAGATCTATTTTTATTCGCTTTTATTTTCAGATCTATTAATCAAAAAATCCAAAAATACCTCGCTGAATTTTATTTGCTTTTATTTGCATTTATCAATCTACTACAATTTTATCCCGTTAACTTGACAATTTCTGGCACCGTTACCCGAAAGGGATTGACAACCCCTTTAACACGTCTGGTTGCAAGTATTTGTTCTTTGTGTGCAGGTACCGTTTACGTAGTGTTGCTTGGTTCTCCTACTGGTTCGATAACCTTGGTTTCATCATTGAGGGAAATACCTACCATAGCTGTGCTGCATCATCCCTTCCTCTTTGGGGAAATACCGACGTAGTTCAAGCCGCATCAAAAGGAATTTCTGGCACCGTTGCCGGGGAGGATCAAGTCAAGGTAGTCTCCCGGCCACTCGCCAATTTCTGGCGCCGTTGCCGGGGAGGATCAAGTCAAGGTAGTCTCCCGGCCACTCGCCAATTTCTGGCGCCATTGCCGGGGAGACATCATCAACATGTACCAGGTTCCTAATCACAAATCTCATCTCCTTGCAATTTACATTATTTGCCATTTGCCTCTCATTTTCATCTCCCCCACTTCACAAAAAGTTGTCGTTTTTATTCGCCTTCTTTTTCGTTTGCCCTTTTCTCGTCAGATCTCATGTTTGCTTGTGTTGCCATGTGTCTTCTATTTGCTTGCATCTTCTCTTGCTAAAGATCTATTGATATGGATCCTCATCCACCTGCTAATCTTTTTAAAAGATCCAATTATGACGAACCAATTGCTAGTAAATTGAGTGCACTTGATTATCTCTATGAAGTTTTGCTTGAAATTTATGAATCTGAAGATTGCCATGAAGTTTTGGAAGAAGAAATTGATAAAGTGATTAATGATACTTCTTTCAATGAAAAGCATGATTGCAATGATATTATTATAAGTTCTATTAATGTCAATTGTGCTAATAATATGCAAAACCCCAAGCTTGGGGATGCTAATATGGCTATGTCCACTACTTATTGCAATGATCATGATTGGGGTGATTCTTCTTACGATCTTGAATATTTATTTAAGCCTGATGATGAGTACGTTTGCGATAATATTGAAAGTGGGTTTGGAAGAGTGTCAACTCTAGGTAATAATGATTCCACTACTTTGGAGAATGATCAATCTTATGAAATTTTTGATAAAAGTGGGCTTGGAGAGGTCATGACTTTATTTGATGATCCCATTATTTTGGAAGAGTGTCAACTTTGCATGCATGTGGATCATGAAGAGAATATTTTATTTGATAGTTATATTGTTGAATTTGATTATGATCCTACATGTAATTATTATGAGAGAGGAAAATATGGTTGTACAAATTTTCATGTCACTAAATTACCTCTCTTCATGTTGAGATTGCTATTGTTTATTTCTTCTTCCTTGCATATGCTAGATCTTGCTTGTCTTGATAATTTGTTTTCCTATAAAATTCCTATGCATAGGAAGTATGTTAGACTTAAATGTGTTTGTCACACGTTCTATGATGCTCTCTTTGTTTTTCAATTATTATCTTTCTTGTGAGCATCAATAAAATTTATGCCTAGCTAGGGGCATAAAACGATAGTGCTTGTTGGGAGGCAACCCAATGAATAAAATTTATTTTTGTCTTTTCCTTTCTGTTCTTGAGTGTTTGCACAATTATGCTACTGTTATGATTGTGTTTTTGTGTTTTAATTAGTGTTTGTTCCAACTAAAGCCTTTGGGATAGCTTTGGTGATAGTTGTTTTGATCTTGTTGGAAAATAGAAACTTTTTCATCCAGTAAAACAATTTTGAAAATTCACAGAAGCGACGAAAAAATCTGAATTTTTTACACAAGATTGATATAAAATTTGACTCTGTTGTCCTTATTTTTCAGAATTTTTGGAGTTACAAAAATATGAGAACAATTTGTATCTTTACAGACTATTCTGTTTTTGATAGATTCTGTTTTCTTTGCATTGTGTGCTTGTTTTGATGAATCTATGGTTTGTATCGGGGGGTATGAGCCATGGTAAAGTTAGAATACAGTACATATAATGCAATAACAAAATTTGAATGGGTTTTATACAATACTTAAAGTAAAGATTGGTTTTCTTATACTAACGGATCTCACGAAGGTTTTGTTGAGTTTTGTGTGATTGAAGTTTTCAAAGTTTTGGGTGAGATTACGATGGATGAAGGAATAAGGAGTAAGAAGAGCCTAATCTTGGGGATGCCCCATGGCACCCCAAGCCATTATCCAAAGACAAGCAAGCAACTAAGCTTGGGGATGCCCGAGTGGCATCCCCTCTTTCTTCTAACGACCATCGGTATTTTACTTGGAGCTATATTTTTATTCGTCACATATCATGAGTTTTGCTTGGAGCGTCTTGTATGATATGATTCTTTGCTTGTTTTGCTTTTTATTTTTAGTCATGTATCCTTGCTGGACACACCTTTTTGAGAGAGCCAAAATTATGCTATGACTTGTTAGAATTGCTCTCTATGCTTCACTTAAATCTTTATGAGCTATGGAATTGCTCTAGTGCTTCACTTATATCTTTTTTAGCACGATGTGCTTTATTATTTTTGAAGAAATGCTCTCATGCTTCACTTAGATTTATTTGAGAGTTAGTAAATTTTTTAAGAAATTCTCTCTTACTTCACTTAAATTATTTTGAGAGAAGAAACTTTTTATGCTCATGTTCTTCACTTAGATTTGTTTGAGCTATCAAAAGCAACAAATGAAATTAGTCCCAAAGTGATAGATATTCAAGAGGGATATAATAAAAACTTTCATGAAGATCATTGGACAAAATAAACTTGATTCCTAGTAATAGTTTTGCGATATGATGATATAATATGTGAGTCATGTTGGTGAGTAATTATGCTTTAGTAAGAATATTGGTGTTAAGGTTTGTGATTCCCTATGCAAGCACGAAGGTCAATAGTTATGCAATGAAATTACATCCTACTTGTGGTGCATTATTCGGTGTTAGTTATGCTTAATGCTCGCTTATGAGATTTTTCGTTTCTTGGTTGGATGCTTCTCAATCTTTTGCTAGCCTTCATTTGCACTAAGTATGATCACTACTTGTGCATCCAAAATCCTTAAACCAGTTTTGCCATATGAGTCCACTATACCTACCTATATGCGGTATTTCCGTGCCGTTCTAAGCAAATTTGTATGTGCCATCTCAATTTTTCAAAATAAATTTCTCTTTTGTGTGCTCGTACCGCTCATGAAACGGTAGGGGGTGGCTGATATTTTTCCATGCTAGATGTGTTATTCTCAAGATGAGTGTTTATTCACTTGTCATTGCACGAGAGTACGGCAAAGGTATTAGGGATGCCCAGTCCCGAAATGAAAAATGAATTTACTTTATGTTGTCAAATAATAAATTCCTTGGAAAGTGTTGGTATGGATGGCACCCGTGGATTCGGTTAGCCGTGGAATGTGAAAGTATGGTGGAAAAAGGAATAAACTTTATTTTCTGTTTGGGAACCGCCTATGATATATCTAGCATGGAAAGTATTGGGAACTACTCGATCGTTTTCGTTGACAGGAAAGGCATGCCACCCAAAAAGTTTTATCTCTATCTTTTTCGCTTTGAGCTCTGGCACCTCTACAAATCGCTACTTCCCTCTGTGAAGGGCCTTTCTTTTACTTTATGCAATTTTTATTTTTTTCATTTGAGTCTCCATCTTCTCTTATAAAGCACCAACTAAGGGACACTATGATCGTACTTGAGCATTGGGTGTAGCTAATATGCGAGTGTGTTTCATGAATGGATCAATGATTGAGCATAATGGGCTAGGGATAACTTGCTTTAGTGTTGATATTTTGAAAGACATGGTTGCTTGTTGATATGCTTGATTATTGAAATCTTCATGTTAAAACTAGACTATTGCTTTGAATCATATAAAAGTCCAAATGTCCATGCTACAAAGAAAAAATATGTGATGAACATGTTAGGCAGCATTCCACATCAAAAATTCTATTTTTATCATTTACCTACTCGAGGACGAGCAGGAATTAAGCTTGGGGATGCTGATACGTCTTCAACGTATCTATAATTTTTTATTGTTCCATGCTGTTATATTATCGTTCTTGGATGTTTTACAATCATTTTATTGCAACTTTATATCATTTTTTGGGATTAACCTATTGACATAGTGCCCGGTGCCAGTTGCTGTTTTTTGCTTGTTTTTTACTTCGCAGAAAATCAATACCAAACGGAGTCCAAACGCAGCGAAACTTTTTGGTGATTTTTTCTGGACCAGAAGACACACGATGGGCCAAGAAAGTACCTGAGGGGGGCTCCGAGGGGAGCACAACCCACCAGGGCGCGCCTGGGGGCCCAGGCGCGCCCAGGTGGGTTGTGCCCACCTCGGCCGCCTACCGCACCGCCGCTTTGCTCTATAAATACCCTGGACGTCCAAAAACCCTGGGGGAGTCGACGAAAATCAATTCTAGCTGCCGCAAGTTCCAGAAACCACAGATCCAATCTAGACACCATCACGGAGGGGTTCATCATCCTCATTGGTGCCTCTCCGATGATACGTGAGTAGTTCATTGTAGACCTACGGGTTCGTAGTTAGTAGCTAGATGGCTTCCTCTCTCTCTTTTGGTTCTCAATACAATGGTCTCTTGGAGATCTATTTGATGTAACTCTTTTTTGCGGTGTGTTTGTTGGGATCCGATGAACTTTGAGTTTATGATCAGATCTATGTTTTTATCCATGAAAGTTATTTGAGTCTTTTGATCTCTTATATGCATGATTACTTATAGCCTCGTATTTCTTCGTCGAATCTTTGGTTTAGTTAGGCCAACTAGATCGATTTTTCTTGCCATGGGAAGAGGTGCTTTGTGATGGGTTCGATCTTACGGTGCTTGATCCCAGTGACAGAAGGGGAACCGACACGTATGTATCGTTGCCATTAAGGATAACAAGATGGGGTCTATTTCTACATAAATAGATCTTGTCTACATCATGTCATCGTTCTTATTGCATTACTCCGTTTCTCCATGAACTTAATACACTAGATGCATGCTGGATAGCGATCGATGTGTGGAGTAATAGTAGTAGATGCAGGCAGGAGTCGGTCTACTAATCTTGGACGTGATGCCTATATAATGATCATTGCCTGGATATCGTCATAATTATTTGAAGTTCTATCAATTGCCCAACAGTAATTTGTTTACCCACCGTATGCTATTTTTCTTGAGAGAAGCCACTAGTGAAATCTACGGCCCCCAGGTCTCTTCTTTATCATATTTGCCTTCGAGATCTATTTTTATTCGCTTTTATTTTCAGATCTATTAATCAAAAAATCCAAAAATACCTCGCTGAATTTTATTTGCTTTTATTTGCATTTATCAATCTACTACAATTTTATCCCGTTAACTTGACAATTTCTGGCACCGTTACCCGAAAGGGATTGACAACCCCTTTAACACATCGGGTTGCAAGTATTTGTTCTTTGTGTGCAGGTACCGTTTACGTAGTGTTGCTTGGTTCTCCTACTGGTTTGATAACCTTGGTTTCATCACTGAGGGAAATACCTACCATAGCTGTGCTGCATCATCCCTTCCTCTTTGGGGAAATACCGACGTAGTTCAAGCCGCATCAGGACGACACAGGGGGTCTCCGGTGGGGAGGTAGGCTGGAGGGATGGGAGGCGCCGACGCGGTAGGGCCTCCCGTCACCGGCACAGGGGTGTACCGGTCGTGGATGCATCTGCTCCCCCTCCTCCCCCTTTTCCTCGACCGAGTGCATGCGGACGCCATTCTGGCGATGTTCGAGGCAGGGTGTCTGCTCCTGTTTCGTCTCTGGGCGGCAGTTTTGGACCATAGCCGATGCCTTTTCGGTCTTGGGGCTGTCTGGATGGAGGGCGATGGCCCTTGCGGTGGAAGTCGTGGTGTTCATGGGCAGAACGTGCGTCTCAGGCGCGGGCGGGCAGGCATGGCCATGCGGGTGGCATGGATGTTGGTGTTCGCGTAGCATGGATATGCCGGAAGGATGTGAGCGCCGAGGTATATAACTTGTCTGGTTTCACCGACCGTCGGTGGCGGCGTCTGCAAACGTCGTTCCCCTTCTTGAAGGCTCCGTCGCGGTTGGTCCCACTTCTCTCGGACTGCTCCAGGTGAAAACTTGATCTTCATGATCGGACGGTGGCGACACTTCGGTGCCGTCCCCTTCTTGTCGGCACCGTCTTGGAACTCATACTTCGCTCGTGTCCGACTCACCTCCCCACAGTGGCTAGCTCCTGGTGTTGGTCTCCGTCGACTCCATGCGGTTCGTCTTGTGTATATGTAGTTTGCTTGGGGTCGTTGGGGTGGTGTTACGGTGCTCGGCACCTTTGTATTTTGCCTTGGGTGTGCGCGTGGAGTGTGGTGTTGGCGTGCGTTTGTATCGCTTGGTCTGGTTGTCTGATGGTCGTTGCTTTATATGTAAAGTGGGGCGAAAGATTTTTTCAGTAAACCAAAATACTCAACCTATTTCAGTTTAATTGGCAATCTTGACTAGTTGAAGACCCACAAGAAAATGAACTCGTCATCTTTGATAAGCAATACTTCTCCAAAGATATAGTTAAGTTAAATCACTCTGTTATGTTCATATTGTGTTATGCTAGGACTGAAAAACCTAGAATCTGGCCTTTAGTGGTTAGATCCGATGATGGCTGCGCTTGAGCGTCGCTCCCTTCGTAAAGACGTTGTTGTTAAAGAATCTCGTTGTCTTTATGGTGTTATGAGATGGTTGGTGCGGATATGGTCATATTTGTAGTTTATCCTTGCTTCTTCTTTTTTTTCTTCGCTTAGGCATGACTTTGGTCTTATATGGCTTTGCTATTCGCTGACGTGCTTTTGCGCGTGTGTACATGTTAGTGTTGGTTGTGTGTATTTAACTATGCAGAGACCGGGTGTGTGCTCATTATGTTTATATCCGCTTAATACTTCATTTTGAGTAAATAAAATTCACCATTTGTCGAAAAGTGAAATCACTTTGTTCCAGTTTACTTCACAATCTTGAGTTTGACTAGTTAAATCTCACAATTTTTCCCCTGAACAGATAAAAGAAAAAGAAAAACTGACGAAAAAAATTGTGAGGTTTTCAGTAAAAATTCTTTGACCAATAGTACTTCTCTAAATATTTAGTTAGGTTACAGTGGAATCAATTCTCTCTACTGAAAACGTACAGCGACACACGTTGTGTGATGCTTAGATTAGCTTCACGCACATATACGTACTTGTTTGGAAGTTATTACTTGTTTCAGCGTTGCCGTGTGCCCGTGTCAGACACTACTACATCAGACCTGGACACGTTCAAGTTTGAACGCCCAGACCGCAAATTCTACATGCATCCAACACGAACCTACTCATGCATTTTCCATGTATTTCATGCGCTGGCTTCACTTGACCGCTGAAGCTGACCGTAACTCTCACACGGTAATGCAGATTGTTCCATGGCCACAATAAGTTCTCTCTTTCTTTCTTTGATTCAGATGTATTCCGCGGACACGGTTATAACATACATACATACAGAAGGAGACCATTCGCAAAACAAACAAACAAAACATACACAAGGAGACAACCGCGGAGGTGCGAGCGACTACTTAAGGTGCTGCCATGAGCTCTCATGGAGGCACACACACCCCAGAGCGAATTCCAAGCCTATAGCCATGGAGCGGCCCTCTTTTGCCAGAAGGCTTGCCTGCCTCACCGTACTGCTGATGGCCGCCACACCTGCGCTTGTCTCGGCCGCCGGGCCTCCGCCTTCGCTAGAAGAACAAGCAGGAGCACTCCTGGCCTGGAAAGCCAGCCTCCACAACCAAAGCCAAGTCGCTCTGCGGTCCTGGGGAAACATGTCAGCGCCTTGCAGTTGGCGCGGCATCCGGTGTGGGTGTGGCGCACGGGCAACTTCCCGGCACCAGCCAGAGCCAGTGGTCACCAGCGCCTCCTTGCGTGGGACGCGGTTGCGAGGGACGCTGGAGCCCCTCGACTTCTCCGCCCTGAGCACCTTGCGGAGCCTGGACCTCTCGCGCAACCAGCTGCACGGGAGCATTCCCTCCAGCGTGGAGGCCCTCAAAGAGCTCCATGCGCTGCTCCTGCACGGCAATCGGATAAGAGGCTCCATTCCACCTTCTCTGGGAAGCCTCACAAGATTGCATTTCCTAATGCTCCATGACAACAAAATCTCTGGCGAAATACCGAGGCGGATAGGCGAGCTGGATAATCTTGTGAGTCTAAACCTGTCAGGCAATCGCCTGGTTGGTCATATCCCTCATCAAGTAGGACATCTACCGCACTTGGCTACATTAGATTTCTCCAACAATAACCTTTCAGGTTCAATCCCAAGCAGCTTAGGGAATCTGACTAAACTAATTAGCTTGCGCCTCCCAGGAAACCAACTTTCTGGACATATTCCGGGAGAACTGGGTTATTTGTTCAACTTGGAGCACTTGGAGCTTAGCCACAACCCGCTGACAGGCTCCATCCCGATTAGCTTTGGGAATTTGACAAAGCTCTCTGCCTTGTACATCGATAGTAGCCAACTCTCTGGACACATTCCTCAACAACTAAGTTCTTTGGTCCACTTGGAGAAATTGGTTCTTAGGAACAACACACTTACAGGCCCTATCCCAAAGACCTTAGGGAATTTGACTAAACTCACTACTTTGCATCTTCACAGGAACACACTTTTTTGCCACATTCCTCCAGAACTAGGATTTTTGGTCCAGTTGAAGGAATTCAAGCTTCACAGAAACACACTAATAGGTTCGATCCCAAATAGCTTGGGGAATTTGACAAAAATCACTACATTCTATCTTGGCAACAACCAAATCTCTGGACACATTCCACAAGAACTGAGTCATTTGGTCAACTTAGAGGACTTGGATCTTGGGAACAACACACTAACAGGCCCCATCCCAAACAGTTTAGGGAACTTGACTAAGCTCACCTCATTAGGCCTTTACATGAACCAACTTTCTGGATCCATTCCTCAAGAAGTTAGCAAATTGAGAAATCTGCTTTACTTTCTACTCGGCTTTAACAACCTCACTGGTGCCTTGCCATCGAATCTTTGTTCGGGAGGCCGACTACAGAATTTCACCGTTGTTGACAACAATTTAACTGGACCTGTGCCAAGAAGCTTGCTTAACTGCAAAAGTCTAGTCAGAATTCGTCTTGAACGAAATCAGCTCAATGGAGACATTTCTGACATGGGACATCTTTCAAATCTTGTATATATTGACATCAGTTCTAATAAACTATACGGGCAATTATCTCATCGGTGGGGTGAGTGCTACAAACTTACAATGATGCGTGCCTCAAACAATATTATAACTGGAGTCATACCCCCAAGCATAGGGAAATTATCTCAGCTTGGGATACTTGATGTTTCATCAAACAAACTTGAAGGGCAAATCCCACAAGAAATCGGCAACCTGTCTGCATTATTCTATCTCAGCCTTGGTGATAACTTGCTTTGGGGAAGTATACCACAAGAAATTGGAGCCCTAAAAAGTTTGGAGCATTTGGATTTATCATCGAACAACTTAAGTGGGATGATACGATGGTCAATTGGGAACTGCTCCAAGCTTCGCTATGTGAAGTTGAGCCATAATCACCTCAGTGGCAACATTCCAATCGAACTAGGTAAGTTGGTAAACCTACAAGAGTTGTTGGACCTAAGTGACAATTCTTTTCTTGACTCTATTCCGAGTCAGTTGAGTGGTCTGAACATGCTTGAAGCCTTGAATCTTTCACACAATACACTGAAGGGCCGCATTCCACCATCATTTGGGAGCATGACCAGCCTCTTATCTATGGACGTATCATACAATAAACTAGAAGGGCCGGTGCCACAAAGTAAGCTCTTTAGAGAAGCTTCAGTTGAATGGTTCTTCCCCAATAAGAATTTGTGTGGTGCCGTGAAAGGTTTGCCCACTTGTGATCCTCCTCCGAGTGGTGGGCAGGAAATGAAGTCCAAAGCTATTCTACTTGCTATAATGCCAGCGATTTTATTTTTTGTGTTCATCATGACACTAGTAACATTGCAACGTAAAAGGAAGAAATCCATGGCACAGGATCTAAATGAATTGCACCAGACAAAGTTGTTCACCATCTGGGACTTCGATGGACAAGATGTGTACAAGAAAATTGTTGATGCCACAGAAAATTTCAGCGACACCCACTGCATTGGAATTGGAGGTAATGGATCAGTGTACAGAGCTCAGTTGCCAACAGGGGAAATATTTGCTGTAAAAAAGATTCATATGATGGAAGATGCTGAGATATTTAATTGTGAAGTAGAAGCGTTGATGCATATTCGGCACCGCAACATTGCGAAGTTATTCGGCTATTGTTCTGCTCCTCAGGGGATATTTCTTGTGTATGAATACATGCATAGAGGAAGCTTAGCAGCATCTTTGAAGAACAACGAAACTGCAATTGAAATGGTTTGGGCGAAGAGGTTAAATGTAATTACGGACGTTGCTCATGCTTTGTCTTACATGCACCATGATTGCTTTGCGCCGATAGTCCACAGAGATATAACAAGCAGCAACATTTTGCTTGACCTTGAATTCAGAGCATGCATCTCTGATTTTGGTATTGCCAAAATACTAGACATGGATGCGCCAAGTTGCACAAAGCTTGCCGGGACAAAAGGATATCTTGCCCTAGGTAATATTATATCCTTACTTTGGTTAGAAAAGTTAATAATCATATGATATCTTTTAAACACCAAGTTATGTCTTTCTTTAGTTTAATGTTTATGCAATCTAAATTAGCATTTGCTTTTTTAAATCAACACACATGTATGAAGAAATATCAAAATTAACTCTCCGATGTTGGTGTTTCAGAGCTTGCATACACAACAAGGGTGACGGAGAAGTGTGATGTTTATAGTTTTGGATTACTGGCTCTAGAGTTGTTTATGGGACATCATCCGGGTGATTTTCTTTTGTCCATGGCCAAGAAAAGTATATTACTTGAGAAATTGTTGGACACCCGGCTCCCACTCCCTGAAGCTGAGATTGCAAGTGGCATATCTAAAGTTATCGCGATCGCTGTTCGGTGCATAGAACCTGATCCATCGCACCGTCCAACGATGCAACAAGTAACCAAGGTGTCCTCAACAGCTGAAGGAACAGCTAATGATTATCTGCACACTGTCATTGCCATCCCTGCCTGCTGGTCGTGAATGTTCATTTACCAGATTGTTGTCTCTTCCTTTTGATTAGATTAGAGACTGTTTGTAATAATACATCGTTGGTGTGGTACTTTGTTTTCTGCATTACCCTCATGCGTGTACTAATACTTTATACCATTCATAGTTGGTTGCCTATTAGCAAAGTACATATAAGTGTGTGTATAGCAGAGCTCATGATAATTTCTTCAAGAGATTAACCAATATTCTATTTGCATTGTCTGTCAGATTAAGTGGAAGTAAATATCATTGGCATGATGGTCACCTTTTGAGTCATTGTATTCATTGCTAGATCCTCGGGCCTTTAGTTGTTTTCATCTCTTTGGGCTGCAACAAGATCCACTGGTTGGTTTTCAACAAGAATGAGATGGGTACAATAAGGCATCATTTTAATGCAGTTTTGCAAAGAACAAAACTAGAAGTAAGGCATATTCTCCTCTGTATGTGTGGCACATTAGATTCTAGAAGATGTGTACAAACAGTGCCGATTATTTCTTTCAATGGCAGAGACTGGGGAGAACAAAGACTGACTGTAATATGGATTATTTCTTTCAATGGCAGAGACTGGGGAGAACAAAGACTGACTGGAATATGGAGCCCTGTCTATGTATGTTCAAAAAGTATGCTACATGTATTAATCATGTGGTTTCCAAGGGATACATGAGAACTAGTAGAAATGCAAATATGTCAACAATGATAATTACTACCTCTGTAGCGACCTAAAATGTCTTATATTTGTTTACAGAGAGAGTACTTTCTTTCAGCCTTTAGAAATATGCAGGCTCACAGTGAGCTAAAACATCTTATATTTGTTTACAGAGGGAGTACTTTCTTTCAACTTTTAGAAATATGCAGGCTCACAGTGATCCAAGGACAAAAACAAATTGGGGCCAAAAGGAGTGTACCATATATCATACAAAAAAAGTAATGGAAGAAGAAACTAAAATGCAAAATCTAGTACGTACAGTATAATTATCCTTCCCTTTATATGTCATTTCAGGTGGATGCCGTGGACATAATCTCGAGCTCAGCCCACCACAGCGGGTTGTTCCTCGGGGTCGTCTGCTCCGGCGACAATCTGACGGCGCCTTTCATCAGCCCCGCGACCTCGCCCATGGACGGCCTCTTGGCCGCCTCGCGGTTTATGCACAGCCTCACGACATCACACAGCGCCGCCAGGTCCTCTTCGGGCACAGGCGACGACGCCCTGAGCACCGGGTCGGCCATCGAGCCGATCGGCCGCTTGCCGTCCAGATAGCTGGAGGCCCAGAGGACAAGCAGGCCGTGGTCCTCGGAGAAGGGCAGCCGGCCGGAGATCACCTCGAGCAGCAGTATCCCGAACTTGTAGACGATGCTGTCCTGGCCCGCGGATCGCGTCGGCGCCGCATCTGCGTCGTCGTCCTTCCAGAACTCGGTGTCGGAGAACTTGGCCGCGTAGTCCTCGGTGAGGTAGATGGATGAGGAGTTTAGGGTTCTTGGGGTGACAGGAGGGTCTAGCTGGTTCACGTGCTCCAGGCAGTATGTCACTCCCATGATGATGCGCAGCCGGGTAGGCCAGTCCAGGTGCTCTGCTTCCCTGACTGCATAAAAAACCATGAACCAGATGGGCGTCACTGTTTCTGAGGGGGAGCTGACAGAAGCAAGAACAGCATATGGAAGATATTCAGATACTGATGTGCAGCTCACCGTGCAGATGCTCAAAGAGGGAACCGCATGGAGCGTACTCAAACACCATCATCCTGGTGAACGGATCGTCGCATGTGCAATAACCAAGTAGGTTCATGAAGTTCTTATGGTTCACTTTGGATAACACAGAGATCTGAAAGAGGAAGAGTTGGTCAGACACAGACAGCACAACATTGTTGTGGTTTCACCTATTAGTTGTATATATATCCGTACTACTAGTGATCTAAAAGATCTTATAAAAGTTTACAGAGGGAGTACTACGCAAGTTGAAAATAAATCGACCATCGTTGTAGTTTCGCCAATCAGTTACCTTGTTCCTAAATTGCTCCTCAGACCGATCCGACCATTCTTTGGCAGACTTAACTGGACTCGAGGCAACAGCTATTTCAACTCCACTTGACAGGGTTCCCTTGTACAATGCATTGTCAGATACAGTACCGATCACATTGCTGAAATTCTCACACGCCGCCTCAAGTTCGGCCCTTCCTAAAGAAGGAACACCTGCCCACAAGGTAAAGCACACTCAACATCTCCAAGTTCCATCTGTGGCACACATTTCAGATGATGTAATATGGCATTTTAGCTTCAGGTAATAGGAGACTGACCTGTCACGAACGCTTTCCTTAGCTGTCCACTCAGCCCGGTAGCCCATGGATTGACGGTGTTATCCTTCTTTCTACGGGAGACGAGTAGATACACAATAGAGGCTATAACCACAAGGCCAAGCGCTCCACTGACGCACAATGCGTAGATAACCCAGTGAAGCACAGAAGAAGAGTCGTTGGTTTCAGCTTGCGAATGCGATGGCGGCAAAGACATGGGAGGCTGGCTTTTATGAGGCTGATCAGTAGCCTTAGAGGAAGGTGCTGATTCTTGCAGCCCCCTTGCCTGCAGGAGTTGCCTCAGGGTGGTACTCCGTATGGTTCTGCATAAAACATCAATATAAATTGAAGAGTATGATTGGCAAACTTGTATAGTCCACAGTTAGCATATCAGTATTCTCCACGCTTCAAGCTTTAACATATTAATGCTTAAGTTTTACCAATGTAAGAGACAGGTTACACATCCCTTGTACATCAGCTGTCATGTACACTTATGTTTGGCATTTGCCTTTAACCTATTTTTAGTGAAAATGAGCATGTATTTTAGTTTTTCGACAGAAGGTACTACATTTGTTTTTATTTATTAATCACACGATCTCCAATGCTAAATCTTTCTTGTTTGTTTTGTAGTAATACATTTCTTAAACGTTATGGAAGTGAACATGATCAAAACAATATGTAATGGTAAATCTAACAGTAAAAGTTTACCGAAAGATTCAAAGAGTGTGAGTTCTATTTATTTTATTTTATTTTGTGGGGAAAAGATTGTAAGGTTTAACTAGTCAAAGTCAAGATTGCCGGTTAAACTGAAACAGAGTATTTTGGTTTTCAACTGCTTGTGTCATGTCAGTTTTACTTTAGAAGTTATGCCCATCTTACTCAGAAATTCTTACGAAAGGGAAGCTGGTATATAAAGAAGAAGACTGACTTTGTTAAACATTTTCTGCACAATTGTTGCCTTCCATCAGTTAGAACCTCTGAAATCATGATATGCTCTTGCAACTCGTTAGGAATTTCAATTGACAGTTTGTTTCCCTTGACTAAGCTGCAAAGATCATCACATGGCTTTAGATTATGTATCAAGCCCATAATGTAAAAAATAAAGATTGTGTATCAAGCACTGCAGAAATTTAATTCTGTAATGCTCCAGATGCAATTTACTCACAGAAATACTGTTTTCCCTAGACCTCAAGGAATTGATCCATGAAGGTAATATTTTTGGATATTGTCGAAAAAAAAGGGACGCATCAAGAAATGCTTAAAAGTCAAAAACCTTGTTTCACACACGTATCCTAAATATTGCAGAGACAAAATCATAGCTTCCTCTACAAAGACATCTAGCTGTCCTGCATATTCTCTAATAGCCATGGCTTCCTCTAGACCCCTTTGACTTGTAAATCCATGATGCTACAAATAAAAAAAGACAACGCCGGGCAATATCATGTACCCCTTGAAATCAAAATAGGACTTGTTCCATGAGTGACTTAATCATGACTAACGATACATACAAGATAACTACTTGCAAAAGATTTGACATCTTCACGGGAAAAAGAAGGTAGCAATCATTTCACCATGAATTTGATCCTACAAGAACAAGAACAAGAACAGATCAGGCTGACTTACAACGTCGCCGCTGCGCCAGAAGCCTTCTTCTCTCCCAAATCCCATAACGATCCACTTGGGCGCTCTTCTCTGAAACTCATGGCTCGCCCTGAAGCACCAAGATAGACCCACAGATGGTCAACCACTGTTCCACTTGAACCAACACCACCATGACCGCTTCCTAGTCACAACCCATCGGAAATCCATCTCACCTTCTTCACCGAGAGCGGCACAAGACCCATGCCTCTCAGACAAGAGGAAAAAGAAGAGCAAGAGCTGCGCCGCTCTGATGCTCCAGACCTCCATTCCGCCCCTAATGGAGTCCAGGCAGCTCTGCAAGATGGTAGTAAATAAAAGACAGTGAAGAGCAGAAGGAGAGACGATAAAAGGAAGACAAAGATTCCAACTATCACATACCACCACCTAAAGCTGCTGAAATCTTGGGCACCGTGGGAGCACACGGCGTTCCATGCCGCCTGAAGAAACGAATCGGGTAAAGTGTCTCCGCTACTACTTACAAGGTAAGTGGAACAGCGGAGCAAGAGTGAGATTTTGGAAAGAGCAAGTAAGGAATCCACCCGCTCGCGGATCTGTATCCGGAAATTCAAGAGGGGAAAATGAGCTCACAGAATGTGGAGAAGGAGAGGAGTAGCAGGACAAGGCTAGGATGCAAAGAAGGTTAAAGGGGGGGAATCGAGAGAAGAGGGGGCAGGCTCGGGCAGTGTGCTGGGAACGGGATGAGCTGGGAGAGGCCGAGAAGGCAGAGGAGAAAGAAGAGCTCGGAGCACAGGTCAGTCCAGGACGCGGAATATTGGAACTGGAGTGTACTTCCGGGTGGATTGGAGGCAGCCGTGGATGTCTGCCTGCCTACCTGTATGTTTCAGGCCAGCCAGGTACCATGCACACATGGCAGCTGGAAATTCCCCTCCTTTTCTTTCCTCTTTTAACTCTTCTTGTTTTGCCTGAAATTGCGCAGTGATTTTGCGGGATTTTCACGGGAATCAAATCATTGTCCACGGGAACATGACATGGTTGTAATCATCATCTTGGCCATCTCCAAATCACACATCCTATTCGCCTGCCGTCCGGTGGGACCAGTACGCAACAGTGATGGGCTTTGCAGGAGTCCGGACCGCCTCCATGTAGTACTTTGACACCGCCGGTTCACTCAAATACCCCTTTCGATTCACTTTTCTTCCACTTCGTCCTTGCTTTGCATCCGCACCCTCCTCTTTCGACGCCGTCGTTGTACCTCTCCGGTCACCATCAAGGGCTCAAGGCATCGTAGGACGTCTGCAGCCGCCACTAACGCGCTTGCCCTCCTTGGACAACGCCGCCGTCCACCTAGGATCCTTCTGCAACCAGGTACCCTTCATCCCCCGTCGACGACGTCCATGGCGGACATCACGCCCGACAGGTGTTCGGTCAAATGCCATCGGGCAGATTCTAGAGTAAGCACGATGGCGGGGCACTCGGTGAAGGAGGATGAGTTGTGCGATGCGTGGTTGGCGTATCTGCGAACTTTGTAGGCATGAACTCAAGGGGCTTGATCTTTTGTCAGCGCGTCCTTGTTTTGTTTCATGCGCGAAAGCACTCTACGACATACATATCATCCATGAACGAAATGTGAGGCCGATATCGCACCGATGGTACACCATTTGCAACTCCATCATGAAGTTTTGCGGCGCGGTTGAACAAGTGAGGACAATATTGTTGGATGAAGCTCAAGGGTCAGCTTGTGTGGGACGACATGTGTCGGCTCTGATATAGTATCATTGAATTTGGAATCGGTGAATTTGAACAAGTTGTTGAACATCTGGTTATCTCGTTGATTTTAAACTATTGTTGTACTAGAGATATGTGCATGCTTTTTATGGATGAATTGTGTTATTTTCTATAATTACTTTGAGTGTTGCGGACTTGGTTTAGTTAAACGAATGAAATATTGTTTGTTTTATGTAAATTATGTTCGAACTTTGCTGAATTCCGTCGTATTTAATGTAATGCTTCCGGTTTGCGAGAAAACAGACGTCTGAACCGGTCTACGGACCGATGGGGTACCGCTCTGGATGCGAAAACACATCCTGGCAGACTGGTTCGAACGGCTGTGGGAGTTTGAGGGTCAATGTTGAAGATGTCCTTAGTGTTATCTTTTTACGACTAATAGTAAAGTGTTATCTAAATTTTACGGCATATACCTAGAAGAAAGAGACGACTCCAAGGACATATATATATATATATATATAAGATGTTTTGTACAGGTGGTTTGGTTAATAGATTTAAGTGTTTTTGAAAAGAAAAAAGTTGATTGCCGTTATGGCCTTATAGTGGGCCTAAAATCCCATTTTATTTAGGCTTTGCCTTATTTTTATAGGAAAAGTTGCTCCAAAAACCTAGACAAGCAAGGCCTAACCATATCATGTTTGGTCATGTGCGTGTATTTGTAGTTGTTGGAAGAAATTTATGGAGTATCGTCATCAAAGGCCTTTCGGTCACATGACAGGAGGAGGTACTAGACATCGAAGGATCAAGAACCAAGAAGCTCACAACCAACTTCAAGAAGATTTTATTGAGCACCATTGACATCTTCATAGCACTTGATACTTGTGGTTTTATCATGTTTATTTGAATTTTAAGTTCATTTGAACTGTATGTTGTGTTTTAATTTGCATGGTTAAGTTCGAGAACATTAAATTAGATATGTATTTGAATTGTGTGTACTTGAATTTTTCAAGCTTTTAATTTGATTTGTGATAAGTTTGAAAATGTTTGAATGAATTAGAAAAATAAAAAATGAGGGATTAAGTTCTAGGGGTTGTTAGGTGAAGAAACATTTAGTCCCTTAAAACTTATAAGGAAATGGGATAAGGTGGAGTGTTTGAACTTTTTAGGATAGGGGTATGCTAGAGATGCACCAAGGGTGCATTGATCTATATTGTCACGGCTTCTTCTCCAGGGCAGTGATCCGGCAGATAGGGTCGACCTAATGAGTCCATCCGGTAACAGATAGCAGAAAGGTTCCCAACCTCTTTTCCCAAGGAGTGACGTTGAGTTATCGAACCCACGAGAGGACGTGCACTTGTAACAAGGGTTTCTACCAAGCTTTTGCGAGAGTATTAATTTTTAGTTTTTAGACTAGATCGTAATCAAGTTGCTACTGAAAACACTTATAATAAAAATAGGCATGGGTATGAGGACTTGATTCTTACAACCATATGTTTGTTATTGGGGTCATCATGATCATAATTTGTGCTCTGGAAGACACTCGTTATGATGTGCTTGCAACGACTCAAAATGAGGGATGTGTCCAAATTACGTCTTAACCGGAACGCACCCTGCATCAAGAGTCAATTGGCAATCCTACACAAGAAGATAGATATACCAGAGAGCATGGAAAGCTATTTAATTATACAACAAGAAAACCTCAAAAGATTCAATTAATTTCAATGAACAATTTGATTCATGAAGTGACAATCCATCATGTCACAACAAAAACAAAACAAAATTACATTGAATTGATCCCGATCATGTGAGGCAGTTCACGGGAACATGGTATTGAATATCCAAATAGAGAAAGACACCTAGCTACTACTATGGAACATAAGGTCCTGATGGAATTACTCACACATAGTCATGGAGGCAGGAAGGTTGATGAAGAAGCCTCTGGCAATTGATTCCCCCTCCGGCAGAGCTCCGGAACAGGCCTCCAGATTCACTACAAAATTTTGTCTATTTAGTTACAAAAACCCTAGTGATGAAACAGGAAACCTCGCCTAAAATCATTTTCTGTGACAGTCCACCGTCATGAGGTGTTTTCCTCTCGGGGCAGCGCCCTCGGCAACTTTGGCGATGTTCTGACCTGATTTTCGGCGACGCTATTGGGCGTCACTAGGTGTGCCCATTTTCTGGGACGATCAGTAGTGTCACATAAAACGTTGAGCACGGCAATGCCTTGAAATATAATAAGAAAAATAACTGATTCTTTTTTAAGCTGACTAATGTAGTGGTGAAAGTCTATGTCGATATTTTCTGAAAGTAGTCAATCTCCTTTCTGACAGTGATCCTGAAATTTTTGGCGAACCCCTACACTATATAATTTAAATTGGGCAAAAAAATTGTGTGCTTCATGTGGCTCGAATGCAGGAAGTCGAGCACGTAGTACACACTGCATTGCCAGTACGTCAGTCATAAGTTATCGATCAAAAAGCCGGTACTTGTTGATGTGTACTACGCAACTTTTATTCTTGTAGACTCTGTTGGGCCTCCAAGCACAGAGTTTTGTAGGACAGCAGCAAATTTCCCTCAAGTAGATGACCTAAGTTTTATCAATCTATGGGAGGCGTAAGATGAAGATGGTCTCTCTCAAACAACCCTGCAATCAAATACAAGAAATCTCTTGTGTCCCCAACACACGCAATACAATGGTAAACTGTATAGGTGCACTTGTTCGACGAAGATATGGTGATACAAGTGTAGTATGGATAGATATATATTTTTATAATATGAAAATGTAAAAAAAAACAAGGTAGCAAGTGATAAATGGAGCACAAACGGGATTGCAATGCTTAAAAACAAGGCCTAGGGTTCATACTTTCACTAGTGCAATCTCTCAACAGTGCTAACATAACTGAATCATACTCCCTCCATTCCTTAATGTAAGGTGTATAATTTTCGGCACGGTGACCAAGGCACATAATTTTACACAATTTGGGACAAAATTAACCTTGGCTAAATCAATGATTAGCGGCAAATAAATCATTTAGACTTGGAAAGGAAGAGATACACGCAATCAGGGGAGAGATACTTTCCTTTTCTTCTGTATAATGAGAGATACATGCAATTGAAGGAGATATTCTTTCCTTTTTCTGGAGGGCTAAAGACGGAATTATGAGGATTTTAAAGAAATGCACCTTACATTGTGAAATTTTGTCAAAAAACAAATACACCTTATATAAAGGAATGGAGGGAGTATAACAATCCCTCAACATGCGACAAAGAATCACTCCAAAGTTCTTATCTAGAGGAGAACATAAGACGAAATTGTTGTAGGGTACGAAACCACCTCAAAGTTATAATTTTTCGATCAATCTATTGAGTCATCCATATAAGTGTCACAAATAGCTCTAGAGTATGTATTAAAATAACACCATATGATACACATCAACCAACTCTAATGTCACCTAAATACTTCAATGTCACCACAAGTATCGGTGAGTTGATTATTCGATACGCATCAAACAACTTCAGATTCATAATATTCAATCCAACACAAAGAACTTCAAAGAGTGCCCCAAAGTTTATACCAAAAAAGTAGGATGAAAACGTGAATCAACCCCTCTGCATAGATTATACCCCAATGTCACCATAATCTGCAAGTTGAATACCAAAACATATATCAAGTGAGTCAATAGAACACCCCATTGTCACCACAGGTATCCACATGCAAGACATACATCAAGTGTTCTCAAATCCAAAAAGTATTCAATCCGATAATAGGGAAACCTCAAGGGTAAAAACTCAATTCATCACAACAAGATAGAGAGGGAAAACCACCATATGATCCGACTATATTAACAAAGCCCATGGTTACATCAAGATCTTGCCGGATCAAGAATACGAGAGAGAGAGATCACACATAGCTACTGGTACATACCCTCAACCCCGAGGGTGGACTACTCTCTCCTCGTCATGGAGACCGCCGGGATGATGAAGATGGCCTCCGGTGATGATTTCCCCCTCCGGCAGGGTGCCGGAACAGGGCGCCGATGGAGATCGCTTTGGTACAGAGGCTTGCAGCGGCGGAATAACTCATCTAGGTCAAGTTTCATGGGTTTTGGTATTTATAGGAATTTTGGCGTTGTTTTCATGTCTGGGAGGGCAACAAGGAAGCGACAAGCTCGGTAGGCCCTTCCTACCCCCTAGGGCGTGCCTGCTGAGCTTGTCGTGTCCTCGTGGCTCTTCTAGTCCTTCCTCGAGGCTTCGGTGGACTTTTTTGGTCCATAAATAATCACCGTAAATTTTCAGCCCAATCCAAGAACTTTTATTTCTACACAAAAAACACCATGGTAGTCGTCAGTCCGGGTTAGTTTCATTCAAATCATATAAAAAGTGCACCAAAACCATATAAAATTGTTGTAAACATGGCATGAATACTTCATAAATTATAGATACATTGGAGACGTATCAACATCCCCAAGCTTAATTCCTGCTCGTCCTCGAGTAGGTAAATGATAAAAGAAATAATTTATGAAGTGTGAATGCTAGCATAGTCCATAAGTTTGATAAATGATAATTTTAATCACTTATTCTAGCATCATAAACAACAACTCTTTCTCATAAAACTTATCATGATCAAGTAGGAATCAATTCACATGTTTGATAAATGATAATTTTAATCACTTATTCTAGCATTCTCTTGAAACTCAATAAGCTATGTTCTTAGTCACTAAACAATATCAGTGCATCTTACTTTCAACAAAGTCTAAGTAAGAGCTCCACATACTCAATTATTATGTAGTCTTCTATGATTGCTAGTACTCAAAGCATATTTTTAGAACAAACGACATCCATGGAACACAGAGAAAGATAGGGGCTTAATGTGTCACCCCCAACTCATTTATCATAGAGATAGTTATCAACAATAATAATTCATGATCAAATATATTTGAATGGCCATATGTCTAGATATTTCCCCACCACATGATGCTTGCCAACTAAAGAATAGGTTGGAATAAGAAATTGACTCAACAAAAATAAAATTAACAGAAAAAGTAAAAGATAAGCCCTTCGCAGAGGGAAGCATGGATTTGCAGAGGTGCGAGAGCTCATTGCTTAAAACAGAGATGAATACATTTTTGAGTGGTGTGCCTTTACTATCAATGTCACGACTAAGGTATTCAATATCTTCCATGCTAAACACATTATTGGCGGTTCCCATGAGGAAATGAAAATTTAATCCCCCTCAACCATTCAAACACAAGTCATGGCTAGCCGAATTCACGGGTGCCCTCCATACAATCAACATTCTAGGGGGATTTTATTTTATTTTTATTTTTATTTAAGGGATTGGGCATCCCAATTACCAGTCTCTCTCGTGCAAGGACAAGTGAATAAACACCCATCATGAGAATAACCCACTTAGCATGGAAGATACCGACCGCCCCGTCGCTCCATGAAAGGTACGGGCACACAAAACAGATGATTATTTGAAGGTTTTAGAGATGACACATGAAAATTTACTTGGAACGGTAGGATAATACCGTATATAGGTAGGTATGATGGACACTCATGTAAGAAACTTGGCTCAAGGATTTTGGATGCACAAGCAGTATTCCCGCTTAGTACAGAAAATTTGGCTAGCAAAAGATTCTAAAAAAGCACCACATGTTGGAGGATCCATAACAATATAACTTCGATGCAAATATACCCAACCATAACTCATTACGTTGTCTTCCTTGTCCAACTTAAACTAATTTGCTCAAATTTGAAAATAATTAATGTGTATTCACAGTCATAAAAGATCTCCAAGATAATATATTTGTATCTGAAAGTTCTCTTCCATATACTAATCATTCATGAATTGCTTGTATGACCAATATTGTGATTGTCAAACTTAAATAGATTTTACTTTATAAACTTAATGTGAAACTACTACTAGGAAAGAGACAAGTATATGAAGCACATGTATTTTCAACTTTATGATATGCAATTCATTCAACAATTTACTCTTAGGATATAAGTGAAGAACAAGAGTAAATGACAAACTACTCCAAAAAGATATAAGTGAAGATCAAATGAGTAGTTAAATAATTAAGTAGCTATGTGAGGACTCTCTCTCATTTAAAATCTTCCAGATCTAAGTATTTTATTCAAACAGCAAACAAATATAAAAAGGGCACTCCAAGAATAGCACATATCATGTTAACAAGTAAAAACTTAGGCTCAACCAAAACTAACCGATAGTTTTTGAAGAAGAAAGGTGGGATGCCTACTGGGGCATACCCAAGCTTAGATGCTTGAGACTTCTTGGAATATTATCATAGGGAGCCTTGGGCATCCCCAAGCTTGAGCTCCTGTGTCTCCTTAATTCCTCCTATATCATAGTTTCCCTAAATCTTAAAAACTACATCCACACAAAACTCAACAAGAACTCGTGAGATAAGTTAGTATAAATCAATGCAAATCCTTATCATTCTCTACTATAACAAATTACTAAAATTATTATTAAACATTATATAATAAATGCCTCTGCATATTTAATACTCCTATCCTCAAATAGAATCATTAAACAAGCCATCATATGCAAACAATGCAATCATAACAGCAATCTGTCTAAACAGGACAGTCTGTAAAGGATGAAACAAGATCCATACTTATTTAACTCAAAAGATTCTGAAAATTTACCACACTGTAGAAAATTTATCATAGCTTACTGTGTCAAAATTTCAAGATTTTATCACATTCTAACTTTTCTAAAAAATTCAAACAATAATAGAAAACTTTCTTTTTTGAAACAGCAACTCATATACTTGCAAACTAAGCATGGTAAAGGCTATACTTGACACTTTTATTGAAATAAAGATACAAAATATTATTCTAAATAACAGCAAGAAAATCTCAAAAAAAAGAAAATGATGCCCCAATCAAAACACATATCATGTGACGAATAAAAATATAGTTTCGAGTGAGGTTACCAATAATGTTGAAGACGAAAGAGAGGATGCCTTCCGGGGCATCCCCAAGCTTAATTGCTTGATTCTTCCTTGAATATTACCTTGGGGTGCCTTGGGAATCCCCAAGATTAGGGTCTTGCCACTCCTTATTCTTGTCATATCGATATGTCATCCAAAACTTGAAAACTCCAATCACACAAAACTTAACGGAACTCTGTGAGATGCATTAGTATAATAAAACAAATCATTCATTTGGGTACTATCAAGACAAGATTCATAATTGTTCTTACATAATTCTCACTATAGTCTGTCATTTATACAATTTATATTGACCAATATAAGCCATAGAAACAATAAAACAAGCAAACTATGCATTGAAAACAGAATCTATCAAAAACAGAACAGTTTGTAATGATCTGAACAAACACCATATTTATGTTACTGAAAAAATTCTGAAACATTAGGACAATGTAGGAAATTTGTATATCAATCATGTGTAAAAATATCAGAATTTTTATCACATCCCAGTGAATTATAGTAATTCCAGCACTGGGCACAGAAGTTTCTGTTTTTGCACAGAATGAATTCAACTATCATCCAAATCATCCCAAAGGCTTTACTTGGCACATTATTGAAACAAAATCTATAAAACATGATTACTGCAGTAGCTTAATCATGTGAACACACAAAAACGGTAGGTATAAGTATTGGGTTGTCTCCCAACAAGCGTTTTTCTTTAATGCCTTTTTAGCTAGGCATGATGATTTCAATGATGCTCACATAAGAATAGTAATTGAAACATGCAAGAGCATCATGAATCACATGGCAAGAACCTTTAAGCTTAGCCCACTTCCTATGCATAGGGATTTTGTGATCAAACAATTTATGGGAGCAAGATCAACTAGCATAGGAAGGCAAAACAAGTAATACTTCAAAACTTTCAACACATAGAGAGGAAATAAGTAATACTTCAAAACAACTAGCATCATGAATGAATTCAACAATATAACTACCACATAAAGCATTCTTTTCATGATCCAGAAGCATACGATTTTTATTACTCTCCACATAAGAAAATTTCTTCTCATCTACAATAGTGGGAGCAAATTCAAGAAAGTAACTATCATGAGATACTTGATTTACATAACCAATTTGAACATTAAAATCATGATGACAAGTTTCATGGTTATAATTACTCTTTATAGCATAAATGGCATCACCATAGTCATCATAGATAGCAACTTTGTTGTCATAATCAATTGAAACCTCTTCCGAAATAGTGGAATCATCATTAAATAAAGTCATGACCTCTCAAAATCCACTTTCATAATCATTACAATAATATTCAACACCCTCCAAAATAGTGGGATCATTACTTCCTAGAGTTGACACTCTTACAAACCCACTTTCATCATTGTAATCACCATAAATAGGAGGCATGCTATCATCATAATAAATTTACTCTTCAAAACTTGCAGGACTAAAAATATCATCTTCATCAAATATAGAATCCCCAAGCTTATGGCTTTGCATATCATTAGCATCATGGATATTCATAGAAAACATACTAACAACATTACAATCATGCTTATCATTCAAAACTTTTATGCCCAACATTTTATTGAATTCTTCTTCTAACACTTTGACACAATTTTCTGATCCATTATTTTCAAGAAAGACATTATAAAGATAAAGCATTTGAGGCAACTTCAATTCCATTTTTTGTAGTTTTCTTTTATAAAGCCAAACAAGTGTAAAAACAAGAAATTAAAAGACTCAATTGCAAGATCTAAAGATATACCTTCAAGCACTCACCTCCCTGGTAACGGCCCCAGAAAAGAGCTTGATGTCTACTATGCAACTTTTATTCTTGTAGACTCTGTTGGGCCTCCAAGCGCAGATTTTTGTAGGAGAACAACAAATTTCCCTCAAGTGGATGACCTAAGGTTTATCAATCCGTGGGAGGCATAGGATGAAGATGGTCACTCTCAAACAACCCTGCAATCAAATACAAGAAATCTCTTGTGTCCCCAACACACCCAATAAAATGGTAAATTGTATAGGTGCACTAGTTCGGCGAAGAGATGGTGATACAAGTGTAGTATGGATAGTAGATATAGATTTTTGTAATCTGAAAATATAAATACAGCAAGGTAGCAAGTGATAAAACGGAGCACAAACGGTATTGCAATGCTTAGAAACAAGGCCTAGGGTTCATACTTTCACTAGTGCAACCTCTCAAAGGTGCTAACATAATTGAATCATATAACAATCCATCAACGTGCGACAAAGAATCGCTCCAAATTTCTTATCTAGTGAAGAACGTAAGATGAAATTATTGTAGGGTATGAAACCACCTCAAAGTTATCTTTTCCGATCAATCTATTGAGTCATCCCTATAAGTGTCACAAACAGCCCTAGAGTTTATAATAAAATAACACCATATGATACGCATCAACCAACTCTAATGTCACCTAGATTCTCGAATGTCACCACAAGTATCCGTGAGTTGATTATTCGATACACATCAAACAACTTCAGATTCATAATATTCAATCCAACACAAAGAACTTCAAAGAGTGCCCCAAAGTTTCTACCGAAGAAAGTAGGACGAAAATGTGCATCAACCCCTATGCATAGATTACCCCAATGTCACGATAATCCACAAGTTGAATACAAAAACATATATCAAGTGAGTCAATAGAACACCCCATTGTCACCACGGGTATCCACATGCAAGACATACATCAAGTGTTCTCAAATCCAAAAAGTATTCAATCCGAATAATGAAACCTCAAGGGTAAAAACTCAATTCATCACAACAAGATAGAGAGGGAAAAACCATATGATCCGACTATACTAACAAAGCTCATGGTTACATCAAGATCGTGTCGGATCAAGAACACGAGAGAGAGAGAGAGAGAGAGATCAAACACATAACTACTGGTACATACCCACAACCCCGAGGGTGAACTACTCCCTCCTCATCATGGAGACCGCCGGGATGATGAAGATGGCCTCCGGTAATGATTTTCCCCCTCCAGCAGGGTGCCAGAACAGGGCTCCGATGGAGATCGCTTTATTACAGAGGCTTGCGACGGCGGAACAACTCTTCTAGGTCAAGTTTGGGGGTTTGGGTATTTATAGGAATTTTTTGCGTTGGTTTCACGATGGGGGGGGGCACGAGGAAGCGACAAGCTCGGTAAGCCCTCGCTACCCCCCTGGGGCATGCCTACTGAGCTTGTTGTGTACTCGTGGCTCTTCTAGTCCTTCCTCGAAGCTTCGGGGTTCTCTTTTGGTCCATAAAAAATCATCGTAAATTCTCAGCCCAATCCGAGAACTTTTATTTCTACACAAAAATAACACCATGGTAGTTCTGCTGAAAACAGCGTCAGTCCGGGTTAGTTTCATTCAAATCATATAAAAAGTGCACCAAAACCATATAAAATTATTGTAAACATGACATGAATACTTTATAAATTATAGATACGTTGGAGACATATCACTTGTTTACTTAGCAGAGTATACAGGTCCGCGGGGCTCATCTCGTCGCCTGACAAAGGCAGATGCCACGCTTTAGTGTGGCAGCGTTTTGATTAATGGCGGTCGGCGCGTGCCAACTACCATTGGCCAATGATGCCACTTTTCCCCACCTCCCACCAACTTTTGCCGCCATTTTTTTCCGCCAGGTGCCCGCGGCTATATGAAGACCCTCGCCATGACCAAATAGCTCATTTTCTATCCTCACAGCCTCCACATCCCTCCACATTGACATGGACGAATAGATGACCGCCTCCATGACCAGTTAGCTAATTCTCTTTCAGCCTCCTCCAACCCACTCCATTGTCATATCTGGATAACTCACAGTGGCATTGATGCTTAGCATCCATGAGCGGCCGGTCCTGGCGCCGGTCTCGAAGGAGGATCCCTTCACCATCTTATCGTGTTGCCATGATAGAGCTGGCGCTCATTGCTCTTTGAGGGCACCACCAAATCGCTTGTTGCACTGCGTAATGGAGCCAAATGAGGTCGAGGGAACGCGTCTTTTGGCTCCATTACACGGAGCAACATGCGCACTTGGTGTGTAGACGAGGAGGCAACTCGTCACATGTGCATGCCCCATGTGCAGCGTTCACCATCGCCGTGGTGACAAGCACAATCACTTCTTCAGGTTGGTAGACGGGCGTTGTAACATCTTTGATGAGCCAAAAAACAATTACAGTCTTTTCGGCGATGTTCATTTGATGGGAGGACACGTTAACGTCGAGTACGGAGTGTATGTGTGTATGCATGAGCGTCTGCATCTGTACTGTCTTTAAAAAACTAGCGCAGTCTGTGTGTTTAATAAAAAATTGTAGCAAAGTTTGTATGAGCATTTCTTTTTAGAAGTAAAGGGACCTTGTCCCTGGTTCCATTCATATAAGTGAAACCAAGCATTCAGTAACAGAAAAACAAGCGCAGAAAAATAAATTACAGAATTATGGCAGAATGCCTAAACGTGCTTTGGGCGCAGCTGATACGTCTCCAACGTATCTGTAATTTTTTATTGTTTCATGCTATTATATTATCAATCTTGGATGCTTTATATGATATTTCGTATCATTTTTTGGGACTAACGTATTAACCCGGTGCCCAGTGTCAGTTCCTTTTTTTTTGGCCTTTCAGAAAAACAATACCAAACAAAGTGCAAACGCGATGAAACTTTATGATGACTTTTCTAGACCAGAAGGGACCCTAGAAGGTCGAAGAGGAGGCCAGAAGAGCTACGGGAGAGCCACGAGCTCACAGGACGCGCCCCAGGGGGTAGGCGCCCCCCTGAGCTCGTGGACCCACACAACTCCGTTTGGCCTAATTCCACCTACGTAAATCCCAAATATTCCCAAACCAAGAGAGAGCCACCCGAAACACTTTTTCCGTTGTCGCAAGCTTCTGTTTTTCCGCGATCCCATCTTGAGGCCTTTTTCCGGTACTCTGCCAGAGCGGGAACCGATCACGGAGGGCTTCTACATCATCCTTGCTGCCTTCCGATGATGCGTGAGTAATTCACCACAGACCTATGGGTCCATAGCTAGTAGCTAGATGGCTTATTCTCTATCATTGATCTTCAATACAATGTGCTCCTCGATCTCCTTGGAGTTCTATCCGATGTAATCTTCTTTTGCGGTGTGTTTGTTGGGATCCGACAAATTATGGGTTTATGATTGGAATATTCATTGAAAGTAATTGAGTCTTTTATGAACTTTTTAATGCATGATTGTTATAGCTTTGTATTTCTCTCCTATCTATCCATTTGGTTTGGCCAACTAGATTGATTTATCTTCAGTGGGAGTGGTGTTTTGTAATGGGTTCAATCTTGCGGTGCTCTATATCCCAGTGACAGAAGGGGACAATACACATATTTGTATTGTTGCCATTAAGGGTAAAATGACGGGTTTTATTCATATTTTTTGGGTTTACTTTGTCTACATCATGTCATCTTGCTTAAGGCGTTACTTCATTTTTTATGAACTTAATACCATATATGCATGTTGGATAGCAGTCGATTGGTGGAGTAATAGTAGTAGATGCAGGCAGGAGTCGATCTATTTGTCTCGGATGTGATGCCTATATACATGATCATTGTCGTGAATACGTCATAACTATGCACTTTTCTATCAATTGCCCAACAGTAATATGTTCACGCACCGTATGTTATGTGTTCTAGAGAGAAGCCGCTAGTGAAAACTATGGCCCTCGGGTCAACTTTAGTTATATTATAAAAACCAAAAAAAATACCTTGCTGCTATTTATTTACTTTTATTTATTTTGTAATTTATCTATCTACCTATACAAGATTTGATCCTTACAAGTAACGAGTTCAAGGGGATTGGCAACCCTCTTGCCCGCGTTGGGTGCAAGTATTTGCTTTTGTGTGTGCAGGTCTTGTTCATCAGGCTTTTTGTGATTCTCCTATTGGTTTTATAAACATTGGTTCTCACTGAGGGAATACTTATCTCTACTATACTGCATCTTCCTCCTCTTCGGGGAACGCGACTCACAAGTAGCAGCAGCCCAGAAGCAAATAGTCTAAAAGGGGGAAAGCTTATTACATCATTTTCACTAACAATACTCAATGAAGGGGGAGGTTGGCTTTTTGCATCAGGCAACAAACATGTCGAGCGCACAGAGGGCTCTCTTGGCCTTCATCGGGGGTGTTGTTGCAGGCTGTGGAGACTATCTTGGTTCAGTCCAGAGGCTGGCTGTCCACCACGGTCCGTGCAGCAAGCTTGCCAGGAGTAGTGGGGGAGCCAAAGCCTCCTTGCTCAGCACCTATGATCTTCAGCTTGTCCCAGTTCACCCATTTTTGATGTCTTAGAAAACCTTTGTACATACAAACATATCGCACGTAAGTTAATATACATATACAAACACTAATGTTCTCTGGGATTAAGAAATGTAAGGAAGGGAATTCATAGGCGAATGTAAGAAAAGATATGATGCAATTCAGATTATTGTTTGCTTGCAAGTGATTTATTGATATTGCAGATTTATTATATTACTGTTGATTTCTTTGCACGGGATTTCTTTTCGCAGAAACGAGGATGTGGAGGTTGGCACACACAATTGCATACATGTTGGAAATGTCTTTCTCCACAATTTCTTACATTTTGGAACAAGAATTACACATTTTTTAAATACTTCTTTATCCAAACAAGTGGCACATTTCAAAGATGATGGTAATATGTAATTTGAAACATATGATTTTCTTGTCCTCATTATTCAACTATTTGCCTAGTGTGTGGCCTCTTCCCACAGCAGTCGAAGAGCTCCTTCTCCTCTGCCTTGCATTTGGCGAGGTGCTCATCCGCATGTCGCCGATGCGCTAGCGCAAAGCCACCGGTCAAATAAGCCAGCACCAATAGGTACTCTTCCTCGCTGGCAGCGTACACCCAATCTTTGTACTTCCAGGCATAGATGAGTCGCTTGGAACCTTTGGCATTCGGGGCCATGCATTTGGCGTCTTCCTCCACCCTCTCGGCCTTGGCACGAGCATCCCGCCAAAGCTCCATTTCAATTTCTCTGTTGGCGGCCACATGGGCCTCCTAGGCCACCTGATGCATGGCTCGCTCCTCCTACTCGGCCTTCATGGTTGCCTCTCTCTTGGCGCGCACAACTGTCGGCAACGACTCCCACAGTGCGACCTCCATTAGTTTCCATAGCTCCTCCTTCGTCGGGGCGGGTGCTCGGCGAAGGGAGCCATTGACCTCTATTATGTGCACCGGCGCATCCTGATTGGCTAGGCGTTGGGACGCATCCTCCTCCGAGCGAGGCGGCGATCCGCATCAGGCAATGATCGATAGCGCCATGGCGAGAACATGGGTTTGAAAGGTGGGGTGAGGGCGAGCATGAGGAATGATACGAGATGAATGTGACTGCTCTACCCATCGCCGTGGCGGGTGCCGTATTTATAGTTAGCCGGAATCTTGAAGGGCGCGAGAGTGCCGAGGAGACGGTTACGGGAGATGATTCGCGTCCCGGGAATTTAGTATCTACTCCTTTTTTGGTTTCCCACTGCATGCTCCTTTTTTCACTTCTAAAATTTACATTCTATTAAACTGCCTACCTAGAATTCCCGGGTTCCTAAACAACTTATGGGTTTTCAGTACTTTTTCCAAGAACCAAAACAAGCATCGATCATCTTTAAAAAATCATGAATCGACATGTGATACGTCTCCAACGTATCTATAATTTTTATTGTTTCATGCTATTATATCATCAATCTTGGATACTTTATATGCATTTTTATGCTATTTTATATCAGTTTTGGGAACTAACCTATTAACCCAGTACCTAGTGCAAGTTGTTGTTTTCTGCTTGTTTTTGGTTTTCCAGAAAACCAGTACCAAACGGAGTCCAAACGCTATGAAACTTTTTGACGATTTGTTTCTGGACAAAAGATACCCTGGAAGCTTCGGGACAAGACCAGACGGCAAGCGAGGAGACGGCAAGGCAACAGGGTGCACCCAGGGGGTAGGGCGCACCCTGTTACCTTGTGGGCCCCACATGGATCCGTCTGACCTAATTCCACTTCTATAAATTTTCAAATATTGGGAAACCCCTAGAGAGCCACCCAAAACACTTTTTCCGCTGCTGCAAGCTTCTGTTCTTCTGCGATCCCATGTGGAGGCCTTTTTTGATACTCTACCAGAGGGGGAGTCGATCATGGAGGGCTTCTACATCATCCTTGTTGCCTTCGGATGATGCGTGAGTAGTTTACCACTGACCTACGGGTCCATAGCTAGTAGCTAGATGGCTTCTTCTCTCTCTTTGATCTTCAATACCATGTTCTCCTCGATCTTCTTGGAGTTCTATCCGATGTAATCTTCTTTTGTGGTGTGTTTGTTGGGATCCGATGAATTGTGGGTTTATGATTAGATTATTCATTGAAAGTAATTGAATCTTTTCTAAACTTTATTATGCATGATTATGATAGCTTTGTATTTCTCTTCGATCTATCCGTTTGGTTTGGCCAACTAGATTGATTTATCTTCAGTGGGAGAGGTGCTTTGTAGTGGGTTCAATCTTGCAGTATCCTCACCTCCTGACAGAAGGTGTAGCGAGGCACATATTTTATTGTTGCTACTAAGGATAAAATGATGGAGTTTATTCATATTGATTGAGTTTACTTTGTCTACATCATGTCATCTTGCTTAAGGCGTTACTCTATTTGTTATGAATTTAATACCATAGATGCATGCTAGATAGCAGTCGGTTGGTGGAGTAATAGTAGTAGATGCAGGCAGGTGAAAGCACAAGTGCTCCCTGGGTGATTTTGGTAATTAATGTTAACATATCTCTTGTTGGACTAATATTTTCATCTAGTATATTTCAGAAAGTTCAACAATGGCGTGGCATGGACAAGAGGATGTGGAACCCCTTCAAAATGCTAAGGACAAAGATTGGCACAAGCTCAAGACTCTACATCTCTATTTTAGTGATCCAAGATCACATTGAGTCCATAGGAAAAGCCAATACTCTTAGAAGGGGATGAGGTGTTGCTTAATGGTCTACTTGCTCAGAGTGCTTAGTGATATGCTCCAAAGCCCTCAACCACTTTCTCATTTCTAGATATGTCCTAAACCTAAAGTCAAACTCGGCCCCATCGATTTGATCTATCTGGCGCCACCGAGTTCCTTTGACATAGCCACTGCCAGAAACCCTAATCAGTTTGGTCTCACCGATAGGGATTTCGGTCTCACCGAGATGGCAATGCAAACTCTCTGTTTCCCTTCGTAACATTTTGGTCTCACCGAAACGAGCGATCGGTCTCACCGAGTTATCCTTGCAAACTCTCTGTTGCCTGTTGCAATTATTTCGGTCTCACTGAAATGTGCAACCAGTCACACCAAGTTTGCCTGACCAACTCTCTATTTGCTCATTGCTGAAATTGGTCTCACCGAGTTCATGCAATCGGTCACACCGAGATGAGGTTTTGCCCTAACCCTAGCACATCGGTCCCACCGAGTTGATCATATCGGTCCCACCAAAATTCCTAACGTTCACATTTTGAACTAGATCGGTCTCACCGAGTTCTTCTATTCGGTCTGACCGAGTTGGGTCAAATGTGTGTAACGGTTAGATTTTGTGTGGAGGCTATATATACCCCTCCACCCCCTTCTCTATTGAAGAGAGAGCCATCAGAACGTGCCTACCCTTCCACTACTCATTTTGTGAGAGAGAACCACCTACTCATGTGTTGAGACCAAGACATTCCAATCCAACCACAAGAATCTTGATCTCTAGCCTTCCCCAAGTTGCTTTCCACTCAAATCATCTTTCCACCATATCCAAATCTGTGAGAGAGAGAGTTGAGTGTTGGGGAGACTATCATTTGAAGCACAAGAGCAAGGAGTTCATCATCAACACACCATCTATTCCCTTTTGGAGAGTGGTGTCTCCTAGATTGGTTAGGTGTCAGTTGGGAGCCTCCGACAAGATTGTGGAGTTGAACCAAGGAGTTTGTAAGGCCAAAGAGATCGCCTACTTCGTGAAGATCTACCCGAGTGAGGCAAGTCCTTCGTGGGCGATGGCCATGGTGGGATAGACAAGGTTGCTTCTTCGTGGACCCTTCATGGGTGGAGCCCTCCGTGGACTCGCGCAACCGTTACCCTTTGTGGGTTGAAGTCTCCATCAACGTGGACGTACGATAGCACCACCTATCGGAACCATGCCAAAAATCTCCGTGTCTTCATTACGTTTGCACACTCCAATCCCATCCCTTTACTTTCTTGCAAATTGCATGCTTTACTCTTTCCGCTGCTCATACTCTTGTCATGCTTGCTTGAAATGTATTGTGAATGCTTAAACTTGTGCTAAAACTCCACCTCAACTTGAAGAACTTAAAAACTGCTACTTTTGCTTGTTGAGGGTCTAATCACCCCCCTCTAGACCCCTCTTCTCGATCCTTTCAATTGGTATCAGAGCATTGGTCTCCATTGCTTTGGTTTAATCACCATTGGAGGAAGATGGACGTGTCTATGATTGGGAGTATTAGACATAGAGTACCTTTACTTGATGGAGAGTTCTATCATGATTGGGAAAATGAGATGCTTGTGATTTGCAATGAATATAATTTGAACAAGTATATTACTTGCCCTTATGCACCTCCTATTGATCCTTTGCATCGTACCACCGATGAGTCTCTTGACATGATCCGCAATCTTAGAACTGTTAATCTTATCATTAGAGGATTGCCTAGAAACTTGATTATGTGCTTGCCTACACTTGAATGTGCTTACACTATATGGAAATACCTCGAGAAATGCTTTCCAAACTATTCTTTGAAAAATCTAGATGAGATTCTTCAAAAGTCCATTGCTTTAAATAAGATGAATTCTAGTGATCCTAAGTTTGGTGATTGTTTATTTGAGCTTCGTGACCTCATCCAAGCCAAAGGAGATGTTGGAATCATTAGTGACATCATCTCTCAAGTTATTAGAATTCATAAATATGAACATTGTCATGGTCATAAATCTAATGTTGCCTTCTCTAGGTAATGATCATTCATATGATGATGATGTTGAACATGGATATTATGATGAGGATGATGATAGTGACTTTGATCTTGATGAGTCTATGAGACATCTTGGTCTTATGGCTAACCTTTGTGGTTACATGGCCGGAGGAAAGGAATGGGTTCTTGATAGTGGATGTACCGATCACATGACCGGAGACAAGGACATGTTTCGTGAGCTTGCTGAAAATGACGGCCCTCGAAAGTATGTCACTTTTGGTGATAACTCAAAGGGTAAGGTGGCTGGCCTTGGTAAGGTGGCCATCTCACATGACAGCTCCATCCAAAATGTTATGCTTGTTGAATCTCTTGGCTACAATCTACTTTCCGTATCTAGACTAGCCGATTTTGGTCTCAATGTTCTATTCACTGAAGTAGACTGCCAAGTGTTTCGAAGAGATAATCATAATATGGTCTTTACCAGTATACGTAGAGGTGATCTATACATTGTTGACTTCACTAAAAGAGCTCGACCTAGAACTTGCTTAATTGCTAAATCTTCTAAAGGTTGGTTGTGGCATAGAAGGTTAGGTCATGTGGGCATGCGGAATCTTGATAAGCTTATTAAAGGTGATCATATCCTTGGTGTTAAAGATGATATATTTGACAAGGATAGACTTTGCAGTGCTTGTCAAGCAGGAAAACAAGTTGGAGGAAGTCATCCCGTGAAAAACATTATGACCACGAGAAGACCGCTTGAGCTACTTCATATGGATCTTTTTGGTCCCAACGCCTACAAGAGTCTCGGTGGTAACTTGTTTGGTTTAGTCATTGTTGATGATTTTTCCAGATTTACGTGGGTGTTCTTTCTTGATGATAAATCGCAAGTCCAAAAGATCTTCAAGAACTTCGCTAGGAAGGCCCAAAATCAATTTGAAGTGAAGATCAAGAAGGTTCGCAGTGACAACGGAACGGAGATCAAGAACGCAAATGTGGATACCTTTCTTGACGAAGAAGGGACTTCACATGAGTTCTCGGCTATGTACACACCTCAACAAAATGGAGTTGTTGAGAGGAAGAACCGGACACTCATTGATATGGCGAGAACGATGCTCAATGAATACAAGACGCCAAAACACTTTTGGGCAGAAGCGGTTGAGACAGCTTGTCATGCAACAAACTGACTATATCTTCACAAGCTACTCGGCAAGACGGCATACGAGCTTCTCACCGGTAACAAACCCCAAGTTGGATACTTTCGAGTATTTGGCTCAAAGTGCTACATTCTTGATAAGCATCATCATTTGAAATTTGCTCCTAAATCTCATGAAGGTTTCCTACTCGGTTATGGCTCAAACTCTCACACTTATCGTGTCTACAGCAATTTCACCCGAAAGGTTGAAGAGACGGTGGATGTGAAGTTTGATGAATCTAACGGCTCGCAAGTAGAGCAATTGCCAATTGATGTAGGAGACAAAGACCCTTCGGAAGCGATTCAAGACTTGTCTATTGGCAAGATTCGCCCAACGGAGGTGAAGGAGAGTACCTCGTCCGTTCAAGTGGAAGCCTCAACTTCACACCAAGGTGAACCACAAGTTGACTTGGGGGCATCCACAAGTGGAACACGTCAAGATGAAGGAAACGAGGAAGTACATCAAGATGAACCTCATCGACCTCCTTCTCCACCTCCACAAGAGAACATCAACGCCAACAACAATGAAGAAGGACAAGAGGAAGAACAAGATGATGAAGAGGATGTTCCATCCCGACCCAAACAAAAGCTCTCACGAGTTAGAGCAAGAGTTTCAAGAGATCATCCCGTTGAACAAATCTTCGATGATATTCAAACTGGGAGAATTACTCGATCTAAGTCTCGCTTAGCTAACTTTTGTGAACATTACTCTTTCATTTCTAACATTGAACCTATGAAGGTTGAAGAAGCTCTTGATGATCCGGATTGGGTGAACGCTATGCATGAAGAGCTACACAATTTTGAGAGGAATCAAGTATGGACGCTTGTTGAACAGCCCGATGAAAAGCACAATGTCATTGGAACCAAATGGGTGTTTCGGAATAAGCAAGATGAAGATGGACAAGTTGTACGCAACAAGGCTCGTCTCGTCGCCCAAGGTTACACTCAAGTCGAAGGTATGGACTATGGTGAGACATATGCCCCCGTTGCTAGACTTGAGTCCATACGCATCTTGCTTGCTTATGCCAATCATCATGATATTACATTATATCAAATGGACATCAAAAGTGCCTTTCTAAATGGAGAAATTAAGGAGGAATTCTATGTTAAACAACCTCCTAGCTTTGTCAATCCTAAGAAACCCAATCATGTTTACAAACTTCATAAAGCTCTTTATGGTCTTAAACAAGCTCCTAGAGCATGGTATAAATGCTTGACTAAGTTTCTTATTGAAAAAGGCTTTGAGATTGGAAAGATTGATTCTACACTTTTTACTAAAAGGGTTAATGGAGAATTATTTGTATGCCAAATTTATGTGGATGATATCATATTTGGTTCAACTAACCCTCATTTTAGTGAAAAGTTTGGAAGGCTAATGTCGGAGAAGTTTGAGATGTCTATGATGAGTGAACTCAAATTCTTTCTTGGTTTGCAAATCAAGCAAACTAAGGAGGGTACCTTTGTTTCCCAAACAAAGTATACCAAGGACTTATTCAAGAAGTTCAATATGCAAGAGAGCAAAGGTATGAAAACACCCACGCCTACTAGTGAACATCTTGACTTGACAAAGGATGGCAAACCGGTTGACCAAAAGGTTTATCGCTCTATGATTGGTTCATTGTTATATCTATGTGCCTCCCGTCCCGATATTATTCTCAGTGTGTGCATGTGTGCACGATATCAAGCGGCCCCAAAAGAATGTAATCTTAAGGCTGTGAAAAAGATAGTGAGATACTTAATTCATACACCAAACTTTGGCATTTGGTATCCTAAGAGGTCTTCTTTCGATCTTGTTGGCTACTCCGATTCGGACTATGCCGGTGACAAGGTTGATAGAAAGTCCACTTCTGGTACGTGTCAATTTCTTGGTAGATCTCTTGTGTCTTGGTCCTCCAAGAAACAAAACTCAGTATCCTCATCCACCGCCGAAGCGGAATACATTGCCGCTGGTTCAAGTTGTGCTCAATTACTTTGGATGACCCAAACTCTTAAAGATTATGGGATATATGTGAAACATGTTCCATTGCTTTGTGATAATGAAAGTGCAATTAAGATTGCTCACAATCCCGTGCAACATTCTCGAAGTAAGCATATTGAAGTTCGTCATCATTTCATTCGAGATCATGTTGCAAAAGGAGACATCAATCTTAAGCATGTTCGTATCGATAAGCAATTGGCGGATATATTCACCAAACCGCTTGATGAGAAAGTATTTTGCCATTTGAGAGGTGAATTGAACATCATTGATGCCTCAAACTTGGAGTAGAAACTCCATGTGGATACATGCAAGGCATGAGCCTTTTTGACTAATCCTTGATATTTCTCTTATGATGATGATCATATGTCTTGGATCTATACCTGTACCCTTGCATGCTATCTAACCCTTGTAGGTACTTGGATGAGCTCAAATCTATGAGATTGCAAATCACTCACATCTAGAACAATCTCTACATCACCAAGTCTCTACAATATGGTGGATGAAGACAAGGAAGCTTGAATCCACACAACATATCCTTTGACAATTTCTATATATCAAATTTCATTTGGTATCAAGTTTCATGATTGTCATTTTGGATACACAAGTGCTCTTCCTTGCAAGTCTAACCCATGTAGGAAGATGAACTCAAACTATAAGAGGTGCTCCCAACTCTTGATGAACTACATCAACCTTGAGCATCCAACACAAGTTCGACTACATGATCAAGATCAACAACACCACCACCCAAGGTATGTTATTCCATCTTAGAGAAGCTTTACCCCAAGTCATGGGTCAAAGCAGCTCAACAAGATGTGAATACATCAAAATGCTTAAACGAAAAATGGTAACCCCATTTTGAGCTTAAACGATAAGTATGACCTTGTAAGTGCATCTAGTGCCCCTTAGTGATTTTGGTGTATTGAAGACTTATAGGTTAAGGGACTAATGCGTTTGTGAGTGTACACAGGTTCTATAAGTCTATGAGGAGTTTGATATTTACGATGAAAGTCGACCCCTAAAAATCTATGTCTTCAGTTGAAGACTTTGGTTTTCTTGAAGACTTTGAAAGTGAGGAAATTGGTGTGACCTTGAAGACTTGATATTCATGCGAGGATTATGAAGCATGAAGACTTTTGTTTTCGTAGTTCCATTTTCTTCTTCTTGACTCATAGGAAACACCGTACTGTTAAAGGGGGTCGAGGTAAAACTAAGGAAAAGTTTCCAAGTGATGCTCATCTCAAAATCCTACACCTACCCAATCCTTTCGAGTGAAGCCATTGGAAATCTCATACAGTTCAGTCAATTTCTTCAGTGACAGAGACGAAGTTCTTCTGTTCTCTAAGGAATTTGTTCTGACTGAGGAGTTAGGAATTCACCAGTGCGGATTGCCTACAAGTGAGGAACACGATAGCCCTAAGGAATTTGAGAGCTCATATTTCTGACAGTTGCTGTGCTATGCGCCGGCTGTCCAAATATCCTACCCACCTAACGGTCATATCATTTAAGGGCATTTATGTCTTATCATGTCGGGCTGCTCCCTAGGCTATAAATAGCCGCCCCCTACAATCACTAGTTGGTTGGCTGCTCCGAGAGAAACTGACACTTGTCATTGAGAGCATCCCATCCTCCGAGGACTTTGAGCGAAAATCATCAAGTGAGGAAAAACCCAAAACCCAAACACCTACAAACCCAAAGTGACTGAGCATCACTGAAGAGATTGTTCCTGTGTGGAACCGATGCTTGTTACCTTTGAGGACTGTGCATCCTCCAGACGGTTAGGCGTCATGATCTAGAGCATCCAAGAGGAATTGTGGATCGCCGAGTGACCGTGTCTGTGAAGGTTTGGAAGTCACCTGAAGACTTACCACGAGTGATTGGGCGAGGTCTGTGTGACCTTAGCTCAAGGAGAATACGGTGAGGACTGTGTGTTCGGGACTGTGTGTCCTCAGGTTTAAATACCTAGCCGCTCCAACCAGACGTACGACTGTCACAGCAGTTGGAACTGGTCTACCAAATCATTGTCTTTACCGAGCTACTGGTTCTATTTCCTCAACCCTTTCATTTCCTCATTCATGTGTTAATGTACTTGATCGTTACTGTGTGAAGACTTTGACTGAAGACTTTCTCAATTTTCTCAATCCTATTTCTTCAGTCACTTAGTCTTCAGCCTAGTTATCCTGTGTATCATGCTACCTGTACTCTGTGCCTATTTCATTTCATCATGATGACTGTGCTTATGCCATGTTATGTTTGCATCTGAGTACTTATTCCGCTGCTAAGTAGTTCGTTGCTTAGGAATTTCCTCACCTTGAAATTCCTCAGTGACGAATTTGTAAAAATCACCTATTCACCCCCCCTCTAGTCGATATAACGCACTTTCAATTGGTATCCGAGCGAGGTACTCCCTTGTTCTGTGTGATTTTGGTTTAACCACCTGGAGTTTTAGTTATGTCGACTACAGGCATGATCAAGGTCTCGGCTGGGTGTCCTACCTTCGATGGGACAGACTACCCCTACTGGAAGAACAAGATGTGCATGCATCTTGAGGCAATTGACAACGATCTCTGGTAGGTTGTGGAAAATGGTGTTCCCTCTGTCACTCCTTCCGTGAACGCTGCTGATGTGAAGAGATTCAAGCAACTCGACTCTCAAGTGAAGAATATCATATGTGGCCATCTGAGTAAAGGGCAGTATGGCAGAGTGAGTGCTTTGGAGACAGCTAAGCTTATCTGGGATAGGCTGTCCAAGGTCAACGAAGGAGTCTCAACTCAACGTGACTCTCGAGTTGATGTTCTTCGCAATCTCTTCAACCGATTCAAAAGACTCGACAATGAAAATGTTCAGCAAACCTTTGATTGCCTCACTGACATTTCAAACGAGCTTCAAGCACTTGGTGCCACTGACATCACTGACCATGAGGTGGTGAATAAATTGTTGAGGTCACTCGATTCTTCATTCGATACACTGGCACTGATGATTCAAGAACGTGGAGACTACAAGTCACTTGATCCTGCTGATATCCTCGAGAGGCTAAATACTCATGAGTTCCAACTTGCTGAGAAGAGAGATCTCTACGGACCGAGCTATGGTAGATCTCTCACACTGAAGGCCAAGGCAGTCTCTGAATCTGAAGATGAAGATTCTGGTAGCAGCCTTGGTGATCCTGAAGAACTGAGTCAGGAGCTAGCGATGCTCATGAGGAAATTCCAGAGGTTCTCTAGACGTGGCCGATTTGGAAAATCCTCAAGAGGTGATGACATGAAATCAGATTCCTCATCCTGTGACTACAAGAAGAGAACTTGCCACAAATGCAAGAAACCTGGTCACTACATTACTGATTGTCCTCAGTGGGAGAAGGAATCAAAGAAGAAGAAATACAAGGATGACAGTTCCGATGAATCAAAGAAGAAGAAGAAATCTTCAAAGTCCTCATCGTCAAAATCTTCAAAGTCTTCATCTCATAAGAAGAGCAGTTCCAAAATGGCTCGAGCATTCATTGGCAAGGAAATGGACTCTGAAGCTAAATCTGAAGAAAATGAGGAAGAGGAGGCATCTGAGGAGTCAGACTCTGGTGTGGCGAGCCTAGCCCTCGCTACTGCGTTCGTCAGCAAATCCATCTTCAACTCTGAGGAAAATGACTTCCCCGACACTGCTGATAACAACGACGATGACTACGCTCCCACCTATTGCTTCATGGCAAAAGGTGCCAAGATACTCAAATATCCCTCCTCTGAATCAAGTGAGGATGAATCTGATGAAAACCTCAAGCCTAGCTATTCCAAACTTGCTAAGATTGCTGTCAAGCAACAAAAGGCTTTTGAAAAGGTTCAAAATTTGCTAGACAAAAGTGATGACCTGTTGGGTGAAGAAATGGATCGAACTCAAACTCTGACTGAAAATCTTTAGAGACTTCAGTCTAAGTTTGATAACCTTCAGTGTCATCATAACACACTCTTAGCTGATCATGAGAAGCTTTCTTATGAATTTCTTCAAAGGAAGCAAGATCTTGAGAAGCTAAGGGTGAGTTATGAAGATCTTCAGAAGGAAAACGATTCATTGCTTGCTCAACAGATCAGTTCCGCTCAGGAATAATTTATTCCACCATGTTTGAAATGCATTGAACATGAATCTGCTAATTCTTCACCTGAAAGTTCAAATGCTTCTATTGCTGCAAATTCTTCAACTGTCTCTGTGGTCACAAATTCCTCATCTGAGGATACCACAAGTATCACTAACGATAATGCAGGGTTGAAGGAATTGTATGTGACAGGCATGTACAAAAGCCTCAAAGGGCATCAGATTCTTTGTGATGTGCTTAAAAAGCAGATCCTCAATAGGAACCCTAGGAAAGTGGGTATTGCCTTTGAGAGGAAACTCAATGCTGATGAGACCTACTGGAAACCTGAGAAGTATCCCAAAACCTCGTGGGTTGCTGCAAAAGGACCTCCCGTAGATCCATCCTCTTTATCTGGCTTTACAAGTGAATCTTCATATTCTTCTGATGAGTCATTTGACTCTAACTATAAACTGTTCAAAAATCAGAATGGTGAAGTATTTGCTAGATATGTTGGAACTAACTGCAGGAACGGCCCCCCTATGAAGAAAATCTGGGTTCCCAAAAGGTGCCTTGAAAGCCTTCAGGTGAATGTCATCATGACACCACCTGTGAAAAAAAGGAACCCCAGATCAAATTCTTCATATGGACCAAAGTCTTCATATGGATCCAAGTCCTCATATGGACCAAATTCCTCACGTGGATCAAATTCCTCAAGCGGATCCAAATCTTCATATGATCATCATCATGCTAACACTTCTGTTTCACAGGGAAAGTCTAAGGGTTATGAATATGTGCACTATTCTTCAAATCATTATGTTCATAAGTCCTCGAAGAATTTCTCTGCTTATTCATATGCTTACTCTAACCCCTCTTCTGTGAAACGAAGTGCACTGGCTTCTATGCCACCTTTCTCATATGGAGCTCGCAGAATGATGAACTCTTTGCCACCCCTTCAGATGTGGGTGGTATAGAAAAAGAACTAATATCTTATGCAGGGTCAGGTCTCCAGACGAACTGAAAACGTTTGAAGAATTTGCTGGAGACCTGAATATGCTTGAAAGGACACAAGCTAATCATGAAGAAATGAAATTCATTTCTCACGTCCTCATACTGCTATATCAGTTGTTTTGCTTGATGAAATTCAATCTGATGAATTTGATGTCATATTCTTCACTGATGAAGTATATGAGTTCGTAAGATGCACTAATTCATCTGCAGGATGAACTACCCAAAGCTACTAAGTGGGTCCTCGATAGTGGATGTACAAATCACATGACCAATGACAAGAACTTATTGATGGACACTTCTTTATCTCCATCACATCTGAAGCATATCACCTACGCAGACAAAGGCAAAAGCAAGGTATTGGGTCTAGGTAGGGTTGCGATCTCAAAGGATCGACACATGGACAAAATCATGCTTGTCGAGTCCTTAGGATTCAACCTCATGTCTGTCTCAATGCTTTGTGATCTCGATATGGTTGTCGTCTTTGGAAAATATCGTTGTGTTGTGATCATGGAATCTGACCATTCCAAAGTCTTCGAAGGCTTTAGGAGAGGAGACTTGTATATTGTTGATTTCTCTGCAGGACCACAACCTGCCACATGTCTACTTGCAAAAGCTTCAGAAGGTTGGCTATGGCATCGGCGACTAGGTCATGCTGGCATGAGGAACTTGCACACACTCGCAAAGAAGAAGCACGTTATTGGCATCGAGGGTGTCAAATTCCTCAAGGACCATCTGTGTGGAGCTTGCGAGGCTGGAAAGATGACCAAGTCCAAGCATCCCTCGAAGACTATCATGACTACCACTCATCCATTTGAATTGCTTCACATGGATCTCTTTGGCCCTACTCATTATTCCACACTAACAAATGCAGCATCTCTATATGGCTTTGTTATTGTTGATGACTATTCTCGTTACACATGGGTGCATATTGTCACTTACAAAACTAAAGTGCAGGAAGTCTTCAAACAATTTTTCTCGAGGGCTTCAACAAACTTCGGTGTGAAGATCAAGCACATTAGGAGTGACAATGGGACCGAGTTCAAGAATACTGGTCTTGATGACTATCTTGATGAACTTGGTATTACTCACGAGTTATCTGCCCCTTATACTCCTCAGCAGAATGGCATCGTGGAGCGCAAGAACAGGACTCTTGTTGAGATGGCTCGCACCATGCTTGATGAATACAAGACACCTCCTCGCTTCTGGCCTGAGGCAAGTGATACTGCGTGCCACATCATCAACAGGGTATATCTTCACAAATTCTTCAAAAAGACCTCATATGAACTCCTCACTGACAAGAAACCCAATGTGAGTTATTTCAAAGTCTTCGGTGCTAAATGTTGGATTAGGGATCCTCATCACAATTCTAAATTTGCACCAAAAGCACATGAAGGTTTTATGCTTGGTTATGGAAAGGACTCGCACACCTACAGAGTCTTAAACACCTTTCACCACAAGGTTGTTGAAACTGTGGATGTGCGGTTCGATGAAACTAACGACTCGCAAAGAGAGCACCTACCTCCTGTGCTAGATGAAATGTCACCTGAGGAATCCATCAAGCTAAAGGCTACTGAGGATGTCATTCCTACCGAAGAATCTGCTGAAGAAGTCATTCCAGATCGTGAAGAAAATTATGCTGGTGCATCTGAAGAAAATGGCTCTGAAGAAAATGCTGAGCCAAATCAAAGTCGTCAACCTGCTCATCCTCGTGTTGCAAATGAAGTGCAGATTGAGAGAATCATCAACGACATCAACGCACCAGGTCCTCTCACTCGCTCAAAAGCTTCACATTTGTCTAACTTTTGTGGGCATTTTGCTTTCATCTCTATCACAGAGCCCACCAAAGTTGATGATGCATTTCTGGAGCCTGAATGGATTCAAGCGATGCAAGAGGAATTACATCAATTCGAGCTAAACAATGTCTGGGAACTTTTCAAGCGACCAGACCCACGCAAGCACAATATCATCGGTACCAAATGGATCTACCACAACAAGCAAGATGAAAATGGCTTTGTGGTAAGGAATAAGGCTCGTCTTGTAGCTCAAGGCTACACACAGGTTGAAGGAATTGATTTCGATGAAACTTTTTCACCTGCTGCTAGACTTGAGGCTATTCGCATATTGCTTGCTTATGCTAACCATCATAATATCATCTTATATCAAATGGATGTGAAAAGTGCATTCCTCAATGGTAAGCTTGAGGAAGAAGTATATGTTGCTCAACCCCCAGGTTTTGAAGATCCTAAGCATCCTGACAAAGTCTTCAGACTCAATAAGGCCCTCTATGGCCTCAAGCAGGCCCCTCGGGCGTGGTATGATACTTTGAAGGAATTCCTCATGAAGAAAGGCTTCAAACCCGGTTCACTTGACCCAACTCTTTTCACCAAAACCTATGATGATGAATTATTCGTGTGCCAAATATATGTTGATGATATTATCTTTCGCTGTACTAACCAACGTTACAGTGACAAATTTGCCTATATGATGAGTGAGGAATATCAAATGTCTATGATGGGAGAATTGAAATTCTTCTTAGGTCTTCAAATTCGTCAACAACGCAATGGCATCTTCATATCTCAAGAGAAATACCTCAAGGATGTGTTGACGAAATTCGGCATGCAAGATTGCAAAGGCGTCAAAATCCCTATGCCCACAAATGGCCGTCTATGCACTGATGAAAATGGTATAGACTTCGATCAAAAGGCATACCGCTCCATGATTGGCTCTTTATTGTATCTATGTGCATCTAGGCCAGATATTATGCTTAGTGTTTGCATGCGTGCCCGTTTTCAAGCTACACCGAAGGAATCACACCATAAGGCTGTGAAACATATTCTTCGATATCTAGCTCACACTCCAACACTTGGATTATGGTATCCCAAGGGCTCGTCTTTTGATCTCATTGGATATTCTGACTCTGACTATGCTGGTGATCGTGTGGACCGCAAGTCAACATCAGGCACATGCCATTTCCTCGGACGATCCTTAGTATGTTTGTCCTCGAAGAAGCAGAACTATGTATCACTCTCTACTGCTGAAGCTGAGTACATTGCTGCTGGTTCGTGCTGTGCTCAATTGCTATGGATGAAGCAAACCCTCAAGGACTACGGCATCAATGTGAAGAATGTGCCACTCTTCTGTGACAATGAGAGTGCTATCAAGATTGCTCATAACCCTGTTCAGCACTCGAAGACAAAGCACATCCAGATTCGTCATCACTTTCTTCATGATCATGTGTTGAAGGGCGACATCTCAATCGAGCACGTGAAGGCTGAAGAACAGCTAGCCGATATCTTCACAAAGCCCTTGGATGAGAAGAGATTTAGCAAGTTGCGGTGTGAGCTAAATATCTTAGAATCTTCGAATGTTCTTTGAAAAGGACACACACCCTAACACTTATGCAAAATTGATGACTTAGATGTGCAACACACGAAGTAACGTTTTTCTTCAATCAATGAAGACTAACCCTCTAAGTGTGAAGAAATTAACGAAGAATTTGATTCTCAGAGCCCTACGACAATTGTACGCGGCGTCTGAAATCACCATTCTTACACGGTGGGTCACGCCACCAACAAAAGTTGAAAATCTTCAATTTGAGTTTTTCTTCTGATTGAAATTCTTCAGTTGTTCAAATTCTTCAACTTTGCAAAGTCTTCACTCTTTCCGACTGTGCTCTTCATTGACTATATATATATTTGAGTTTTCAGTCCTCTACAACATTCCCTTATTGCTAATTCTTAAAGTTGACTTTTACCTAAGTGGATGTGATCGGACCCGTCCCCCTCTATGCTAAACTCAACCCAGTCTGTTCACAAATTCTTCATATGCGTTCTATTTGAAACCCGTTCAAAATCTTCACTGTGTCCTTGTCAGCTGAAGAATTTGCGAACGAAACATTAAAATTCTCTTATCTGAATTTTTGGCTTTTGCCGCTCAAACCGTTCCACATCCCACGATGAGATTATTCTATTCACCCACGATCTAACATGATCTCCACTTCATAGTACGTGGGTGACACATGTCACTAGGATGAGAAGTGTCAGGGGCATGTTCGTCCATTTTCCTCGGACGAGCAGTTTTTCACCTTGGCTATAAATACCCCTCGCCCTCCTCAGACCTCATTTACCCCGCTCGATCTTACTCCCCTCGCTCGAGCTCTCTGACCTAGCGCCGCCGCTACTCTTCATCGTCGCCGGTGAGGAAGAGCTTCACTGCCTCGACCTTGTCGCCGTCGTACTCACGTCGGCCGCGGAAATCTTCACTCCGCCGCCGCCGTAGCTGTTTTCCATCGCCAAGTTAGGGCTTGGAAGATCTGAACGGATGAGCTTCTCCACTGCTACTCTCAGTTTGTCGTGTTCTTCGTCAAGGGTAAATAAAATCTATTTTTACTGCCCTTGTTGATTCTGATGATTTCCACAAAATCTTCAAAAGGTGTTTATTCTTCAACTTTCATGTTCTTAAACACCAACTTGCTTTTGTTCTTGATCTATTTCTCTAAGCAACGTTTTTCTTCAAGATTCCTCAATTGTGTGGATTTTCAATCTATACAACTCTGGAACCTAAGTCAAAGAACGCTTAGTGAAATTCCTCAAGACTCCCCTGGTTAAATTCCTCAAACTTGATACTTTTGAAAAACTTCTGAGAACGCATATGACCTCTCCAAATTCTTCGCACCTATATTCTGTTCACAGGTACACATGTCCGCTGCTGAATCTCTAGGTTCTCATCAACTTAACTCATTTGTAGAGTTCCTTGAAGAAAAATTGCATACCTTGTCAGAAAATTCGATTGTTCAAAATCCTCAAGTAAAGAAGATGGCTGATGGTAAAAGACCTCAGAAGGGAGGAAAGAGGCCAGAGACAAATACTGCTTTTGAGATCCCTGAAGACATCTATGATGAATATTGTACTCCTGATGAAGCAACTCATGGCAAGGAGAACAAAAATCAGCGCAAAGTGCGCATTCAGAAGATTGACAGGAGATGGGCAAGAGAATGGAGGGAGTATCGATATGTGACTCCAAAGTACATGAAGAAATTCGCTGTTAACCCTCCATGTCCAAGACCTCCATTGGCTCCAGGCCAAGAAGCTGATCCCACAAGCATCAGAAGAGGTGAGGAATTTCCCAAGGAATGGGCTAAGCGTCAAGCCAAGCTGGCCAAAATGGCTAAAGAGGCAGTGAAGAAATTCAACGAAGACTCTGCTTCTCCGCTGCTGAGGCCTCTGCTAGCAAGCCTAAGAAGGCTATGACAAAGAAACCAGCTGTCAAGACAAGTTCCACAGCTGCAATGCCCTCACGGCCAAGCTCTTCAAAGCCCTCACGGCCTGATCCTCAAGCAACTTCTTCAAAAGCAGCTCCAACTCCCTCAGTTGCAAAATCCTCAGCTGCTCCTGCAAAGTCCTCAGCACCTGTGCATCTTGCCACGTGCCAAAGGACTACTGGAATCTCAATTGCTTTAGGAACCTCTGCAAGTTCCTCAGCTCCACCTCAGTCTTCAACAGCTCCGACCTTGCTGAAGAAAAAGGCCACTGCTGGACGAGGCACAAGGCCAAGTCCTCACAAGAAGCAGGTCGCCTTTCAGGTTCCGTCAAGCGAAGACGAAGCTGATGATGAAGAATTAGCTGAGATCATCAGAGATCGACAAAAAAGGGCCGCTAGTGCCAAAGGCAGTGCTGTGCCCCTCATGCTGGATCCAAGGAAGATCCTTGATTTCATTGATCTATGGCACAAGAACCCTAACACACCTTTGCCTGAATTAAACCTCACTCCTGGTCAAAGTCACATGTTGACGGCCTTCATTAATGAAGAAAAATGGAAATTTGAAAAGGCCAGGTAGGTGAAGAAGGCTCAGTACAAGAAGGAGCGTTTTCTGAAGAACAATGTTGTGAAAATGTCTCCAGAAGAACTTGTGACTATGCAGGCTGAGATCAAAGCACTCAGTGATGAATTTAACACATACCGTGCAGATTGGCTAGGTGCCAAAGTCAGATTCGTCAGAATGGCAAAGGGATTCACTCCAAATGTTGCAGCTTCATCGCAACCCAAAATTCCTCAGACTGAAACATCTGCTCAGCCTACTGAAGAACATGCAAGCACAGCTGATGAAAATCAGACTATTGAAGAAAATGAAAGCACCAGGGCTGATGAAGAAATTCCAGTCTCTGAAGAAAATGCCAGGGCAACCTCCAATGTTGCGCCTGAAGAGCAAACCAGGCCAGTTGATGCATCTGCTACTACGCCTGAGAAATCTGAACAAGCCAGGGCAACTGCATCAGTTGTGCCTGAAGAAATTCAACCAATTTCATCTGCTCCTCCTGCAAAGTCATCACAGATGAAAGATGTCCACCTTCCTTCTGCATCGGAAGCAAAGAAGACCAAAGCCGCAGAGAAGGCTGCGGTGAAGAAAAGGAAAGCATCAGCATTTTCAGAGTCTTCAGCTCCCAAGAAAGTGAAGACTTTGACGAGCTCAACTGAAAACCCAATTGATGATGTTCCAATATCAAGCATGCCATCAAAGGAGATTGTTCCCTTTGGTGAGGAATATGTCATACCTGATGACAGTGATAAAGAAAATCCTTCTGCTGCTTCGTCAGAGTAGTTGGATGAAGACATTGAAGTGGATGATATCCCTTCAACTCCGCTGGTATCATCGCCCATGCCTCAGTTCACAGCTGAAGAGGCAGGCATCGAAGAAATTGATGAAGAAGATGAGGATGTGGATATTGGGTCTACAACTCCTATTCTGAATGATGATTTTTGGGAAAGTCGTCACCCCAATTCACCTCTGACAACCCCACTACATCAAGTTCCTCAGTCCCCTGTGCCAACTGAAGAAATTCATACGGGCTCTGATGGACCTCAATCTTCACTTCATTCTATTCCTGAAGAAGTTCCAGCCGCTAGTACTAAAGAAATGGAGGCCAAGGCTGCTGCTGATACAGCTACTGAAATTCCTCAGCCTGTGGCACCAGAGGTTATGCATCAAGAGGCTGTGAAGACTTCAACTGTCAATCTTCAGCCCAAGCCACAGAATCCTCATACCAAGAAGCAGAAGTTCAAGGCTGATCACTTCTTTACTGAGCATCAATTCTTCTCTGACTATAATCCTTATGACTCTGCTCGACTTCGTCGCAAGCGTTTCTGGACGGCCATTCAAATGAATTTCTATTCCTCACTGTTGTTTGATAAATACAAGATTTTTGCACATGAGCAAATTCCTCATGTGGATATGGAGTCTCTTCCGTGCTTCACCCCAGTCCTCAGTGTTCTTCATGATGCTGGGCTGCTCAACTTCTGCACCAACATCTGCGACTGGAACGAAGAACTCATTCTTCAATTCTACGCCACACTGCATATCACTGGAAATGTTGAAGATGTAAATTCATGGGTGCTAGACTGGAAGACCGAAAATACTCATTTCAAAGCACCGGCCTTTGAATTGCTTCACGCTGTCCCAGTCAGTCCTCCCACTGAAGGTGCTAGGCTCATCTATGAGGAACCTGAACTCTCAAATCATTTGATGCAAGTACTGATGAAGCCTTTGAAGGCTGGCCAAATTCCAAGGACCACATTCCTCGTCAAGGAATTGCTTTATCTGCCAAGGATAGTTTATCGCATATTGACCAAAACCCTCAGTCCAATCAAGGGCCACAACTCTGATGACAAAGAGGTTGTTGGCATTATGAAGAATCTGCTGTTCAATATCATTCATGGTATTCCTATCAACTACCACGATTTCTTCATGAGGACTTTGGCCAATGCTGCTCTGTCACCTTTTGAGTTGAAGCCTTATCCTCCCTAGATCATGAAGTTCATCAGATCAAGGTCTTCAATTCATTATAAGGCTGACTTTCAAAATCATCTTAGCTATTTGCCCCCTATTGAAGTCCTCAAACGGACTATTTCCTCAGCAGATGAGAAGGGCAAGGCTGCAGTTATTGATGAAGGCACTCGTCCACTGGATGGATAGTTTCATAAAGCTGCATCCTATTCCACCAATGATGACTCTGCAACACAAGATTCTGCCGCCAAAGCTTCAGAAAAAAATCCTCAAGCCACAGCTCCGCGTGTGATGACTGATCGTGAACTTTTCCTTAGTCTTCATTAGAAAGTTGATCGAAATCACAAGTGGGTCAAGCGTCAGTTTGGTGCAATTCTTCAGAACATGACAGTCACCCAAAATACTGTGAAGAAGAATCACTACTACTTGCATGAAGTCTTTGACCACACTTGGGCTATTCTGTCGAATCTTTATAGTGCTGAAGATCACAAGGAGATGGGCTTCCAGCAGGACTTTGACTGGTCTCAGCCACCTTCGAAGAAGTTCAAGAAGGTCAAAGTTCCTCAGCTCGTCGCCAGTTCATATTCTTCATCGCGCGACACGGATGAAGCTGAAGACTTGAACAACACCGCGGCAGGCCCTACTCCAACGGACGACCCCAACAACGCTGGCGCTCCTCCATCGACATCATGATGATATTCTTCAGGGGCGTTAGTCCTCTTTTTTTGTCCCTTTTGGTCATTCGATGACAAAGGGGGAGAAATTTGAGTTAGTCTTCAAGCGGGTCTATATATATGGGTGTTTTTTTGTTAAGTTACAACTCTTGCTCTTCTGAAGTGTTTGCTCTGATGAGTTGTAAACTTAAGTCCTATGGTGCTCTGACTCTTTTGAACTGTTGTTCTGCATGCTTATTCCTCAAGTACCTTAATGCACGCATGCTGAATTTTTCAGACACCATATTTCATCATGCATTTCAAATTCTTCATATCATATGTTAAATGCGTGTATGAATTACAAGATATAGGGGGAGGTCTCCATGATATTACTCTACAATGTGCATTTGCTATTCAAAGCAAATTCCTCAAATATGCACATCTTCAGGGGGAGTTCTTCTATATCTTGCAATCAAATTCCTCAATATCAGTATTTACACTTCATATGTTTATCCCCGTTGAAAACTTAACCTATATTGTCATCAATCACCAAAAAGGGGGAGATTGTAAGTGCATCTAGTGCCCCTTAGTGATTTTGGTGTATTGAAGACTTATAGGTTAAGGGACTAATGCGTTTGTGAGTGTACACAGGTTCTATAAGTCTATGAGGAGTTTGATATTTACGATGAAAGTCGACCCCTAAAAATCTATGTCTTCAGTTGAAGACTTTGGTTTTCTTGAAGACTTTGAAAGTGAGGAAATTGGTGTGACCTTGAAGACTTGATATTCATGCGAGGATTATGAAGCGTGAAGACTTTTGTTTTCGTAGTTTCATTTTCTTCTTCTTGACTCATAGGAAACACCGTACTGTTAAAGGGGGTCGAGGTAAAACTAAGGAAAAGTTTCCAAGTGATGCTCATCTCAAAATCCTACACCTACCCAATCCTTTCGAGTGAAGCCATTGGAAATCTCATACAGTTCAGTCAATTTCTTCAGTGACAGAGACAAAGTTCTTCTGTTCTCTGAGGAATTTGTTCTAACTGACGAGTTAGGAATTTGCCAGTGCGGATTGCCTACAAGTGAGGAACATGATAACCCTGAGGAATTTGAGAGCTCATATTTCTGACCGTTGCTGTGCTACGCGCCAGCTGTCCAAATATCCTACCCACCTAACGGTCATATCATTTAAGGGCATTTATGTCTTATCATGTCGGGCTGCTCCCTAGGCTATAAATAGCCGCCCCCTACAATCACTAGTTGGTTGGCTGCTCCGAGAGAAACTGACACTTGTCATTGAGAGCATCCCATCCTCCGAGGACTTTGAGCGAAAATCATCAAGTGAGGAAAAACCCAAAACCCAAACACCTCCAAACCCAAAGTGATTGAGCACCACTGAAGAGATTGTTCCTGTGTGGAACCGATGCTTGTTACCTTTCAGGACTGTGCATCCTCTAGACGGTTAGGCGTCATGGTCTAGAGCATCCAAGAGGAATTGTGGATCGCCGAGTGACCAAGTCTGTGAAGGTTTGGAAGTCACCTGAAGACTTACCACGAGTGATTGGGTGAGTGTCTATGTGACCTTAGCTCAAGGAGAATACAGTGAGGACTGTGTGTCCGGGACTGTGTGTCCTCAGGTTTAAATACCTAGCCGCTCCAACCAGACGTACGACTGTCACAGTAGTTGGAACTGGTCTACCAAATCATTGTCTTCACCGAGCTACTGGTTCTATTTCCTCAACCCTTTCATTTCCTCATTCATGTGTTAATGTACTTGATCGTTACTGTGTGAAGACTTTCTCAATTTCCTCAATCCTATTTCTTCAGTCACTTAGTCTTCAGCCTGCTTATCCTGTGTATCACGCTACCTGTACTCTGTGCCTATTTCATTTCATCATGATGACTGTGCTTATGCCATGTTATGTTTGCATCTGAGTACTTATTCTGCTGCTAAGTAGTTCGTTGCTTAGGAATTTCCTCACCTTGAAATTCCTCAGTGACGAATTTGTAAAAATCGGCTATTCACCCCCCCCCTCTAGTCGATATAACGCACTTTCAGACCTACGATCAAGTGTTATCACTTGACTCCTCAGTCAATATACTCTAACATAGGTGACTTTGTCGCCGACCCATTCTAGATGAATTTCTCCATTGTTTCTTAGTGTTCTTGCATATGTTTCTTGCTTGTTTGTTCCCCTTTTCAAAAAAAAACTTCATCTAGATTTCTTTTTTTTGGTATGTTATTCTTTGCATTTTTCTGCATCTAATTCATTGCAAATTCTTTAGTTAATTCCTTGCAAATCTTTGTGAGATCTTATTTGCCAAGTGAGCTGAGGTGACAAATTGTTTCCTAAGTATTGAACTCGGCCTCACCGATTCATGCCAATCGACTAGACCGAACTGCAATAATACATTGTAGACAGTTCATCGGTACAACCGACGAGGACTAACCCGGTTTGACCGATTTGCATTATCTATGACACTGCCAACTTGGTGTCACCGATGAAAATGAATCGGTGTTACCGACTTCACTGCTGAGAAAACTTTTTGTCATTACAAATATCAATTCTTCTCCAGCTCTACTCGATGATTCTTATCCTCTAGCATCTTAAACTACATGCTGCTTTGTACTGTGACTCATGGACCAAACCCATTTGACTCATGCTCCAGAAGAGCCCTTCTTGGAAATTGATGTCAAAGGGGGGGAGAGAGCACATCAAAGCTTATCACATGGGATGCTTATTAACAATAGAGGAGAGAAGTTACATGTCTTTAAGAGGGGAAAGACATGTTAATGTATGTTTGTTTTGCTCTGATTTCGGTTGCTCTGATTTTCTCTTACCCTACCTTCTCCCATTATCCAATATCAGAGTCAGGGGGAGAAAGAGTTCATATCTAAGGGAAGAAAATCTTTGGAATTCATTGCATATCTTTAATCTTTGGGGACATGTCTATACCCAAATAGAGTACTAAGTACTCACTCACTACATGTCATCCCAGTCTTGGTACTCTTGTGGTTTTCTGAACTTGCTTTGTTTAGTGGTGTTTCTGTGTTATCTCACCCTGTTTTCTCAGAGTCATCTCTTCCAAAGCCAGCTCAAGATCACAAGGTAAGTATATGCATCACACTCATGTGCATGATGATCTCTTGCTAATGTACATATTGTTTGCAAGAAGGACTCATGAACATGAAGGTACATTCCCTGTATCTACATCATTTGCTCTGATGCACATACCCAAGATACATGTAACTCATTGCTTGCTCTGACATGCTTATGCATTCACATGCTCTCATATTCTGTCTTTGCATGATTGCATACATGTAGGGGGAGCCTATGCATGTTACATGTCCTTCCAAAGCTTTACTTGTTACCTTTCATATCCTTATCTAAAGCTTTGATGTATGTTGTCATCAATTACCAAAAAGGGGGAGATTGAAAGCACAAGTACTACCTGTGAAAGCACAAGTGCTCCCTGGGTGATTTTGGTAATTAATGTCAACATATCTCTTGTTGGACTAATATTTTCATCTAGTATATTTCAGAAAGTTCAACAATGGCGTGGCATGGACAAGAGGATGTGGAACCCCTTCAAAATGCTAAGGACAAAGATTGGCACAAGCTCAAGACTCTACATCTCTATTTTAGTGATCCAAGATCACATTGAGTCCATAGGAAAAGCCAATACTATTAGAAGGGGATGAGGTGTTGCTTAATGGTCTACTTGCTCAGAGTGCTTAGTGATATGCTCCAAAGCCCTCAACCACTTTCTCATTTCTAGATATGTCCTAAACCTAAAGTCAAACTCGGCCCCATCGATTTGATCTATCCGGCGCCACCGAGTTCCTTTGACATAGCCACTGCCAGAAACCCTAATCAGTTTGGTCTCACCGATAGGGATTTCGGTCTCACCGAGATGGCAATGCAAACTCTCTGTTTCCCTTCGTAACATTTTGGTCTCACCGAAACGAGCGATCGGTCTCACCGAGTTATCCTTGCAAACTCTCTGTTGCCTGCTGCAATTATTTCGGTCTCACTGAAATGTGCAACCAGTCACACCAAGTTTGCCTGACCAACTCTCTATTTGCTCATTGCTAAAATTGGTCTCACCGAGTTCATGCAATCGGTCACACCGAGATGAGGTTTTGCCCTAACCCTAGCACATCGGTCCCACCGAGTTGATCATATCGGTCCCACCAAAATTCCTAACGTTCACATTTTGAACTAGATCGGTCTCACCGAGTTCTTCTATTCGGTCTGACCGAGTTGGGTCAAATGTGTGTAACGGTTAGATTTTGTGTGGAGGCTATATATACCCCTCCACCCCCTTCTCTATTGAAGAGAGAGCCATCAGAACGTGCCTACCCTTCCACTACTCATTTTGTGAGAGAGAACCACCTACTCATGTGTTGAGACCAAGACATTCCAATCCAACCACAAGAATCTTGATCTCTAGCCTTCCCCAAGTTGCTTTCCACTCAAATCATCTTTCCACCATATCCAAATCTGTGAGAGAGAGTTGAGTGTTGGGGAGACTATCATTTGAAGCACAAGAGCAAGGAGTTCATCATCAACACACCATCTATTCCCTTTTGGAGAGTGGTGTCTCCTAGATTGGTTAGGTGTCAGTTGGGAGCCTCCGACAAGATTGTGGAGTTGAACCAAGGAGTTTGTAAGGCCAAGGAGATCGCCTACTTCGTGAAGATCTACCCGAGTGAGGCAAGTCCTTCGTGGGCGATGGCCACGGTGGGATAGACAAGGTTGCTTCTTCGTGGACCCTTCATGGGTGGAGCCCTCCGTGGACTCGCGCAACCGTTACCCTTCGTGGGTTGAAGTCTCCATCAACGTGGACGTACGATAGCACCACCTATCGGAACCACGCCAAAAATCTATGTGTCTTCATTGCGTTTGCACACTCCAATCCCATCCCTTTACTTTCTTGCAAATTGCATGCTTTACTCTTTCCGCTGCTTATACTCTTGTCATGCTTGCTTGAAATGTATTGTGAATGCTTAAACTTGTGCTAAAACTCCACCTCAACTTGAAGAACTTAAAAACTCCTACTTTTGCTTGTTGAGGGTCTAATCACCCCCCCTCTAGACCCCTCTTCTCGATCCTTTCAGCAGGAGTCGGCCTACATGTCACGGACGTGATGCCTATATGTGTGATCATTGCCATGAATAATGGCATAACTATGCGCTTTTGTAACAATTGCCCAACAGTAATTTGTTTACCCACCGTATTCTATGTGTTTGAGAGAGAAGCCTCTAGTGAAATTCACTATGGCCCCCGGGTCTACTTCAATCATATTATAAAAAACAAAAATACCTTGCTGCAATTTATTTACTTTTATTTTGTTTGGCAATTTATATATCTACCAATACAAGATTTGATCCTTGCAAGTAACGAGTTCAAGGGGATTGACAACCCTCTTGCCTTCATTGGGTGGAAGTATTTGCTTTTGTGTGTGCAGGTACTGTTCACGAGGCTTGGTGTGATTCTCCTATTGGTTCGATAAACCTTGGTCTCACTGAGGGAAATACTTATCTCTACTATAATGCTCCACCCTTCCTCTTCGGGGAAAAACCCAACGCAGCTCACAAGTAGCAACATGTCATGATTCAAATCAATTTTTAGACCAACGTATGGCATACCAGTTGATGCAGCAAAATTGATATGTGAGATAACAAGACTTGTTCGTCAAAGAAACATAACAATACTTCATGACACAATGATATATGGTTTGTTTAATAATATCCATTCAAATTGTTAAAGCGGATTGCACAAGGCAGATGATTGAGCACATCATACTTTTTAGACTCACTAGTGCATAACACACTCATGCAGGCATAGATCCGCACGTCTAGATTTGAATGGAAGCAGAACAAGCATTTCCAATTTCAAACTGTACTATCGCGTCACCCTCTTCCTAGAAGTGACCTCGCAGTTGGGTGAGGCTTCCAAAGAGTCGTCTTCCTTGATCACGCTGTCGAGGAAGGCATGTGCATCATTCACGTGAGCATAGGCGACATCCCTGAAGGCCGGTGTGAGTGCGGTGTTGCTACTTGTGAGCTACGTTCTAATTTCCTCGAAGAGGATAGGATGGTGCAGTACAATAGAGATAAGTGTTTCCCTCAGTTAAGAACCAAGATTATCAATCCAGTAGGAGAACCACATGACACCTCGTTAGCAGCATCTGCACACAAAATAATAAATCCTTGCAGCCAACGCGAAGAAGGGGTTGCCAATCCCTTGGCAGTTAATTGCAAGATTAAATTGTATGTTGATAGATAGATAGATCCCACAAAATATAAAATAAAATAAAGAAAGAAAAATTGCAGCAAGGTATTTTTGGATTTTAATATATGTTAAAAGTAGACCCGGGGGCCATAGTTTTCACTAAAGGCTTCTCTCAAGAAAATAGCATACGGTGGGTAGACAAATTACTGTTGGGCAATTGATAGAAAAGCAAATAATCATGACGATATCCAAGACAATTATCATGTATATAGGCATCGTCCGAGACAAGTAGACCAACTCCTACCTGCATCTACTACTATTACTCCACACATCGACCGCTATCCAACATGCATCTAGAGTATTAAGTTCATAAAGAACGGAGTAACGCCTTAAGCAAGATGACATGATGTAGACAAAGTAAACTCAATGCATGAATAAACCCCATTTTTTACCCTTAATATGAATGATACATACATGTCATGTCCCCTTCTATCACTAGGATTGAACACCGCAAGATCGAACCCATTAGAAAGCACCTCTCCCATTGCAAGATAAATCAATTTAGTTGGCCAAACCAAATCAATAGATCGGAGAGAAATACGAAGGTATAACAATCATGCATAAAAGAGTTCAGAGAAAACTCAAATAATATTCATAGATAATCTGATCATAAATTCACAATTCATCGGATCCCAACAAACACACCGCACAAAGTGATTACATCAAATAGAACTCCAAGAACATCAAGGAGAACAATGTATTGAAGAACATCGAGAGAGAAGAAGCCATCTAGCTACTAACAATGGACCAGTAGGTCTGTGGTAAACTACTCACACATCATTGAAAGGGTAGCAAGGTTGATGTAGAGCCCCTCCTGATCGATTCCCCCTCCGGTGGAGTGCCGGCGGAGGCCTCCAGATGGGATCTCACGAGAACAGAAACTTGCGGCGGCAGAAAAAGTATTTCGGGTGGCTCTCTGATCTGAGGGGAATATTTGAGAATTTATAGGTGAAATTAGGTCAAGACATGCCACGAGGGGCCCACACACCCGTGGGGCGCCCCCCCTTGGGGCGCGCCTCACGTGCTTGTCGCTTCCTCGTGAGTCTTCTGGTCCCCTCCCGAACCTTCTAGGGTCTCTTCTGGTCCAGAAAAAATCAATCAAAAGTTTTTTCTTTGTTTGGATTCTGTTTGATATTGATTTCCTGAAAAGTAAAAGACAGGCAAAAAATAGCAACTGGGACTGGGCACTAAGTTAATAGGTTAGTCCCAAAAAATGATATAAAGTTGCTTGTAAATGAATATAAAACATCCAAGATTGATACTATAATAGCATGGAACAATAAAAAAATTATAGATACGTTGGAGACGTATCAAGCATCCCCAAGCTTAATTCCTGCTCGTCCTCGAGTAGGTAAATGATAGAAATAGAATTTTTGATGTGGAATGCTACCTATCATATTCATCATATAATCATTTCTTTTGCTACATGGACAATTGAGTTTGAGTGATTCAGAGCAATAGTCTATAATTTGACATCAAGACATAAATACTCAAGCATATCAACAAGCACTACTGTAGGATGCTGCTAACGCGACACTACAATCAGAGACCCTTCGACAAAACTATGTGCGATGCATTATCGCAAATGAAGATGTAATAAAACCGTCAAAAATGATACAAAACGTTTGCGATGGAGGAGACATCAAACACGGTTCAGATTATAATTGCGTGTGCGATGCGTGGCATACGGTTCACTCGAATGAACTGTTTGCGATGAGCATAATAGCAGAAACGGTCAGACAGATGAAGGTGTGTGTGATATACGACATATAGTTCACTCAGATGAATTGTTTGTGATTAGGCAACACAACAGAAACAGTCAGCCAGATCAAGGTGTGTGCGATATACGGCATATAGTTCACTCGGATGAACTGTTTGCGATTAGCCAACACAACAGAAATGGTTCAACTTAACAAGATGTGTGTGACACGCAGGAAATAGGTCAGTAATCATAAATGTGTGGGAAGACCGATAAGAACACAGATGATTCCTGTTAACAAGCTGTGTGTGTTGTGAGCAAACGATTGCTAGTATACAATTGTGAGTGATTGATGAAATCATCACCGACGGGTTCCATTGTTTAGTCCGTGTGAGATGTGATTTGCTCTGTCCGCATAACATCTACGCTCTGTCTACAGAGCATCAACATATATACTTAAAAAAACAGCATTGCATAACGAAATTAAGCATACAATTACAGAAGTGACTACACACATAACATTTCCACACGCCAAAGTAAGGAATTACATGCATACTAAACTAGGAGAAATGAGTATCTAATCATCTGCATGTTGTTGTGACGACGGTTGCCATTGCTCTGCTTCTGGCTGGATCCCTGGCTATTTTGGGGAAGGAGGCACTTCCTCATGTCAACGATCCGCATGTACATCTCATATCTCGTGTACGCCTCCTTGGTCGCGTACACGACATGATCTTTGTCAGGTTTCTCCATCCAGGCCGAGTGCCAGGCACGCTTGTCCTTGTTGCAGGAATCCTTCATATCTCTATAGTAGGGGTCGATGATGGCCTCGGCGAGGTGAACCAGTGAGTCCTTCTCATGCTTCTTACTGCCACAGATCTTGTATTGGCCCTGGATGTCAACAAGATTCTCGCAGGTGATGCCCGAATTCTTGAGCACCTTTACATCATTGGTGATGTCCACCGTAGCGAACATGTAGTGGGGGTTGTTGACAAACCTGGCGAAAGGCTCGCAAGGCCTTGTGACCAGGCGGTAGTGATAGACGAGGACATGATTGCGCACGCACATTTGGGCGACGGTGACCTTGGGACGAGACCCGGCACAAGCGCGGGTGTACTCGAGGTCGAACCCGACCACCTTGTACTTCTCCTCAGCAAGCAACAGCTCCATGATGTGGATGGAGTGCTCCACCTAGACCAGATGTTGGTGTACACCACCGAGAGCTCCGTGAACCTTCTGTGGGTGTCCACCACGGCATGCAGAGTGAACTGCTGCTCGTCGTCGGCAGCCACTCGGAGCGCCATTGGAGCCGCGCAGGATACCCTCTAAGAATTTGTCGTGGTGGGTGTGCCTCTTGCAATAGTGGGGCACGATCGAAAGGTTGAAGAGACACAAGGGTTAAATGGCCGATGTAATAAATGGGGGCCGGCCGCCCTGTAATCGTCACGTCTTGTCACCGCGTTCATAGCGGAGGATTCCAGTGCACGCTTGAGCACCCCGCACGTGTTTCGTTTGACCACGCGTGGGCTCGACGAGGCGCCAAATGTATCGTTGGTGAGCCTGTTCCCGCGCAACCGCGCAGTTTACCGCGCAAGCTTCCCGTCCGGCTAGTTTGGCCACGCGTTAGCTAGAAGAGGGGCAAATCATGAGTGTTTATTGGCAAAAAGCTTTGTAAAAACGAAGTGTGTGGAATGATGATCATAAGTTTACTCGTGGGTGACGAGGTCAAAGTTACACAGAAGGGTGATGATGGACACTCGAGTGTGATAATTAATTCTGCGCTCTACAGGGCACACAGTTGAAGAAACCAACTGTGTGCAATAATGTCGAAGATCGCAGTCGAGTTAGCTATACAGATCATTTGCGATGAGATCGACAAGGGAAACACATTCGAGAATGGTTAATAAAATCTAAGTCCATTGCATATTAAGGTCAAAATAGTACTACCAATATACGAGTCTCATACGATGCCATTTCAATGATTGGACCACAAAAGCTCAAAATATTACAAGGTTCAAATTCCAGAGTTATATGGATCAAATTCGAAGATTACAAGGTTCAAACTGATATTATAAATGAAATTCAGCTCATTCAGCTGCAAACACCTACGCTGATCAGCTGAACATGGATATAAGAGAGGTTCAAACTAATATTACCACTTGTAAGGCTGGTTTCGAAACCTCATCATTTTTGCAAAGGGATCAGCCACTAAGAAGTCATGTAAGGGGTTGACACAATGGCTCCCGATTACTCTATCAGCTGAAGTTCCAAAATGAAATTCAGCTTTTTTGGAGCCTTTTCCATTCTGCCGCAGCCGTCGGCGCTGATCAACAAACCATTCATTTTTGCGAAATAAATGTAGGGTAAACCTCATTACCTTCAGCACCCTTGCTCTGACAACAAAGAACCTGGCGAATATAATCTTCGGTAAGGTCCCTCGGTATGAGTTCAAAGTAATTTCTGAGAGATGCAGATCTAGGCATTCGATGTGACTGTTATATTGTATCACATTATCCACCACCGGGCCTAATCTTATCTGTAAAAGAAGAAAACGTGTTAGTGCCTACATGCAGTTTTGAACACTACTACATGCCTATTTGGTTTGCAAGATTTGTAAAATGCACTAATGTGCCATCTTCGATCCGACATGATTAACATGGGCATTTGATTACAATCTAGAAAAATGTAGCCTTCTTCACAAGAGGTTGGAGTGGATGAAAAATTCCCTAAGAAAACTAGTACAGATGAATCCAAAGGAGAAATGCTTATGGATTGTAACCATATGGATCAAGCAACCAATATGGGGGAAAACATGTATGTACTGAAATCCTCCAAAATTCCTTCAGAAATCGTAGTACATTGTCATTGTAAACTTGGGAAAAGGTGTCAAAAAATCAACTCCCTTATGGTTAACATTTAACAGGAAAGGAACATCACCTCGATATATAGCTTCTCCAGGCACGGAAAGCATCTCAGGAAACTGACAACTTGGTCCAGGTTGGGGCTGATAGATTCTAGTGCCAAGACCTTCATTGTGCACATATTCGGGGTCAAGCTTGTCAAAATCATTTTCTGGATGACAGACGAACATACATCTTCAAAATTAGAAATAATGTTAATTTCAAGAAGGAGAGGTAGAAGGCGACTGTTGTACCTGAACGGGTGTGGATCCAATAACAAGTTCGGAGTATTTGTCAGACGAGTAGCCCACCACTATCAATTTCGACGCAGAAATGACATTGATTCTAGTTGGACCTTCTTGATCAACTACAAGTAATCTCTCAAGTCAAGGTGTGTCCTCAATGACCAAACTGTGGTACACCTTTTGTGATGTCTTGTTGCAGCACCAGCAACACACATAAATAGTCTAGAGAGTCATGGAGGTGATGTGGAAGCTACTCAACCCATTGATCACCTGAAGATGAAGGTACTCGAGTGCAGTACAGCCGCGAAGCAGGCGCTCCATTTCATCATTTGGGAGGCAGACGGCGACAAGCTCGAGGTGCTTCGGTCGTGGTAGAATAAAAGCGGGCGCGTCATTAAGGGGGGGGTGGCAGTTCATGAACTTGGCGACGCGTAGCGTGGGCGCGAGGTGGAGCGCGAATGTTAGCAGCGAGCGCATATTCCCATCATTAAAAGTTAGCTCCTTGAGCTGATCTAGGGTGGGGGATCGGAAACACTCGTCAAGCTTGACTCGGTCCTTGCCGTTGGAACGGAACTTGCCCATGCTAAGGCCTCTGGTTGGGCCATGGTGACTGCCGAGGATATGGGAGAACGCATCCAGGCTTTTGCGATAGCCATGACAGAGCTTGTGGGCGTCGATGAGGTCGAGAGGGGTGGAGTGCCATAGGGGGCGCCACCGTCAGGAAAGGACGGTTGTCCGCGCCCCATATTTGATTAGGAGGAGGGAGATGATGACTATCAACATATCATCGGGGAGGCTGCTGATGAAGTCTAGGCCTGCGGGAGTCGCTTGCGGTTTGATATGTCCATTTTGCATCATGCTTTTATGTTGATATTTATTGCATTATGGGCTGTTATTTCACATTATGGTACAATACTTATGCCTTTTCTCTCTTATTTCACAAGGTTTACACAAAGAGGGAGAATGCTGGCAGCTGGAATTCTGGACCGTAAAGGAGAAAATCTGAGATACCTATTCTGCACAACTCCAAAAGTCCTGAAATTTTACGGAGAATTATTTTGGAATATAAAATAAATATTGTGCGAAGAAACTACAGAACAGGACCCACCAGGTGGCCACAAGCCTGGGGGCGCGCCCTACCCCCAGGGCTTGTGGGCCCCCTGGCCATCGTCTGGTGCCCATCTTCTGCTATATGAAAGGTTTTGACCTTGAAAAAATAAAGAGGAAGGTTTCAGGATGAAGCACCCCCATCTCGAGGCGGAACCTGGGCAGGAGCAATCTAGGGCTCCAGCAGAGCGATTCTGCCGGGGAAACTTCCCTCCCGGAGGGGGAAATCGAAGCCATCGTCATCACCAACGATCCTGTCATCGAGGGAGGGTCAATCTTCATCAACATCTTCACCAGCACCATCTCCTCTCAAACCCTAGTTCATCTCTTGTATTCAATCTTTGTCTCAAAACCTCAGATTGGTACCTGTGGGTTGCTAGTAGTGTTGATTACTCTTCGTAGTTGATGCTAGTTGGTTTATTTGGTGGAAGATCATATGTTCAGCTCCTTAATGATATTCAATACCCCTCTGATCTTGAACATGAACATGCTTTGTGAGTAGTTATGTTTGTTCCTGAGGACATGGGACAAGTCTTGTTATAAGTAATCATGTGAATTTGATATTCGTTCGATATTTTGATGAGATGTATGTTGTCTTTACTCTAGTGGTGTTATGTGAACGTCGACTAAATGACACTTCACCATGATTTGGGCCTAGGGGAAGGCATTGGGAAGTAATAAGTAGATGATGGGTTGCTAGAGTGACAGAAGCTTAAACCCTAGTTTATGCGTTGCTTCGTAAGGGGCTGATTTGGATCCACATGTTTCATGCTATGGTTAGATTTATCTTAATTCTTCTTTTGTAGTTGCGACATCTTGCGAGAGGGGTTAATCATAAGTGGGAGGCTTGTCCAAGTAAGGACAGCACCCAAGCATCGGTCCACCCACATATCAAATTATCAAAGTAACGAACGCGAATCATATGAGCATGATGAAAACTAACTTGACAATAATTCCCATGTGTCCTCGGGAGCGCTTTGCTTTATATAGGAGTCCGTACAGGCTTATCCTTTGCTATAAAAAGGATTGGGACACCTTGCTGCACCTTTGCTACACTTGTTACTTATTACCCGTTATGAATTATCTTATCACCAAACTATCTGTTGCCGATAATTTCAGTGCTTGCATACCTTGCTGAAAACCGCTTGTCATTTCCCTCTGCTCCTCATTGGGTTCGACACTCTTAATTATCGAAAGGACTATGATTGATCCCCTATACTTGTGGGTCATCAAGACTCTTTTCTGGCATCGTTGCAGGGGAGTGAAGCGCCTTTGGTAAGTGGAATTTGGTAAGGAAACATTTATATTATGTGCTTAAATTTATTGTCACTTGTCACTATGGAAAGACAACCTATGAGGGGCTTGTTCGGGGTATCTTCACCTCGACCGGAAGAGCAAAGAATTTCTCCTCAACCTACTGCACCTACTAAAAATATTTATTATGAAATTCCTTCGGGTATGATAGAGAAACTGCTAGCTAATCCTTATGCAGGGGATGAAACATTACATCCCGATATGCACCTAATCTATGCGTGGATGAAGTTTGTGGATTATTTAAGCTTGCAAGTTTGCCCGAAGATGAAGTAAAGAAGAAGGTCTTCCCTTTATCTTTGAAGGGAAAGGCATTGACATGGTATAGGCTATGTCATGATATTGGAGCTTGGAATTACAACCAATTGAAATTGGAATTTCATCAGAAGTTTTATCCTATGCATCTGGTTCATCGTGATCAGAATTATATATATAATTTTTGGCCTCGTGAAGGAGAAAGTATCGCTCAAGCTTGGGGGAGGCTTAAGTCAATGTTATATTCATGCCCCAATCATGAGCTCTCAAGAGAAATTATTATTCAGAATTTTTATGCTCGGCTTTCTCGTAATGATCAATCCATGCCCGACACTTCTTGTACTCGTTCTTTTATGAAGAAGACTATTGAATTCAAATGGGATCTCTTGGAAAGAATTAAATGCAACTCTGAAGATTGGGAGCTCGACAAAGGTAAAAAGTCAGGTATAAACCTTAAGTTTGATTGTGTTAAATCTTTTATGGATACCGATGCTTTTCATGAATTTAGCACTAAATATGGACTTGACTCTGAGATAGTAGCTTCTTTCTGTGAATCATTTGCTAATCATGTTGATCTCCCTAAGGAGAAGTGGTTTAAATATCATCCTCCCATTGAAGTAAAAATAGTAGAACCCATTAAAGCTAAAGAAGAAACCATTATTTATAATGTTGATCCAGTTATTCCTACTGCTTATATTGAGAAACCACCTTTTCCTGTTAGGATGAAAGAACATGCTAAAGCTTCAGCGGTAGTCCGTAAGAGTTATATAAGAACACCTACACCCCCTGAACAAAATAAAGTTGAACCTAATGTTGCTATGGTTAAAGATCTCTTGGGTGAAAATATTGATGGGCATGTTATTTACTTCTGTAATGAAGCTACTAGAATTGCTAAACCCGATGAAAAAGATAAACATAGACCTATTGTTGGCATGCCCTTTGTCTTTGTTAAAATAGGAGATCACTATTATCATGGCTTATGTGATTTGGGTGCTAGTGTGAGTGCAATCCCTTTTACTTTATATCAAGAAATTATGAATGATATTGCACCTGCTGAAATAGAAGATATTGATGTTACTATTAAGCTTGCTAATAGAGATACTATCACACCACTTGGGATTGTTAGAGATGTTGAAGTCTTGTGTGGGAAAATAAAATACCTGTGGCACCCTGGCTCAGAGAGACCGGAACGCCCCGTATTCCAGCCCAGAGATCGAGGTAAGTCTTCTGGAATACGGCACTGCTTGGCATAGAACAAATCAGCTCTTTATTACAATCGATAGGGGTACAAGGGAATTACATCGGCATGACGACACTACGCCTGCCAAGGTTGCTCTATGCAAGCAGTAGAACAACTCGAAGCAGCGGAATGACTACTAGTAGCGGAACAGCGACGACGGTGATGGACTCCACTCCGCAGGGACTCTGGCTGGAACGCTTATCCTAGCTCGCAAACTCAAGATCCTCGGCAAACAAGCAAGCAGACAAGGCATGACCTGCAAACTGGCATGACACGCCAGGTCAGTACATTGAATGTACTTGCAAGCTCACAGCAACCAAAGCAATCAAGACAAACAACAGCATGGCAATTACAGGTTACTTAGCAAGGATGAACATGATACAGCTAGAGCAACATGGCGTGGACATGGTGAACAAGATAGCACTAGAACAATACCAGATGAGCATGGCATGAACATATGATGATACTAGCATGCAACATGTTAACAATGTCATGCACCAACTTACTCTGTTCGGGGTTACCTTGTAACCACCACATGAATCACTTACCATCATGGTCATCACACGATCACCTCAGGATCAAATCAAGCTTGGTATTAACAATACCGTAGTAATCATTACATGACCACAAGGAGCTTGATCTTTACCCTTGATTCTCGCATAACACCATAAACCACAACCATCTTCGGTATCCTTGATACCACTGTGATCCCCTCGCAATCACTTAAAGATCAACCAACTTCTTTCCTTATCGAACCAGGGTTATTATTAAGCAGGTTATTATTACTATTGACCCATAGTGTGACCTACTACAAACTGGGCCCATATCCACGGGCGCAGCTATCGATAGATTATACACACTCTGCAGAGGTTAGCACACTGTACCCACACCACGGAACCCAAGGCCTCGTGCTCCCATTCGGGTGGACCAACGGTGTTCCGACAAAACCGATCTATTGCCATGACACTCTCCCGGCCACTCCGACAAACTCCCTTTTGGGCTAAGTCATGGGTGGCCCCGATGTCACCTCGTGACATCCAACGGCCACCCTCGTGGCAAAACAAAACAGTCCCAAACGGGGACAACCCAGGTACAACAACAACAGGCACACAAGGCTTATGTCCGCCTACCTGATTAGGGTAGCGCGCGCCCATAACCTTCCCTAGTTGGAGGCACCGGCGAGAGGAACGACAATAGACTGCATTAGGGCCTTCCCATAAAGGCAAATGTGGCTGCACTAGTCAGTCGATTTTGATGGCACTATGACTCAGCCAACAGGTGTTCAAGTTTAAATATTGTCCGGTTAAACTTGAATGCAAAAGATGCTGAGTCATAATATGATGAAATAATAATGCACATGAGCATGATATTAACATAAGCATGGAGGAGCAACATAACCATATGAATCACTAGCATCAATAATAATGCAACACTTAGACTACTAGATGCAGATGAACATGGCATCATGATCATATATAACACAGGTACTTCCATAACAGACGATAATAATGCATCGAAAAACATCACTATCACCATCATGTACTACCAACCAACATGACATAAGAGAATAATATTAGCAAGTAGCACATACTAACAAGGTGCATAAGGGCATAGCATGAAGATGAACATGGATCCGCAAGCATAACCGAAACAGCAATAACAGTAGTTAAAGGAGCAAACATCTATTAAATATTCAAATGGAAACCATGGCTACTGCAAATCCATCATGCAAGTGGCTTTCGTGGCTTTCCTAGGGATGAAGAATACTCCGGGAAGAAGTGCGGTGAAGTCGCGGGACGATACGCCGGAAAAGCTTCTCTCACGAAGGGGACTAGATAAGGGCAAGGGCAAAATGGTCATTTTCACTCCCTAACCACCTATTGAAAATGATACCAACAGATAGAGCTTGATGAGACGAAGAAGTAGGCGTTGGATTCACCTCAAACGGAATTACGGTCGCGAAGATACGAGAGGTGGAAGATTGGGGACCAATCTGTAAATATTCCTCCACAAACAGGTCCCTGAGTGGAAAACAGAAAACGTATTTAGAGGAAATACGCCTTCAGAAAGGGAAAGCGTATTCTTCGCCGCAGTAGAGAGAAATACGCTTTCAGAGAAGGGAAAGCGCCTTTCTGTCTGAAGCACTGCAGGAATACGTTTTCAGAAAACGAAAACGCGTTATGGGAAATACGTTTCCACTTACTGCACTGGGCCCGGGCTTTCAGCCACTGACGCGCGGGGTCCACAGGCAGGGGGGCCAGCGCGGTCGTCTTCTTCCTCCTCTCCCTGCCTCCGATGGAAACAGAGGAGGGAGCAGGGGAGGGCGCTGCCGGCGACGGGCCGGCCTGCTCCGGCTAGCTCCGGCCAGGAGGAGGCCACCGGCGGGCTCCGGCGTCCACGCCGCACCCGTACAGAGCCTCACACGCGCCGGGGGAGGTCCAGAGCGGCGGCGGCTTGCGACACTAGAGGGCACGGGCGGCGGCGATCGGCGAAGGGGACGACGGCCACAAAAGCTCCGCCGACTAGCTGAGCGGATGGGGAGGGGCGCCGGACTCCGGGGAAGAAGATGGTGGTGGAGGGGAGGGGAGAGGAGGGCTAGGCTCGCCGGGACTGAGGAGGACCCGCAGTGGCCATGGCAGATGGAGGAGTAAACGGCGAGCTCCGGTGGTCGAGGAGGGGAAAGGAGAGTGCGGAGAGGTGCGGAGGACCACGAGGGTGCTATATATAGCCGAGGGGAGGGCTCGGGAGCGCTCTAGAGGCCTCGGCCGACATGCCAAGGAGAAGGTAGAGCAGCTAGTGCCACGAGCATGCTCAACGGAGAACAAACGACGGCGAAACAGGGAGGGGCAAGGGCACAGAGAGATGTAGAGGCTCACGGGGGAGCTACTAGACATGTATGGACGTCGAGACGAGGAGGAAAGAGGTGGCTACAGGGCGCGGGGTCGGCAGAGCACGAGATTTGGCTCGTCTGCCCCATGGTCACCGTGTGAACTAGCGCACGTGGTGCGTTCTGGCCAGTCCAACCATGTCCAGTAGATGGACCTTACTGCCCTGAGTTCAAAAGAAGAAACAACTCAGCCCAGGGGCAAAGAAGAGATTAGCACCTAGCTCCAAAGCAGATCAACAGCAAAGTGTTTCTTGCCTGGTGTGGCTCACATGCTAGGAGATGGACTTGGAGCTTTGGCATGGCTTGATCACATGATAAGGTGACCGTGTTGGCAAAATATCAGCCCAAACGGAGTAGCCTAGAGGGTACTTGATGTAGAATGCACCATACTGTACAGAAATACAAAGTATGAAGTAGCACTCACATATCAAATTGGATTGAGCTGAATTTTGGAGGAGATGAGTTATATGGGCATATGAAGACTCTGTAAAGTTTTCATGCCAGTTGGAAATACCAAAATGGTACTTGCTTCACAGAGCTTCAATCTGGACAGAAACTTAGAAAAATTGCACAAGGCAAATGGCTATATGGAATGAGCCCAAGTTTGGTGGAGAGAGTCTATATGGATAAGATAATGGCCTGGTAAATTTTCAGCAATAATGAAGCAATATAAAATATAGTTGCTTCACAAACTAAAATTCTGACCAGAAACCAAGAATTGATGCTGAGCTCACATAGAGGTGTGACATGATCCAAAATCTTGAGGAGAGTGATGATTTGATCATATGAAGGACCTTGCAAAATTTCAACTCATTTGGATTACCCTAGCTAGTACTTCCTTCACAAAGGCTTCCCTCAGATAGGAACTTTGGAAATTTGATGAGGAAGGTTCACTAGGAAAATTAAGTTGAATTTTGGCATGGGGCAATGATATGGACAAGAAAAGGTGTCCAAAAAGTTTGGAGTCAATCAAGCAAAGATAAATGACACTTCCTTCTCAAAAAGCCACTTGGGGCAGAATGAGAAAAGGAATATTTGTGAATTATCTTTGATGATGCCAATGAAGGGTTTTGACCTATCTGTGGAATATATGACCCAAAAAAATTATGAAAATTATTTGGGAATTTTGGGGGTGACAGAAATATAGGTTGTTTCACACCCTAGGGCAAAAAGGATTATTCCTTTAATAAAAAAAGGAATATTCCCAATAAAAACAATATTGGGATTTGGGCTAGGATGGAAATGACATGATCTTGAGAGGGTTTTGAGGATGACAAGCCACTTGGGAGCCTGAGAAGAGATGCTCTTCCCATGTTTCAGGACCACAGAGCCACAGAAAAGTAATTCAAATCAAAAATTTAAATAAATCCAAAAGAAAAAGAAAGGGCAAAAAATCAGGGTGTGACAATACCCCACTGATTTTCTAGTTCTTGGTTCCCCACAAGCTGATTTTTGTCCCATTATATTTGGTAGACCGTTCTTGAACACTATTAATGCTAAGATAGATTCTGAGAAAGAAACTGTTAGTGTAAGTTTTGGGGATGTGTCTCATGAGTTTAATTTCTCCAAATTTCGTACACAACCTCGTGATAAAGAATTGCCTAAAAATATGAAATTATTGGTCTTGCTTCTATTGCCATTCCTCCTACTGATCCTTTAGAACAATATTTGTTAGTCCATGAAAATGATATGCATATGAATGAAAGAAATGAAATAGATGATATATTCTTTAAACAAATGCCTGTTTTGAAACACAACTTGCCTATTGAAACCCTTGGAGATCCTCTTCCACCCAAGGGTGATCCTGTGTTCGATCTTAAACAATTACCTGATACTCTGAAATATGCTTATCTCGATGAAAAGAAGATATATCCTATTATTATTAGTGCTAAGCTTTCAGAGCATGAAGAAAAGAAATTATTGAAAACTCTGAGGAAGCAACGTGCCGCTATTGGATATACTCTTGATGATCTTAAGGGCATTAGTCCCACTCTATGTCAGCATAAAATTAATACGGAACCTGATGCTAAACCAGTTGTTGATCACCAGCGACAGTTGAATCCTAAGATGAAAGAAGTGGTAAGAAATGAAATATTAAAGCTTCTGGAAGTAGGTATAATCTATCTTATAGCTGATAGTAGATGGGCAAGTCATATTCATTGTGTCCCTAAGAAAGGAGGTATTGCTGTTGTTCCTAATGATAAAAATGAATTGATTCCACAAAGATTTTTCACAGGTTATAGAATGGTAATTGACTTTAGAAAATTAAATAAAGCTACTAGGAAAGATCATTATCCTTTGCCATTCATTGATCAAATGCTAGAAAGACTATCAAAACATACACATTTTTGCTTTCTAGATGGATATTCTGGTTTTTTCCAAATACATGTGCCACAAGAGGATAAAAAAAACTACTTTTACTTGTGTCGTGGGGGATCACGATCACCTATGGGGCCATGAGCCCCTTTGTGGTTCAGCAAGGGGGGATCACATTGCACAAAGAGCAGAAGCCATGAAAACAACACGACGGTGGTGACGCTGGTGGTTTTTACCCAGGTTCGGGTCGCTGGATAGCGTAAAATCCTACTCCTGCTTTGGTGGATTGAGTGGAAGAACACAACGATCACGCAGCGCCCAAGCCCGGCAAGGTTGCCTCGGGGAGAGTAGCTACGCACGTACAAATGTGTGAGGGTCCGAATCCTTTGTTAGGTTGCCTTGGACCTCCTTTTATAGCTTAAAGGGTAACCACAATGGCAAAGCAGTCTTTATCTACTGATTAGATAGCCAACAGTGCTATCATAGCTAACTCTGGCAGTTAGGACAAAGTGCATTAAATGCACTGCTAGGTGTCATGCTGAGGGCGAAACCTGGCAGGCCTGCTGAGCCGCTTAATCACCTCTTGCTTATCATCTTGACACGCCTCTGGACGGGTGTTGCTTGGATGAATCTTGTCTTCCAACGGGCCATCACGTGCTTAGCAGAGACCACTTAATCACTTGGGGGCTCGACACCGCACTGATAAGTGACTTGCGTCGCTGTGCGGTGGAGCGGTGGTGCCTTGGCGGGCAGCCCCGCCCCTGGCAGACCCGGCAAGCTTGCCGGGGAAATCTTGGACTTACCCCTGGGGCGGCCTCGACCTGGCCAGGCTCTCCTGCCCGGCAAGGGAGGCCTTCCCAAGGTGATATTCCTTTGTCTTGCTTATTCTTGGTCTTCTTGATCCGCTCTTTGGTCTCACTAAGAGCTGCTTCTCTAGCTTGGCCTTGGTTTATTGCGTTGATGTTAAACAGACGATGCCAGCGCGCCTGTGTGCAAGTCTGGGCAACGAACGTGAATGTTTGTTGCATCGACAGGAGCCCCCGGGCCTGGCCCATACGTGCTGCTGAGCATCCTTGGGGTAGGCCCCAACAATCACACAGGTGAGCACTTGAGCCATGCCACTATGGGTTTTAAGTCTCTCTTGATGTTCTCCTTGCTTCTTCATTAACATGTGATTGAGTCAGTTCCCGGGTTTTCTGTGGGTCGTGCGGAATGTCGTGGGTAATTCACGTCGTGGCCCGTGGGTCTCCCACGTTCACGGGGAGGTAACTGCCATTTTTACTCATCCCACTACCCCTGCCATTTCTGACACGTACACTGCATGCATTGCGCAGGGTTGGTGGCGGATGCGTAGGGCGCGGGAATGAGTGCCATGGCAGAAAGCTGGGCGCCGTGGATAGGCGTGGGAGGGCGGTCTTGATTCTGTATGCCGTCAGTGACGTGGAGGAGCTGGAGTGGCGGAGTGGGGCGGTTGCCCTCCGGGCGGTGAGGAGCCAGCCCCCGGCCATGCCTCCCTATAAAAGTGGCATGGATGGGGGGCTCACCCACACACATCTCCTCCTTCTTCTTCTTCTCCCTCTTCTTCTTCTTCTTCTTGCATCCCTCTCCCACTATGGTGAGGGGAATAGGTCGTGGTCGAACTCCAGCGGTGGCGACGAGAGCTTCTTCTCTGCAGCATCTCCCTCCCCACGCAGATGATGCAGGGGCGGAGTCCAGCGCACAAGGTGGCGCCAGAGGACGTGGGTGCGATCGCCGTGGTGCCAGGGGTAGAGGAGCACGCGGAGTGTCATGATCGCTCCTCCCCTGATCGCCGCGGCCCCCATGGAAGGCCACGTCGGGGACCAGCCTTTGGAGTTCATTGTCAAGCTGTGCGGGCCGCCGCGCAGCCGTCTTTGGCTTCCCACCCCGTTTGCAAGGGTGATGAAGGAAGAACAGCTGCCCGGATTGAGGCTGCAGATGAGGGGCTGCTATAACGGCAGCATGCGGGCGGACGTAGAGTTCCCTACACCTCATGTCATGCTTCTTCGGCGCGGCTGGAAAACCTTTGCTCATGCCCACAGCTTGGCGGCGGGGCACGTTCTCCATTTCAAGCTAATGGATGCCACCCTGCTCTCCGTCAAGGTTTTCAGGCGTTCAGGTGCTCGCTTAGGGTGCTGCGCGGAAAGCTTGACCGACGACAAAAGCTCCTCCTCGAGCGACAGCGACGAGGAGGACAATGTTGGTGAAAACGCCGCCGCCGATCGGAAGCTCCAGATGAGCGCAGGCCACACCATCACCATCAGGAGGGCGGATGCGGCACCATCATCTGCACCTGGGTCTTCTTCCCCCCAGCAGAGCGATTTGCCAGGGTGTTGGGTGTGGATGCCTCCGCCTCCTCCAGCAGTCTTCCAACTGGGCCCCGGCAGGCCTCCTCGTGGGCTCCGGCTTCGTCCGCCCTGCCGGTGTTCCTTCTGCTACATCCCGCTGGTCCTAGCGGTAGTGACCAGGGCATCGCCTAGCCACTCTCTCCGCCCATCACCTTCGTCCGTGCTCTCCCGATCTTGTCAGGCTGCGTCCCGCGGGCCCTAACGGGGTCAGGCTGGGCTTCTGCCCAGGCACTCCTTTTTCCCTCTTCACCTCCCACTGTAGTTCCTAGGAGGAGAGGGATAAGAAAGGGATTACGTGGTACTTATCTTTTTTCAATCTAAAACATGTAGGCACTTGCCAAACTTTAGTTTTAAATATGTAATCTCTTTTATCCATATGTGTACTCTGTATGGTTTGTACTCGTTTATTCACGTATTAATGAAAAAAGTTATGTTTGCCAGATACTTGTGCACGTATCTTATCCATGCAGAGGAGTGGCTCCTCTATACTTTCAAGTAAACAAGGTTTTCCGGCAAGCTATCTTGCCGGTTCCTTCCATCGCCGCCGCAAGGCTTGGCCTGGCGGGCTCAGGACTACGGGAGGGAACCAACCCCTATGTCAAACCCTCCCTGTCAAATGCCACTGCGACCAGCCCGACCGAAGTAACCTTCGAATCAAAGGATGGGTGCACAAATGTTTTAAGGGTGATAAGGTTTTTCTACACCCAAGTTTTTCCCTTATAGAGGTACATTATGGATATTTTAAAGAGAACTTATCTATTTTGTGTTGTCGGGGGTCGAAATGTAAGTTCGTTCTTACTTCTCCACTTTGGGGTTGTATCCATGGCAGGGGCCCTGTAGTTAGTACAGGGGTAAAAACAGCAGCATACGATCCTTTCTAAATAATCATGGCAAAGCTAAGCTAGAATAAACATGCATGCAAGTTTTTTAGGGCGCCAGCGCTTCGTTTTATTATCTTTGCACAGGGTCTGCGCCTGGCTTTGTACAAAGGGTTACATGCGCATCGGCAAGGCTTGTACAAAAGGTGGCTGCCGGGAACTGAGCCCGACAACCGCGCCTTACGGGTAGAACTTACGAAGATGCTCAATATTCCATGAGTTTTGCACTTTAGCGCCATCTTTGGTCTCCAGACGGACCGCGCCAGGTCTGGTGACTCGCACTACCCGGTAAGGGCCTTCCCACTTCGGCGTCAACTTGTTAGAACCCTTGGCGGATTGAACGCGCCTAAGGACAAGGTCACCTTCCTCAAGGCTCCGGGCATTAATCTTGTGACTATGATAGTGGCGCAAGGCTTGCTGGTAGCGTGCAGCATGCACAACAGCCCAGAGACAATCTTCCTCAAGGAGCACGGTATCGTCATGCCGGTGCTGCTCTTGCTCTACTTCATCGTAGGAAAATATTCGAGGTGACCCGTATATGAGTTCCGTGGGGAGCACTGGTTCTTCCCCATAGACTAGGGAGAAGGGAGTCTGGCCGGTGGCTCAATTCGGTGTCGTATGGAGGGACCAAAGAACCACCGGCAGCTCGCCGGTCCAGCGTTTGCCGCATTGCTTCAACTTATCAAAAGTTCTTGTCTTGAGTCCACGCAGCACTTCAGCGTTCATCCTCTCAGCATGTCCATTGCTCCGGGGATGAGCCACAGAGACAAAGGAGATCTTGCTTCCGAGGGTTTGGACGTATTGCATGATGGCGTGGCTCGTGAATTGGGTGTCGTTATCAGTGATTACTCTGGTGGGCACTCCAAAATGGCACACCAATCCTTTCAAGAACTTGATAGCTGATTGCGCGGTCACCTTCCTCACTGGCTCCACTTACGGCCACTTTGTAAACTTGTCGATTGCAACATACAAGAATTCAAAGCCCCCGGTTGCATGGGGGAAGGGGCCCAAGATGTCGAGCCCCCAAACCAAAAATGGCCAGGATAAAGGGGTCGTCTGGAGAGCTTGAGTTGGCTGATGGATGCTCTTGGAGTGGAACTGGCAGGCTTCACATCTGGTGACTAGCTCAACCGCATCTTGAAGGGCCGTGGGCCAGTAGAAACCTTGTCAAAAAGCTTTCCCAACCAAGGCTCTTGATCCAATATGGGAGCCGCACACGCCCTTGTGTATCTCTGCTAGCAGTTCCAGCCCCTCTTCCCGGCAAATGCACTTCAATTTCACATCGTTTGGCCTCCTTCTGTACAGAGTGTCATCGACAAACTGGTAATACTGGACCATCGGGCTACTCTTTCAGCCTCTTCTTGCTCTTGGGGAAGTTCTCCTGTTTGAAGGTACTGGACTATGTGTCATGCGCAAGTTGGAGCCTGAGTCTCAACAACAAGGATCAACGGAACCTCCTCGTTCATGGGAGTGCTCACCTTGACCGCAAGAACTTGTGGTTCCGCGGGAGAGTGCTGCTCACCAACCGAAGTGGAGTGGTTCCTGGCAGTTTCTCCTCCAGCGGCCTCGGGAGGCTCTGCCGGGAGATACTTGCCGGAGTCCAACTTCTTCCTTTTTCTGGCCATCATCAATGGAGACACTGAAGGTTGAGTCAAGTGGAGGACAAAAGTTCCTGGTTCCACAGGGAGCTTTTGTGCAGCGCATTTTTGACAAATGATCAGCAATGCTGTTTTTCGCACGTGGCACGTGCTCTATTTGCAATCCATCAAAATGCTCTTCCAACTCTCTCACTTCTTCAATGTAGGCTTCCATCAATGGGCTTTGGTAATCCTTATTGACTTGTCTCACCACGAGTTGTGAGTCTCCACGGATGATCAACTTCTTGATTCCCAATTCCACAACGATTCTGAGCCCGGCAAGGAGCCCTTTGTACTCGGCAGTGTTGTTGGTGGCCTTCTCCCGTGGGAAGTGCATTTGAACCACATACTTGAGGTGTTCTCTGGTAGGTGCAATAAGGAGCACACCAGCCCTAGCACCTTGCAGCGAGAAGGCACCATCAAAATACATGATCCATTCCTGAGGCGCTTCCTTGCCGGGAATAACTGACTCTGGTGTTTCTTTGTCTGGAGTGGGTGTCCATTCTGCGATGAATTCCGCCAATGCCCTGCTCTGAATGGTTGAGGTACTTTCATACTTCAGACCAAAACTTGATAGCTCTAGTGCCCATTCAACTATCCTGCCAGTGGCTTCAGGGTTCCTCAGTATGCGCTGTAGTGGAAAACAGGTAACAACCGTGATCTCATGGGCTTGGAAATAGTGGCGTAGTTTCCTTGAGGCCATGATGAGGCCGAAGATCAACTTTTGCACTCCAGAATACCTTGACCTTGCCCCCTGCAACAGGGACCTGACAAAGTATACTGGCCGCTGCACCACCTTCTTCCTTGCCGTGGTCTCGGAAATGCCTTTGCTAACTTGCTCTACTTCTCCTTGATCTGTGTCTGACCTTGCCGTGATTGGTCCAGTTTTATCTCCGAAAGGTACGCCGAACACACACTTCTCATGGTTTAACTTCAGGTTGATCTTGCGCAAGTTTGCAAAGGTTTTTTCCAAATCTTTAATAAGTGTTGATCTTTCCTTGGTTTTGACCACTATATCATCATGTAAGCTTCTACATTCCTGTGTAACTGCGACTCAAAACCAATCTGTACTGCTCTTGCAAAGGTGGATCCAGCACTCTTTAACCCGAAAGGCATCCGTACAAAGCAGTATGTGCCACATGGAGTTATAAACGCAGTCTTCTCCTCGTCTTCCTTGGACATGAATATCTGATGGTACCCGGAGTATGCATCCAAAAAGGAAAGCAAATCACACCCAGACGTGGAATCCACAATCTGATCAATGCGCGGCAAGGGGAAAGGGTCCTTCGGGCAGGCCTTGTTCAGGTCTGCGAAGTCTATGCAAAGCCTCCATTTCCCATTTGCCTTGCGCACTACCACTGGATTTGCTAACCATGTCGGATGCAGCACTCCCCTGACTAAACCAGCTGCTTCAAGTTTCTTGATCTCTTCGGTAATAAATTGTTGCCGCTCCAAAGCTGGCTTTCTGACCTTCTGCTTGATGGGTCGAGCATGAGGGCAGACAGCAAGGTGGTGCTCGATTACCTCCCTGGGAACACCGGGGATGTCAGATGGTTGCCAGGCAAACACATCGACATTCGCCCGCAAGAAGGCAACAAGCGCGCTTTCCTATTTTTCATCAAGGGTGGAGCTGATGGTGAACGTACCATCAGCGCCATCTAGCCTTGCCGGGACCCTCTTCACAGCAGGTGAAGCAACCTTGGATCTCTTGCTAGTGGAACTCTCCGTCAGGTCATCAACAGGAGCAGCGCACTCCGGAGAGGCGCGCTTCCCGGATTCTTTGCCGGCATCCTTACCAGCTTTCTTTCCTTTCTTTGTTTCTTCGGCGGGAGCTGGGGCTTCTGTTGCCTCAGCTGCTTCCGCGTCTCGATACATCTTGTCCATGCATATGATTGCGTCTTTCTTGTCCTATGGGATGGAAATGACGCCGATTGGCCCTGGCATTTTCAACGTGTTATAGGCATAGTGTGATGCTGCCATGAACTTTGCCAAAGCTGGACGGCCAAGAATCCCATTATATGGCAAAGGGACTTCGACAATGTCAAACACAATCTTTTCTGTCCGGTAGTTTAGTTCTCCACCAAACATTACTGGCAGTGTGATCTTCCCCTTAGGCCGGCTCCTACCGGGGTTGATTCCTTGGAACGTGCCAGTAACCTTGAGCTCTTCATCAGATAGCTGTAGTTTGTTGATCACCTTGAGGGAGATCAGATTCAAACCAGCCCCGCCGTCAACTAGCATTTTTGTGACTTTGAGGTTGCAGATTGTTGGTGAAACCAACAATGGCAAACACCCTACCGCGGTGGTGTGGTCAGGGTGATCCTCTTCATCAAAGATGATAAGCGTGCGGGACCATTTGAGCGGCTTCCGGGAGTCTGCAGCTGGCTCCACGGCATTGACCTCACGTGCCCACTGCTTGAGCTGGCGGTGAGAGGAGTGCAAAGATGCACCTCCATCAATGCACAGGGCCTCAGTTGCTTTCTGGAATTCTTGCTCACTGGTTTCCTCTTCATCCCCTTCATCACTCTCACCATCTCGACTTGATGGCATTCATGAAGGTCATGTCCTTTAGTGCGGTGGATCTTGCAGTATGGCCCATCAGACTTCCCAGCTTTCTCCGCCGCCGTAGCCTCTCAGCAATCAGCGCACGCGACAGCTTCCTTGCCGGGGGCTTCGGTTTTGTCCTTCTTACCGGTGCCAAGATTGCCAGATCCTTCAACGGCCAACACTGATTTCTCCTTGCGTTTCTTGTTGCGCCTCCGGCCTTTCTTCTTCGGGCCAGTGGTCTTGTCATCATCGTCCGAATCAATCTCTACTCCTTCCTCCTCTCCAAGAAGGCGCCTTCCTTCCTCAGCTCGAGCACATTGATCAGCCAAGGTGTATAGCTCATTGACGGTCTTTGGCAGCCGGACGTTCATCTTAGAACGTATCCTTCTGTTGCACACGTTCGAATGGAACGCGGCAATCACAGCTGCTGCGTGTATCTCTGGAATGTTGCGGTGTACGCGACTGAACCTTTGCATGTACTTCCGCAAGCTTTCCCCTTCCTTCTGCGGAAGGACTTGTAGATCACTGGGCCGTCCTGGTTCTTGGTGGCCACCCATGAAGGCGCCAACAAATTCATTGCACAAGTCAGCCCATGATGAAATGGAATTCTCCGGCAGGTGCATAAGCCACGACCTCACGTTTGGTTTGAGGGCCAAAGGGAAGTAGTTGGCGAACACCTTTGTCGGTGTTCTGGGAACCAGGGTACCCAGACTTGCCTGCCTGCAGCCCATGACGTGGCTCCATCGATGGCCTGGTACGGCCCACCTACAAGACCGCCAAGGCAAGACTCTCGCGAGGGGCCAAGCCTCGCAAGGCGGACGACACGAAGACCTCCCGAGGGAGTGGCCTCCCCAGGCGGCCTCCCGAGGAGTGGAGATTTCTATGCAGGTACCCAGCCTCATGAGGCTACCATGACGACCAAGGTAGGTGGGCGCCAGCGGGCGCAGAGAAGGCAGTTTCCTCTTTGATGCTAAGGAGGCAAGGACAGGCGTGGGTTCTCGAGGAGTCTGGCAGAGGTTTCCATTCCGGTGCAACGAGACCAAGACCACCAGCGCGGCTGGATGGATGTCATCACCGAGCCCACCGCTGCGTCATGACCAGAAGCTTTGTAGGCGAAGACCACCTTTCGTCAGGATAAGATGTACTACTTGTCCCCTTTCAAATTGGCCACTGTGGGATCCCATCCCGCCTACGTTTTGGGGGAAGAGGACCGAGGCCACTATAAATATAGGTTAGCCACCACCATAGAAGGGATCCGATCCCAGGTCGACTCATTCCCTCACCTCCGAACCTCGCGAGATTGTTCATCCCTTGTACTAGTTCATCCTCAGCCCCTCGTGAGGCCAATCCACCACAAAGCAGGAGTAGGGTCTTACACCGCAAGGTGGCCCGAACCTGGGTAAACTGCCGTGTCCATCTTCTTCCTTGTTTCTGTGAATCAAGCTAGGCCGTGGGGCGACGGGCTAGTAGGCTGGATAGGTTGAGTTCTTCACAGACGCCCCAGAGTTTGAACCTTTCTTGGGTCTGCGGAGCCCTGAATCCGACATTTGGCGCGCTAGGTAGGGGCGTGTCGAAGCCTTTCTTCCATCGTTCGCTCCGTCGTCGTTCCACCGCCCCTATGGCCGACGCTCGCCGTGTTCGTGCCAAGCGTCGGGCCGCTCGTGTCGCTCAGACAGCACCCGTGGGCAACGGTGCTCCTCGCCGCTCCGCCTCCCCGGTGGCTAACGCCGCCACTGACCCTGTTGCTCGCGAACAGCAGGATTCGTCGCTGCCACCGTCCGTGCGGCGCGACGGCCGTACCCCCAACTCCATCACCCACTCCAACCATAGCATCAAATTCCCATGCTTGTCGCGGGCCAGCAAACGCGCAGGCTGCACTGCTCATGGCGCGTGAGCTTTTGCGTTACCATCCGGCCAACGACCTCTACGACCACTGGCTCGGCCGCATCGCCGCGCTCATCAACGCCGCCGGTGAAGCCCCTGCACCGTCCCGTTCGCCCCATCCCCCACCGTCCATGGCGGGCGATGTGGCTCACGGCGCGCCCCCTCCTCCTCCTCTGCATGACACGGACCCCGAGCCCAGGTGTGAGGCACCCCAGCGCGACCCGCCGCGCAGGGCGCCGACGCGCGATGAAGAAAGCTGCCAGGTGGTGCAGCGGCCCCAAGGAGAAGAGCGCGCGCTTCCAGCGCCGCCGCGTCAAGACCGTGTGCCACTAGAGGCGGTGGCGCTCGGGCGCCAAGACCAAGCTCCACCCATGCGATCGGCCGCTGTGAGTGTGGCAGGCTACCGGCACCCCCGACCCCGTGGAATTTCTCCAGCTCTACGAGCTGAGCATCGAAGCAGTGAATGGCAACGACAAGGTCATGGTGAACTGGTTCCCCATGGCCCTCAAGGATGGCACGCGTTCTTGGCTCCTGAACCTCCCGGTGTGGTCGATCTTCTCATGGGACGAGCTACGTGAGCGCTTCATCGCTAACTTCCAGGGCACTCGCGACCGTGCTCCTGTAGCAGGCGACCTGCGGTGCGTGAAGCAGCAGTCGTGCGAGACCTTGCACAAGTACATACAACGCTTCACGAACATTCGCCTCAAGATCCCGAAGCTGTCGGACGAGGCCATTATCTCGGCCCTTCTCTGATGGCGTCCGGGATGTCAAGATGAAGGAGGAGCTCGCCATACACGAGTACTTGTGTTCGGCTTTGGAGATGTTCAACATGGCGGCCAGGTGCGCGAGGGCAGAGGAAGGTCGCCTCTCCCTCCTGGAGCTTTCGGAGGTCGATCCTGAAGACAAGAAGGCCAAGGCTAAGGAAGTGAAGCGTAAGGGCCCCGCCGTGCTGGCTGCAGAGCCTGAGATGAAGCGCGGCCGTGACCACGATGGGCCCCCCAGGGGCAACCACCCGTTCTGCATCTTCCACAACGTCCACAGTCACAACACCAACGACTGCCAGGAGCTCAGGGCAATCTGAGATGGTCGCCTTGGCCGCCGCCCCGAGCGTAGTGATCGTGGCTACGGCCGTGGAGGAGGCCACTGGGACAACCGCGACCCCCGCCAGGACTGGCGCGTCCAGCCCCACGAGGACCGCTGGCAGGGCCAGCCACGTGATGGCCCCTGGCGAGACCAACCTCGTGAGGACCGTCCTTAGGGCAACGCCGACCTCCCTCCGCCGCCGCCGCCGCCAAGAAGAAATGATGACAACCGGCAAGATGATGGGGCTGGGGGCTTCCAAGAGCCTCGTGCGATCACCTGCATCCTAGGTGGCGCTCAGGCTCCCGCCTCTCATCGCATCTTCAAGCAGTTCGATCGGGAGGTGAATGCGGCCCTTCCCAAGCTTGAGGCATCGCGTCCCCTCAGGTGGTCCAAGCACGCCATCACATTCGACTCCATGGACCAACTCAAGAGCTCAGCCGCCGCTGGCGTGCTCCCAATGGTCTGCACGCCAACCATCAGCAACATCCTCGTCACCAAAACCCTCATCGATGGCGGCGCGGGGCTCAATGTTCTCTCCGTCGAAACGTGACGCTCCAGGTGCCCTATGATCAGCTCCTCCCCACCAAGCCCTTCTCAGGAGTGATCAACGGCTCCACCATTCCCATAGGGAAGATCAGCCTCCCTGTCACCTTCGGCAAGCGCGACAACCACCACACCGAGCTCATTGACTTCGACGTCGCCCACATCGGCCTCCCGTACAATGCCATCCTTGGGTATCTGGCCCTCGCTAAGTTCATGGCAGCAACTCACCATGGCTACAACCCTCAAGATGCCAGGGAGTGGAGGTATCATCACGATCGCCTGTGACAAAAAGGATGCGGCGTGCTCCCTCGAGCATGCCTACCAGGCCGCCGTAGTTGAGAACTCTGACGGCGAGGGCACCATCCTGCCTCCTGAGGCCGTCCCCAAGAAGAAGAAGCCACTCCTCGTCAAGTGCCGTCAGGAGGCTGAGGCGCCAGCCGACCGTGCCTCAGGCCCCGCACCCACTGCTGGGGCATTGTTCCCTCTCGCATAGGAAGGTGCACCCGACGCCCCCCTCAGGACGGGCTCGAGGGATCTCATCTGGAGGGCCTCTGACCTGACCAGCATGATGAGGAAGGTGTTCGGGCACCACGTGGAGGCGTGCTTCGACGCGCGCCTTCATGAGCAAGGCGCAAGGCGCGAGGCGCCAGGCGCTCAGGAGTTCATCACCGAGGCAATCGAGGAGCTTCAGGAGGCGCGAGCCATGCGTGGCGAGCATCGCCCCGCACCACCGGGTGCAGCCGCGGCCCCTGACATGGGCGGCGAGCTGCGCGTCTGCGTCAACATCCCAGGTCTCAATAGGGCTGCTTCGCAGGGCCTCTTCTGGCCGTCCTGTGTCAGCCGGAGCGGGGGCTACCCCTGCAGCTACGTCTGCATGCCGTTTGGCCTGCTAAACATGGCCGCCTCGTACCAGCGCTTCACGTAGGGAGCCTTGGCGGCCCGCGAGGCAAGGGGGTAGGTGATCCTGACGGAGGAGGTGTCGGACCCTCGCGAGCCCCCCGGACCTCCAGAGCCTCCCTGGCCTCAGGAGCCGGTTGGCCCGTGAGGAGCGATCTCTGCAGCACGCGTCTTTAGCTACTCCAACGCCTCTACAACGAGGGTGCCAGGTGACTTTTTGATTTGTTCAACTGAGGGCGCCCCTCAGGCTGCATTATCCTCAGGCTGCTAGGGCCCGGCCCCGCAGTTGTATCATTTTTGCGCATGTATCAGAACTGGCCTTGCCTTCATGAATTTTCTAAGTTTTCAACTGCATGTCCGGTGCTTCGTCACTATGATGTCACCGCGCCCTTGCAAACCCGCCCGCGACCGCCTCATGATTAAGGACTAGCACGGTGTCTATGCTCGGGTTTGTCCCTGCAGCATTGATAAATCCTAGCAACCGAGCTCGGTCCCGCGGGCTAGCTCCCGTGCACATCACCTCCCGTGGTCCTTGGTGCCTTGTTCTTGCATGAGCTAATCGCGTGTGGGCAAGTAAGGGCGCGTGACCCGGTTTGTACAACCGCGGTTCGGCGCTTTGCCGCAGCGGGAGCCGTGCACCGGCTGTTTTTTCGTGGGATCGTTGCATGAGAAGACTGGGCACGGCGTCTATGCTCGGGTCCATCCCTGTAGCGCTGATAAAACCAATGGCTGAGCTCTGTCTGGCGGGTCGGCCCCGTACACGTCACCTCCTGGGGTCATTGGTGTCCGGCCTTCTCATGCGATAACCTCCGGAGGGGCATTCGGCGCAGGACCCCACATGGCCCCACAGGTGTCTTACGCGCGCCCCACGCCGCAAAAATCAGGCATAACCCGCCTTGAGGTAGGGCCTCATGAGTCCCGCGCTGGCTCGCAAGTGCCCAGATACACCTCCTCCAGTTCTGCCGTGCTAGCCACGCATACGAACGGGGCTGTACACGCCCCGGAGTCTCCCCCAGAGGGAACTCCAACCCACGCACCAGTGGAAGCCCCATGCTCCGCGCTGGCGGATGACACGGTCGAGGAGTGACTATGCCCATGCACCAGTGGAAGCCCCTTGCTCCGCGCTGGCGGACGACACGGTCGAGGAGCGGCTATGCCCATGCCAAAGTGGAAGCATCATGCTCCATGCTGTGAATAAACAACTGAGGGCGCCTTCGTGGCCGCACCAACCTCAGCACAGCCTCTCGGCTCTTCGTCTGGTAACACCCCACAGCTTTCCCCTCAGGAGGATCATGCGAGGGGGCTGGACACGGGGGCTGTGCTCAGGCCACGCCTGGCATACGCCACCCTACCCGGTACAGGCACCTGGTCTTCTTGCTTTCCCACCCCTGGGCAAAAGCTGGTGAGCAAAGGTATGGAGGACTCCAGATTAGCTTGGACGACTACTTGCTTTTCCTTCATGAGGGTCGTTCGTACGTCAAGGGAGACCCCTGAGCATCGCAACTCAGGGGCCTCACTAGTCATGTAGCCCCTCGCCCCTTGGTCTCGTCCTAGTGATCCGGACGCCCCAACGGCGGTCGAGGTATGCGCGAGGCTGGGCCCTGCCGACGCAGAACATTGAGGCTGTTCGTACGTCAAGGGGGACCCTTGAGCATCGCGACTCAAGGGCCTCACTAGTCACGTAGCCCCTTGCCCCTTGGTCTCGTCCTGGTGATCCGGATGCCCCAACGTGTTGGGGAACGTAGTAGTAAATCAAAAAATTTCCTACGCATCACCAAGATCAATCTATGGAGAGACTAGCAATGAGAGAGAGAGAGGAGTGCATCTTCATACCCTTGAAGATTGCGATGCGGAAGCGTTGCAAGAACGCGGTTGGAGGAGTCGTACACGCAGCGATTCAGATCGCGGTCGATTCCGATCTAAGCACCGAACAACGGTGCCTCCGCGTTCAACACACGTGCAGCCCGGTGACGTCTCCCGCGCCTTGATCCAGCAAGGAGGAGGGAGAGGTTGGGGAAGACAGCTCCAGCAGCACGACGGCGTGGTGGTGGAACTTGCAGTTCTCCGGCAGGGCTTCGCCAAGCTCAAACGGAGGAGGAGGAGGTGTTGGAGAGGGGGAGGGCTGCGCCAGGGGAGAGGTTATGTCCTCCCTCCCACCCCTCCACTATTTATAGGCTTGGGAGAGAGGGGGCCGGCCCCTAGATCCCATCTAGGGTTGGGGCGGCGGCCAAGGGGGGGAGGAGTGCCTCCCAAGTCAAGTGGAGGCCCTCCCCCTTTAGGGTTTCCCCTCTCCCATGCGCATGGGCCTTAGGGGGGCTGGTGCCCCTAGCCCATTAAGGCTAGGGCGCCCCCTTACAGCCCATGCTGCTGTATTGGACATGGTGGAACCCTTTCCGGACTTCCGGACCCCTCCGGAATCCTCCGGAACCTTTCGAAAGCTTCCCGGTATAATACCGAAAAAACCGAACTTTTTCCGGAACCCCAATAACAACTTCCCATATATAAATCTTTACCTCCGGACCATTCCGGAACTCCTCGTGACGTCCGGGATCTCATCTGGGACTCCGAACAACATTCGGTATTCACATACTATTTCCCATAACAACCCTAGAGTCACCGAACCTTAAGTGTGTAGACCCTACGGGTTCGGGAACCATGCAGACATGACCGAGACATCTCTCCGGCCAATAACCAACAGCGGGATCTGGATACCCATGTTGGCTCCCACATGTTCCATGATGATCTCATCGGATGAACCACGATGTCGAGGATTCAATCAATCCCGTATACAATTCCCTTTGTCTACCGGTATGATACTTGCCCGAGATTCGATCGTCGGTATCCCTATACCTTGTTCAATCTCGTTACCGGCAAGTCTCTTTACTCGTTCCGTAACGCATGATCCCGTGGCTAACTCTTTAGTCACATTGAGCTCATTATGATGATGCATTACCGAGTGGGCCCAGAGATACCTCTCCGTCATACGGAGTGACAAATCCCAGTCTCGATTCGTGCCAACCCAACAGACACTTTCGGAGATACCTGTAGTGCACCTTTATGGTCACCCAGTTATGTTGTGACGTTTGATACACCCAAAGCATTCCTACGGTATCCGGCAGTTGCACAATCTCATGGTCTAAGGAAATGATACTTGACATTAGAAAAGCTTTAGCAGACGAACTACACGATCTAGTGCTATGCTTAGGATTGGGTCTTGTCCATCACATCATTCTCCTAATGATGTGATCCCGTTATCAACGACATCCAATGTCCATGGTCAGGAAACCGTAACCATCTATTGATCAACGAGCTAGTCAACTAGAGGCTCACTAGGGACATGTTGTGGTCTATGTATTCACACATGCATTACGATTTCCGGATAACACAATTATAGCATGAACAATAGACAATTATCATGAACAAGGAAATATAATAATAACCACTTTATTATTGCCTCTAGGGCATATTTCCAACAGTCTCCCACTTGCACTAGAGTCAATAATCTAGTTACATTGTGATGAATCGAACACCCATAGAGTTCTGGTGTTGATCATGTTTTGCTCGTGGAAGAGGTTTAGTCAACGGATCTGCGACATTCAGATCCGTATGCACTTTACAAATATCTATGTCTCCATCTTGAACATGTTCACGAATGGAGTTGAAGCGACGCTTGATATGCCTGGTCTTCTTGTGAAACCTGGGCTCCTTGGCAAGGGCAATAGCTCCAGTGTTGTCACAGAAGAGAGTCATTGGGCCCAACGCATTGGGAATAACTCCTAGGTCGGTGATGAACTCCTTCATCCAGACTGCTTCCTGTGCTGCCTCCAAGGCTGCTATGTACTCCGCTTCACATGTAGATCCTGCCATGACGCTTTGCTTGCAACTGCACCAGCTGATTGCCCCACCATTCAAAATATACACGTATCCGGTTTGTGACTTAGAGTCATCCAGATCTGTGTCGAAGCTAGCATCGACGTAACCCTTTACGACGAGCTCTTCGTCACCTCCATAAACGAGAAACATATCCTTAGTCCTTTGTATTTCAGGATGTTCTTGACCGCTGTCCAGTGTTCCATGCCGGGATTACTTTGGTACCTTCCTACCAAACTTACGGCAAGGTTCACATCAGGTCTGGTACACAGCATGGCATACATAATAGACCCTATGGCTGAGGCATAGGGGATGACACTCATCTTTTCTCTATCTTCTGCCGAGGTCGGGCATTGAGCCGTGCTCAATCTCACACCTTGTAATACAGGCAAGAACCCCTTCTTGGACTGATCCATATTGAACTTCTTCAATATCTTGTCAAGGTATGTGCTTTGCGAAAGACCAATGAGGCGTCTCGATCTATCTCTATAGATCTTGATGCTTAATATGTAAGCAGCTTCTCCAAGGTCCTTCATTGAAAAACACTTGTTCAAGTAGGCCTTTATGCTTTCCAAGAATTCTATATCATTTCCCATTAATAGTATGTCATCTACATATAATATGAGAAATGCTACAGAGCTCCCACTCACTTTCTTGTAAACACAGGCTTCTCCATAAGTCTGTGTAAACCCAAACGCTTTGATCATCTCATCAAAGTGAATGTTCCAACTCCGAGATGCTTGCACCAGCCCATAGATTGAGCGCTGGAGCTTGCATACCTTGTCAGCATTATTAGGATCGACAAAACCTTCCGGCTGCATCATATACAACTCTTCCTTAAGGAAACCATTAAGGAATGCCGTTTTGACGTCCATTTGCCATATCTCATAATCATAGTATGCGGCAATTGCTAACATGATTCTGACGGACTTCAGCTTCGCTACAGGTGAGAAGGTCTCATCGTAGTCAACCCCTTGAACTTGTCGATAACCCTTAGCGACAAGTCGAGCCTTATAGATGGTCACATTACCATCCGTGTCTGTCTTCTTCTTAAAGATCCATTTGTTCTCTATGGCTTGCCGATCATCGGGCAAGTCTGTCAAAGTCCATACTTCGTTTTCATACATGGATCCTATCTCGGATTTCATGGCTTCTAGCCATTTGTTGGAATCCGGGCCCGCCATCGCTTCTTCATAGTTCGAAGGTTCACCGTTGTCTAACAACATGACTTCCAAGATAGGGTTGCCGTACCACTCTGGTGCGGAACGTGTCCTCGTGGACCTACGAAGTTCAGTAGCAACTTGATCCGAAGTTTCATGATCATCATCATTAACTTCCTCTCTAGTCGGTGCAGGCACCACAGAAACATCTTCCCGAGCTGCGCTACTCTCCGGTTCAAGAGGGGGTACCTCATCAAGTTCTACTTTCCTCCCACTTACTTCTTTCGAGAGAAACTCTTTCTCCAGAAAGGATCCATTCTTGGCAACAAAGATCTTGCCTTCGGATCTAAGGTAGAAGGTATACCCAATAGTTTCTTTAGGGTATCCTATGAAGACGCATTTTTCCGATTTGGGTTCGAGCTTTTCAGGTTGAAGTTTCTTGACATAAGCATCGCATCCCCAAACTTTCAGAAACGACAGCTTAGGTTTCTTCCCAAACCATAATTCATACGGTGTCGTCTCAACGGATTTCGACGGAGCCCTATTTTAAGTGAATGCGGCAGTCTCTAAAGCATAACCCCAAAATGATAGCGGTAGATCGGTAAGAGACATCATAGATCGCACCATATCCAATAGAGTGCGATTACGACGTTCGGACACACCATTACGCTGAGGTGTTCCAGGCGGCGTGAGTTGTGAAACAATTCCACATTTCCTTAAGTGCGTGCCAAACTCGTGACTCAAATATTCCCCTCCACGATCTGATCGTAAGAACTTTATTTTCCTGTCACGTTGATTCTCTACCTCACTCTAAAATTCCTTGAACTTTTTGAAGGTCTCAGAATTGTGTTTCATTAAGTAGACATACCCATATCTACTTAAGTCATTAGTGAGGGTGAGAACATAACGATAACCACCGTGAGCCTCAACGCTCATTGGACCGCACACATCAGTATGTATGATTTCCAATAAGTTGGTTGCTCGCTCCATTGTCCCGGAGAATGGAGTCTTGGTCATTTTGCCCATGAGGCATGGTTCGCACGTGTCAAATGATTCATAATCAAGAGACTCCAAAAGTCCATCTGCATGGAGTTTCTTCATGCGTTTGACACCAATGTGACCAAGACGGCAGTGCCACAAGTATGTGGGACTATCATTATCAACCTTACATCTTTTGGCATTCACACTATGAATATGTGTAACATCATGTTCGAGATTCAATAAAAACAAACCATTGACCAGTGGGGCATGATCATAAAACATATCTCTCATATAAATAGAACAACCATTATTCTCGGATTTAAATGAGTAGTCATCTCGCATCAAACGAGATCCTGATACAATGTTCATGCTCAAAGCTGGTACTAAATAACAATTATTGAGGTTTAAAACTAATCCCATAGGCAGATGAAGAGGTAGCGTGCCGACGGCGATCACATCGACCTTGGAACCATTCCCGACGCGCATCGTCACCTCGTCCTTCGCCAGTCTCCGCTTATTCCGCAGCTCCTGTTTTGAGTTACAAATATGAGCAACCGCACCGGTATCAAATACCCAGGAGCTACTACGAGCGCTGGTAAGGTACACATCAATAACATGTATATCACATATACCTTTGGTATTGCCGGCCTTCTTATCCGCTAAGTACTTGGGGCAGTTCCGCTTCCAGTGACCGTTTCCCTTACAATAAAAGCATTCAGTCTCAGGCTTGGGTCCATTCTTTGGCTTCTTCCCGGTAGCTTGCTTACCGGGCGCGGCAACTCCCTTGTCGTCCTTCTTGAAGTTCTTTTTACCCTTGCCTTTCTTGAACTTAGTGGTTTTATTCACCATCAACACTTGATGTTCCTTTTTGATCTCCACCTCCGCTGATTTCAGCATTGAATATATCTCAGGAATGGTTTTTTCCATCCCCTGCATATTGAAGTTCATCACAAAGCTCTTGTAGCTAGGTGGAAGCGACTGAAGGATTCTGTCAACGACCGCGTCATCCGGGAGATTAACTCCCAGCTGAGACAAGCGGTTGTGCAACCCAGACATTTTGAGTATATGCTCGCTGACAGAACTATTCTCCTCCATCTTACAACTGTAGAACTTGTCGGAGACTTCAAATCTCTCGACCCGGGCATGAGCTTGGAAAACCATTTTCAGCTCTTGGAACATCTCATATGCTCCGTGTTGCTCAAAACGCTTTTGGAGCCCCGGTTCTAAGCTGTAAAGCATGCCGCACTGAACCAGGGAGTAATCATCACTACGCGACTGCCAGGCGTTCATAACGTCTTGAGTTGCTGGGAAAACAGGTGCGTCACCTAGCGGTGCTTCAAGGACATAAGCTTTCTTGGCAGCTATGAGGATGATCCTTAGGTTACGGACCCAGTCCGTGTAGTTGCTACCATCTCTTTCAGCTTGGTTTTCTCTAGGAACGCGTTGAAGTTGAGGGCAACATTAGCGTGGGCCATTTGATCTACAAGACATATTGTAAAGATTTTAGGCTAGGTTCATGATAATTAAGTTCATCTAATCAAATTATTCAATGAACTCCCACTCAGATAGACATCCCTCTAGTCATCTAAGTGATACATGATCCGAATCGACTAGGCCGTGTCCGATCATCACGTGAGACGGACTAGTCATCAATGGTGAACATCTCTATGTTGATCGTATCTTCTATACGACTCATGTTCGACCTTTCGGTCTTCCGTGTTCCGAGGCCATGTCTGTACATGCTAGGCTCGTCAAGTCAACCTAAGTGTTTTGCATGTGTAAATCTGGCTTACACCCGTTGTATTCGAACGTTAGAATCTATCACACCCGATCATCACGTGGTGCTTCGAAACAACGAACCTTCGCAACGGTGCACAGTTAGGGGGAACACTTTCTTGAAATTTTAGCGAGGGATCATCTTATTTATGCTACCGTCGTTCTAAGCAAATAAGATGTGAAAAGATGATAAACATCACATGCAATCAAATAGTGACATGATATGGCCAATATCATTTTGCTCCTTTTGATCTCCATCTTCGGGGCACCATGATCATCATCGTCACCGGCATGACACCATGATCTCCATCATCATGATCTCCATCATCGTGTCTTCGTGAAGTTGCCTCGCCAACTATTACTTCTACTACTATGGCTAACGGTTAGCAATAAAGTAAAGTAATTACATGGCATTTTTCATTGACACGCAGGTCATACAATAAATTAAGACAACTCCTATGGCTCCTGCCGGTTGTCATACTCATCGACATGCAAGTCGTGATTCCTATTACAAGAACATGATCAATCTCATACATCACATATATCATTCATCACATCCTTTTGGCCATATCACATCACACGGCATATGCTGCAAGAACAAGTTAGACGTCCTCTAATTGTTGTTGCAAAATTTCTTACGTGGCTGCTATAGGTTTCTAGCAAGAACGTTTCTTACCTACGCCACAACCACAACGTGATATGCCAATTTCTATTTACCCTTCATAAGGACCCTTTTCATCGAATCCGATCCGACTAAAGTGGGAGAGACAGACACCCGCTAGCCACCTTATGCAACTAGTGCATGTCAGTCGGTGGAACCTGTCTCACATAAGCGTATGTGTAAGGTTGGTCCGGGCCTCTTCATCCCACGATGCCGCCGAATCAAGATAAGACTAGTAATGGCAAGAAAATTGACAAAATCGACGCCCACAACAACTTGTGTTCTACTCGTGCAAGAAACTACGCATAGACCTAGCTCATGATGCCACTGTTGGGGAACGTAGTAGTAAATCAAAAAATTTCCTACACATCACCAAGATCAATCTATGGAGAGACTAGCAACGAGAGAGAGAGGAGTGCATCTTCATACCCTTGAAGATCGCGATGCGGAAGCGTTGCAAGAACGTGGTTGGAGGAGTCGTACACGCAGCGATTCAGATCGCGGTCGATTCCGATCTAAGCACCGAACAACGGTGCCTCCGCGTTCAACACACGTGCAGCCCGGTGACGTCTCCTGCGCCTTGATCCAGCAAGGAGGAGGGAGAGGTTGGGGAAGACAGCTCCAGCAGCACGACGGCGTGGTGGTGGAACTTGCAGTTCTCCGGCAGGGCTTCGCCAAGCTCAAACGGAGGAGGAGGAGGTGTTGGAGAGGGGGAGGGCTGCGCCAGGGGAGAGGTTATGTCCTCCCTCCCACCCCTCCACTATTTATAGGCTGGGGGAGAGGGGGCCGGCCCCCTAGATCCCATCTAGGGTTGGGGCGGCGGCCAAGGGGGGGAGGAGTGCCTCCCAAGTCAAGTGGAGGCCCTCCCCCTTTAGGGTTTCCCCTCTCCCATGCGCATGGACCTTAGGGGGGCTGGTGCCCCTAGCCCATTAAGGCTAGGGCACCCCCTTACAGCCCAAGTTGCTGTATTGGACATGGTGGAACCCTTTCCAGACTTCCGGACCCCTCCGGAATCCTCCGGAACCTTTCGAAAGCTTCCCGGTACAATACCGAAAAAACCGAACTTTTTCCGGAACCCCAATAACAACTTCCCATATATAAATCTTTACCTCCGGACCATTCCGGAACTCCTCGTGATGTCCGGGATCTCATCCGGGACTCCGAACAACATTCGGTATTCACATACTATTTCCCATAACAACCCTAGAGTCACCGAACCTTAAGTGTGTAGACCCTACGGGTTCGGGAACCATGCAGACATGACCGAGACATCTCTCTGGCCAATAACCAACAGCGGGATCTGGATACCCATGTTGGCTCCCACATGTTCCATGATGATCTCATCGGATGAACCATGATGTCGAGGATTCAATCAATCCCGTATACAATTCCCTTTGTCTACCGGTATGATACTTGCCCGAGATTCGATCGTCGGTATCCCTATACCTTGTTCAATCTCGTTACCGGCAAGTCTCTTTACTTGTTCCGTAATGCATGATCCCGTGGCTAACTCTTTAGTCACATTGAGCTCATTATGATGATGCATTACCGAGTGGGCCCAGAGATACCGCTCCGTCATACGGAGTGACAAATCCCAGTCTCAATTCGTGCCAACCCAACAGACACTTTCGGAGATACCTGTAGTGCACCTTTATGGTCACCCAGTTACGTTGTGACGTTTGATACACCCAAAGCATTCCTACGGTATCCGGCAGTTGCACAATCTCATGGTCTAAGGAAATGATACTTGACATTAGAAAAGCTTTAGCAGACGAACTACACGATCTAGTGTTATGCTTAGGATTGGGTCTTGTCCATCACATCATTCTCCTAATGATGTGATCCCGTTATCAATGACATCCAATGTTCATGGTCAGGAAACCGTAACCATCTATTGATCAATGAGCTAGTCAACTAGAGGCTCACTAGGGACATGTTGTGGTCTATGTATTCACACATGCATTACGATTTCCGGATAACACAATTATAGCATGAACAATAGACAATTATCATGAACAAGGAAATATAATAATAACCACTTTATTATTGCCTCTAGGGCATATTTCCAACACAACGATGGTCGAGGTATGCGCGGGGCTGGGTCCTATCAACGCAGAATGCTAAGGCATACACGAAGGAAACCAAGCACGAAAAGGAAATCGCGGAGTTCTAGTAGTTATTACAAAACATGCAGTGTTTCACAAATTCAAGAAGAAGGTTTACGCCTCCACGAGGCACGGTAAATGATTGCAGGAATAAAGTCAAGAAGAAGCGCCACCACCGCCTTGGCCATCGCCACTGCTCGCCCTGGTCGCTGGAAGCCTGTCGTCAACGTCGCAGCCACCGTCGTCACCTCCACCCCCAACCTTCACTGCTGGAGCCTCAGGGTCAGGGATGCAGAGGAACTTCTTGAGCAGGGCGTCTACATGATCCTTCATGGCCTCTGCAGCAATGGCACGGGACTCAGGAGCTACCGGGTGGATCAGCGCACCGAGGTCGAAGCTTGGGTCCTGGAGGTAGAGATGGCTGAAGACGCGCGTCGCGGCCGCGGTGAAAAGCGAGCGACACTCCACCTCCAGGAAGGAGTCCACCACAGCGGTGGAACCCTTGAGTGCTTTGGCAAGCTTGGGAAGGAGCCCTGCAAGGCCGTCTTCAGGGGTCGCTAGTGGCTCTTTGTATCCTCCCCCGCAGATGGAACGCAACGCCTCGTGGGACCCGAGCTCGAGGGCAAGGAAGGTCTCGCGGTCTGTGGCCGCCTTCTGCTCGGCGGCGACGAGGGCCTTCTCCCTGGCCTCCAGCTGGGTTATCGCTTCGGAGACATGCCGGGCGTGGGATGCCTGGGCCTCGTCCGCCTTCAGTTTGGCCAGGTGGTCGCGTTCCATCGCCTGGTCGGTGGTCACCTGGGCCAGCTTGGCATCTCGGTCGGCGAGCTTTGCCTCACCAGCCTTGAGGCCCTCCTCCTGTTGGCGGAGCCATGACGTAGCCGTGGCTTGCTCCTCCTGAAGGGCCTTCAAGCTCTCCTCTACCTCCCTGTAGCGCTTCGCGGCAGATGCAGCCTCAGCCTGCGCCGCATCGCGAGATGCCCTGGCGTCGGCGGCCTCCTTCCTGCTCTCGGCGTTGGCGGCTTCAGCCTAGCTCCAGGCCTTCTCAATGGCGGAGTTGGCCTGGGCCCACCCTGAGATAAGCCCCAGGCGCTCCCTCACGAAGCATCTGTCGGCATCTTGAAGGTCTGCCCGGAGACGACCAAGCGCAACGTATGCCTCGTCCAGGGCCCCGGGCCTGACCAAGGGGCCGCAGTTCGCAAGCGCAAGGATTGGAGGAGAAGGCGGCGCGAGTGCAGTGGGGTGCTCCGTGGCTCCAGAGGTGCTGACAAGGTCGACTTGGGTTGCCGCGGGCCCAGAACCTTGCCCGGGCACAACGGGCGCAGACAGCTCTGTGGCCTGCTGGCCCACAGGGACCGGCTCCACCCAAGGCGGCACCATCGTGTCCCGAGGGGCCTGCTCCGCCACAAGGAGATGGAGGACGGCCTCCCCCGCCTGTGCCGGAGCCGCTGCGGATGCAGCAAGAGGAGGCGCCTCCAGAGTCCGGCCTCCTTCCCTCTTCTTCTTCACCACAACGCCCACCCTGGTCATCAGGGCGGGAGCGCTATGAGCACGGCGCAAATGTATGCTAAACAGAAACAAGGTAACGTACTTACTCATTGGGGTCGATGTACGCCCTCTTCCTGACCGAGGCTGGGGCACCCCCGCTCTTCTTGGGCACGGCTTTCGTTGCGCCCGGGCAGTGAGTGGGGCGTTCCACGGCCGGCCTCGGCACGGCGCCACCGCTTGGCGCGGCAGAGACGTCGCCCTGAGGGGGTGCCACCCCAATCTTCTTCGGCATCGCCTGGCACGGCCTACGGAGGTCCCGAGGGGTGGCTCCCGACCTTGTGAGGACCCCGGTGGAGCGCGCAGATTTCGCGGCCGAGGGCTCATCGGCGTCGTCATCGTCAGTGAAGCCATGGAGGAGTTCGCCTCGTGACGGGGGAGAGATCTCCGCTACATCATCCTCAGTCGCCTCCGAGTCCTCCTTGCCCTCTTCGCCGACGCTGTCGCTAGAGGACACCGGCACCGGGGCATTGGGATGCTCAGGCGACGCGAGCCCCAGTTCATTAAAGACGGGCATGGCGGCGACCAGCGCCTCCCTGTCGGCACGGCGGTACAGCGGGACGTAGGCCTTCGGGAGGTCCCCTGGCTCACCCTCGAGCAGGATGCTCATGGCCTTGTCTAGCTCCTCGCCCATTAGGCTTCCCGGGCACAGCTTGATGTCATCCTCCGTGCCCTGGAGCTCCCACATAGGGTGCGTGTGCCTGGAGTGGAGCCAAGCGCTGCCTCAGGAACTCCTTCACGAGCATGCCCCCCGTCAGCGCCCTGGCGTCAGTGGCCTCCCCAAGCGGCCTCCTGAGGAGTGGAGATTTATGTGCAGGTACCCAGCCTCATGAGGCTACCATGACGCAAGCCATGACGACCAAGGCAGGCGGGCGCCAGCGGGCGCAGAGAAGGCAGTTTCCTCTTTGGTGCTAAGGAGGCAAGGACAGGCGTGGGTTCTCGAGGAGTCTGGCAGAGGTTTCCATTCCGGTGCAACAAGACCAAGACCGCCAGCGCGGCAGGACGGATGTCATCGCCGAGCCCACCGCTGCATCACGACCAGACGCTTTGCAGGCGAAGACCACCTTTCGTCAGGATAAGATGTACTACTTGTCCCCTTTCAAATTGGCCACTGTGGGATCCCTTCCCACCTACGTTTTGGGGGAAGAGGACCGAGGCCGCTATAAATATAGGTTAGCCACCACCGTAGAAGGGATCCGATCCCAGGTCGACTCATTCCCTCACCTCCGAACCTCGCAAGGTTGTTCATCCCTTGTACTAGTTCATCCTCAACCCCTCGTGAGGCCAATCCACCACAAAGCAGGAGTAGGGCCTTACACCGCAAGGTGGCCCGAACCTGGGTAAACTGTCGTGTCCATCTTCTTCCTTGTTCGTGTGAATCAAGCTAGGCCGTGGGGCGACGGGCTGGTAGGCTGGATAGGTTGAGTTCTTCTCACACGCCCCAGAGTTCAAACCTTTCTTGGGTCCGCGGAGCCCTGAATCCGACAACCTTCTCATCTCTGCCCCCGGCGGCTTGAATAGCAATTGTGTAAATGCTCAAGAACTCTGCCGGGTTCAACTTTCCATCATACTTTTCTGGTAACTCAGGTTTGAAGACGGCCAGTGAACTTGCCGCAAGTCGCGAGTGAAGGCAGGGCACCCAACCTCGAAGGGTAAGTACCCGCCATCACTGCGCGTGGGTTCATCGACGTCTGGGACATTGCTCCTGTCAGATTGACGGCGAGTCTCTCGACGCCGCTCTATGGTGACGTGCACATCTTCTCTGCGCCGATCTTCCAGGATTTGCCGCTCATCTCGACAAGCTCGTGGATCAGACAAGGCCATTGATGCCTCGTCGGGCTCCTGGTCGCGTGGTTCGGGCTGTTGCCTTTGGGCCTGCTGTCACGGAGGGGACTGCACCGTTGGTGGGGCCCCTTCAACACGGCCAGCTGCTTGAGCCATTGTCGTTGCTTGTGGGCATTGCGATGGCTCCGCCCGCTGTGATCCCCCAGCCTCAGCATAGCCGATCAAGCTCTGGATAGTGCCTCTCCACTCATCCATTTGATCAGCCGTAGGTGGAAATCTTAGCAGGAGTTGGGCCGCGCCATGGCTTCCGAAGATGTGCTTGGTATAGATGATGAGATAGACCGCAACGTCGCTCAACTCCTGGTGGTACCAGCAGGAGCGGCGCCGCGCTCTCGCCGCTGCGAGCCGATTGCCACGGTAGTTTGATGATGAGTAGGGCACGCCTGAGGATTGGCAACCCCGTTCGGCGCTCCGTCTTGGTTGCCCTATCCTGGGCAAGGCGTGCGCTCCATAGCCATGCCCGTTACAGGGACGGCTAGAGGGTCACAGCTCACGCCAGAGTGGGCGTTGTCACTGTGGCTGCGCCCACTGGTATGGCGAGGAGGTGGAGATTGAGTGTTCTCTCCACCCGCAGCTTGTGGGTCGTGCCTGTCAGAATGCTGCTGATGTTGCCTGCCTCCAGCGTTCCCCGCCCTAGCTTCGACCACGGGGGACACGACGATGGCGCCGCCTGCGCTTGTCGTGCCACCCGCAGCACCCACCTCACCCAAAGCCGCCGCGGTGCCTACGGCGTCCGCGGCCGTGTGTGAGGGAGCCTTCGAAGTGGAAGGATGTGCTGATGCGCCGGTTTCTTCTTGGGCGCCATGGATGAAGACGATGATGAAGAAGACGATGATGATGATGAAGGTTGACGCGCTGCTCACAACTTCAGGTTTGCGCAAGCGCGCCCCTACCTGGCGCACCAAAGATGTCGTGGGGGATCACGATCACCTATGGGGCCATGAGCCCCTTTGTGGTTCGGCAAGGGGGGATCATGTTGCACAAAGAGCAGAAGACATGAAAACAACACGACGGTGGTGACGCTGGTGGTTTTTACCAAGGTTCGGGTCGCTGGATAGCGTAAAACCCTACTCCTGCTTTGGTGGATTGAGTGGAAGAACACAACGAGCACACAGCACCCAAGCCCGGCAAGGTTGCCTCGGGGACAGTAGCTACGCATGTACAAATGTGTGAGGGTCTGAATCCTTTGTTAGGTCGCCTTGGACCTCCTTTTATAGCTTAAGGGGTAACCACAATGGCAAAACAGTCTTTATCTACTGATTAGATAGCCAACAGTGCTATCATACCTAACTCTGGCAGTTAGGACAAAGTGCATTAAATGCACTGCTAGGTGTCATGCTGAGGGCGAAACCCGGCAGGCCTGCTGAGCCGCTTAATCACCTCTTGCTTATCATCTTGACACGCCTCTGGACGGGTGTTGCTTGGATAAATCTTGTCTTCCAACGGGCCGCCACGTGCTTAGTAGAGGTCACTTAACAACTTGGGGGCTCGACACCGCACTGATAAGTGACTTGCATCGCTGTGCGGTAGAGCGGTGGTGCCTTCGCGGGGAGCCCCGCCCCTAGCAGACCCGGCAAGCTTGCCGGGGAAATCTTGGACTTGCCCCTGGGGCAGCCTCGACCCGGCCAGGCTCTCCTGCCCGGCAAGGGAGGCCTTCCCAAGGTGATATTCCTCTGTCTAGCTTATTCTTGGTCTTCTTGATCTGCTCTTTGGTCTCACTAAGAGCTGCTTCTCTAGCTTGGCCTTGGTTTGTAGCGTTGATGTTAAACAGACGACGCCAGCGCGCCTGTGTGCAAGTCTGGGCAATGAACATGAATGTTTGTTGCACCGACAACATGCTCTTTTGGTACTTTTGCTTATAGACATATGCCTTTTGGTTTATGCAATGCACCTGCTACCTTTCAAAGATGTATGATTGCTATATTCTCTGACTTTTGTGAAAAGATTGTTGAGGTTTTCATGGATGATTTTTCCGTATACGGAACTTCTTTTGATGATTGCTTAAGCAACCTTGATCGAGTTTTGCAGAGATGTGAAGAAACTAATCTTGTCTTGAATTGGGAGAAGTGCCACTTTATGGTTAATGATGGTATTGTCTTGGGGCATAAAATTTCTGAAAGAGGTATTGAAGTTGATAAAGCTAAAGTTGATGCTATTGAAAAAATGTTGTGTCCTAAAGATATCAAAGGTATAAGAAGTTTCCTTGGTCATGCTGGTTTCTATAGGAGATTTATTAAAGACTTCTCTAAAATTTCTAGGCCTCTTACTAATCTTTTGCAAAGAGGTGTTCCATTAGTTTTTGATGATGATTGTGTGGAAGCATTTGAAATCCTTAAGAAAGCCTTAATCTCTGCACCTATTGTCCAACCACCTGATTGGAACCTACCCTTTGAAATTATGTGTGATGCTAGTGACTATGCTGTTGGTGCTGTTCTAGGACAAAGAGTTGATAAGAAATTAAATGTTATCCATTATGCTAGTAAAACTCTAGACAGTGCTCAAAGAAATTATGCTACTACTGAAAAGGAATTTTTAGCAGTTGTGTTTGCTTGTGATAAATTCAGATCTTATATTGTTGATTCCAAAGTAATTGTTCACACTGATCATGCTGCTATTAAATATCTTATGGAAAAGAAAGATGCTAAACCTAGACTCATTAGGTGGGTTCTCTTGCTACAAGAATTAGATTTACATATTATTGATAGAAAAGGAGCTAAGAACCCCGTAGCAGAAAACTTGACTAGGTTAGAAAATATTCTTGATGACCCACTACCTATTGATGATAGTTTTCCTGATGAACAATTAGCTGTAATAAATGCTTCTCGTAGTACTCCATAGTATGCAGACTATGCTAATTATATTGTTGCTAAATTTATACCACCTAGTTTCACATACCAACAAAAGAAAAAGTTTTTCTATGATTTGAGACATTACTTCTGGGATGACCCACACCTTTATAAAGAAGGAGTAGATGGTGTTATTAGACGTTGTGTACTTGAGCATGAACAGGAACAGATCCTACGCAAGTGTCACTCCGAGGCTTACGGAGGACACTATGCTGGAGATAGGACTGCACATAAGGTATTACAATCTGGTTTTTATTGGCCTACTCTTTTCAAAGATGCTCGTAAGTTTGTCATGTCTTGTGATGAATGTCAAAGAATTGGTAATATAAGTAGACGTCAGGAAACGCCTATGAATTATTCACTTGTTATTGAACCATTTGATGTTTGGGGATTTGATTATATGGGACCTTTTCCTCCAATGGGTATACACATATTTTGGTTGTTGTTGATTATGTTACTAAGTGGGCAGAAGCTATTCCTACTAGTAGTGTTGATCATAACACCTCCATTAAAATGCTTAAAGAAGTTATTTTCCCGAGGTTTGGACTGATGGTGGTTCACACTTTATTCATGGTGCTTTCCGTAAATTGCTTGCTAAATATGATGTTAACCATAGAATTGCATCTCCATAGCATCCTCAGTCTAGTGGTCAAGTAGAATTAAGTAATAGAGAAATAAAATTGATCTTGCAAAAGACTGTTCATAGATCTAGGAAGAATTGGTCTAAGAAACTTGATGATGCATTCTGGGCTTATAGAACTACTTATAAAAATCCTATGGGTATGTCTCCATATAAAATGGTATATGAAAAAGCATGTCACTTACCTCTCGAACTAGAACATAAAGCTTATTGGGCAATTAAAGAACTCAACTATGATTTCAAACTTGCCGGTGAGAAGAGGTTATTCGACATTAGCTCACTTGATGAATGGAGAACCCAAGCCTATGAAAATGCTAAATTGTTTACAAAAAAGGTTAAAAGATGGCATGACAAAAGGATACAAAAGCGTGAATTTAATGTAGGTGACCATGTCTTGCTATACAATTCTCGTTTAAGATTTTTTGCAGGAAAACTTGTCTCTAAATGGGAAGGGCCTTACATTATCGAGGAAGTTTATCGTTCCGGTGCCATCAAGATCAACAATGCCGAGGGAAATAACCCGAAGGTGGTGAATGGGCAAAGAATCAAACATTATATCTCAGGTACTCCCATAAATATTGAAACCAATATTATTAATACCATAACACCGGAGGAGTACATAAGGGAAACCTTCCAGAACGCTCCAGAACCCTGAAAAGGAATATGTATGTGATACGGTAAGTAAACCGACTACAAAAGTTTCCCAAAAGCAATTTTACACCGTTTTGGAATATTTAAAAAATTAGGAAAATAAGAAGTAGTCCGAATAGCGCACGAGGAGGCGACAAGCCATGGGGGCGCGCCTCCCAGGCTTGTGGCCACCTCGTGTGCCCTCCGGACTCCGTTTTCTCCCAGAATACTTCTTTTGCATGGTAAAAATTCATTATATAATCTCTTGAAGGTTTTGACCACCGTATCACGGCAATATCCTCTGTTCTTGTTTCGAGCAGTTTTTCTGACAGATCTAGATCGCCATGACGCCCGCAAGCACCCCGAAGGACAAGTTCTTCGAGAAGGTCATCAACCCCTACCTTGTGGAGGTGCTGCAACACCCTCAAACCATTGAGATGCGTGAGGGCGTGCTTCACATCCGAGATGTTCAAGGACCAAGGAGGACCGGAAGCATGGAGTCCAGGCTTGAAGAGGTGGAGCAAGAAGTCTTCAAGTGCCAAGGGATGGTGGAACGCAGAGTCAATGCCAATCACTCCATGATCACGGAATTCACCCGTGACCACAAGCTGGATGCCAATGGTATTGGAAAGGCCATCTTCAAGCTTCATGAGAAAATCGAGCATCTCCAAGCCCAGATCTATGACCTGCAAAACCAAAACTGTGAGTATGAATATAGATTTAAGAGGATGAGTTTGGCTGTAGATTTGAGGATTCCGGAGACTCGCTCATCCTTCTACGATGGTGAGCCTATGCCTTGGAAGACGGAGGACAAGCCTCCCACATCATCAACTCCATCATCACCACCTCCGAAGAAAGAGACCTGAGTACACGGGTATGGGCACTCCCCTTGGCTTGTGCCAAGCTTGAGGGAGGTGCCCCGGTATCATATCACCATCACATCTTTACCTTTATCGTTTTTCTTAGTTCGATCCTTTTGGTTTTCTCGTTATCTAGTAGGATAATTTTTTTAGTATGATCTAGTTTTGAGTTTTGCTTTGTGATCTATCTATGTAATCGAGTTCGAGAGTTATATAATAAAGATTAGTTTTGAGATGAGGGCCTTGCTTTCTTTCTTTGATCCTGGAAAAGAAAATAAAAGAAATAAAAAGATTGTATAATAATCTTATGGACAGTGATGACTTCACATATAAGAAGTATGTTGCATGAAATTTGTCGAGAGTTGACAAACATAGTATTGGTCATTGTTTCAATTAATAGAAAGTAATAAAGAAAGAGAGGTCTCACATATAAACACACTATGTTGGACATCTTTTGTGATTGTGAGCACTCATTAAAATATTATATGCTAATAAGTTGATGTTGGACAAGGAAGACAACATAATGGGTTATGTTTTCTTATATCCGAATAGAAGTTATATTGTCATGGATCCTCCAACATGTTGAGCTTGCTTATCATCCCATGCTAGCCAAATCTTTTGCACCAAGTAGAGATACTACTTGTGCATCCAAAATCCCTTAACCCAGTTTTGTCATGAGAGTCCACTATATCTACCCATGGATTGAGTAAGATCCTTCAAGTAAGTTGTCATCGGTGCAAGCAATAAAAATTGCTCTTTAAATATGTATGATCTTTTAGTGTGAGGAAAATAAGCTTTATACGAACTTGTGATATGGAAGAAATAAAAGCGACAGACTGCATAATAAATATCTTTATCATAAACGGCAAATATAAAGTGATGATCTTTTGCATTAAGATTTTGTGCATCCAACCATAAAAGCGCATGACAACCTCTGCTTCCCTATGCGAAGGGCCTATCTTTTATTTTACTTTCTACCTTTATACAAGATTCATGGTGATCTTCACCTTTCCTTTTATATTTTCTCTTTTTGGCAAGCACTATGTGTTGGGGAAGATCTAGACATATATATCTACTCGGATGTAGGTGTTCATAAATTATTATTGTTGACGTTACCTTTGAGGTAAATGGTTGGGAGGCGAAACTATAAGCCCCTATCTTCCTATGTGTTTGATTGGAACTTTGATCTCATAAGTATCGCGTGAGTGTTAGCAATCATGAAAGATTAAATGATGGTTGAGTACGCAAACTTGCTAAATAAAAGCTCTTACATTGACTTTTTTCGATGTTATGATAAATTGCAGTTGTTCTAAAGACCAAGTTCATAGTTTGTTGGTTTTCAATAAAGTTCTTGATTCATACTTTGCCTTGTGAATGAATTGTCACTTTAGCATAAGAAGTTATATGACAATATATGTTGCTATTTTAAAGATGATCATGATGCCCTCATGTCCGTATTTTATTTTATCGACACCTCTGTCTCTAAACATGTAGTCATGATTATCGATTTCGGTTTTTCGCTTGAGGACAAGCGTGGTCTAAGCTTGGGGGAGTTGATACGTCCATTTTGCATCATGCTTTTATGTTGATATTTATTGCATTATGGGCTGTTATTTCACATTATAGTACAATACTTATGCCTTTTCTCTCTTATTTCACAAGGTTTACACAAAGAGGGAGAATGAAGGCAGCTGGAATTTTGGACCGGAAAGGAGCAAATCTGAGATACCTATTCTGCACAACTCCAAAAGTCCTAAAATTTTACGGAGAATTATTTTGGAATATATAAAAAATATTTGGGGAAGAAACTACAGAAGGGGACCCACCAGGTGGCCACAGGCCTAGGGCCGCGCCCCCAGGGCTTGTGGGCCCCTGGCCATCGTCTGGTGCCCATCTTCTGCTATATGAAAGGTTTTGACCTAGAAAATATAAAGAGGAAGGTTTCGGGACGAAGCGCCGCCGTCTCGAGGCGGAACCTAGGCAGGAGCAATCTAGGGCTCCGGCAGAGCGATTCTGCAGGGGAAACTTCCCTCCCGGAGGGGGAAATCGAATCCATCGTCATCACCAACGATACTCTCATCGAGGGAGGGTTAATCTTCATCAACATCTTCACCAGCACCATCTCCTCTCAAACCCTAGTTCATCTCTTGTATTCAATCTTTGTCTCAAAACCTCAGATTGGTACCTGTGGGTTGCTAGTAGTGTTGATTACTCTTTGTAGTTGACGCTAGTTGGTTAATTTGGTGGAAGATAATATGTTCAGCTCCTTAATGATATTCAATACCCCTCTGATCTTGAACATGAACATGCTTTGTGAGTAGTTACGTTTGTTCCTGAGGACATGGGAGAAGTCTTGTTATAAGTAATCATGTGAATTTGGTATTCGTTCGATATTTTGATGAGATGTATGTTGTCTTTCCTCTAGTGGTGTTATGTGAACGTCGACTATATGACACTTCACCATGATTTGGGCCTAGGGAAAGGCATTGGGAAGTAATAAGTAGATGATGGGTTGATAGAGTGGCAGAAGCTTAAACCCTAGTTTATGCGTTGCTTCGTAAGGGGCTGATTTGGATCCACATGTTTCATGCTATGGTTAGATTTATCTTAATTCTTCTTACGTAGTTGCGGATGCTTGCGAGAGGGGTTAATCATAAGTGGGAGGCTTGTCCAAGTAAGGATAGCACCCAAGCACCGGTCCACCCACATATCAAATTATCAAAGTAATGAACGCGAATCATATGAGAATGATGAAAACTAACTTGACAATAATTCCCATGTGTCCTCGGGAGCGCTTTGCTTTATATAGGAGTTCGTCCAGGATTATCCTTTGCTATAAAAAGGATTAGGCCACCTTGCTGCACCTTTTCTACACTTGTTACTTGTTACCCGTTACGAATTATCTTATCACCAAACTATCTGTTACCGATAATTTCAGTGCCTGCAGAAAATACCTTGCTGAAAACCGCTTGTCATTTCCTTCTGCTCCTCGTTGGGTTCGACACTCTTACTTATCGAAAGGACTACGATTGATCCCCTATACTTGTGGGTCATCACAGTTCTTGCTCGACCCGCCTCTGCTTGTTGGCAGCCTCGTTCTCCACCTCCGGAGTCTCCTCGTCAGCGGCGCTTTTTGATAGAAGTGGGAGTACAGGGAATATTTAGTTAAACATGGCAAAAGAAAAATGTATTGGTAACTAGAAGTTACTAAGTAGGAATAGAGTAAGAAAATGGAATCACAATTGGTTGCTTAAATACTACACAATTCCTTTGATATTGCTGGGTAAGTCAAGATGCAGATACTTGAAAAGAACACTTACTTCGAAGAAAGTCTGGACGGATGATATCGTCGGGGAAGTTAGCATATATCTCATGACCAGGCTCTTTTATGTGCAGTGCAATTTTAATGCCAACTTTCAGTACATAAAACTTAGAAATTTTTGTCCAAAGGCCCGTGCCAAAATAGGAGTGACCACATTCATCAAGTCTTACAGAAGCAACAATTGTAAATCCATGGTTTGTGTCCAGTATGACATCCCTGCAGTCTTGAGTTATGTAAAGGGCAAGATTGTGTACTACAGATGCTGTTGCATAGCTAGGGACGTGCTGCAGAAAATGGTAGGATTGTTAAAGAATATGGTAACATGCAAATATGGGCAAAATTGAAAGAACTGTATAGCAGTTGAAATCAAACGACAAAAAACTATAATTAAACAGATAGTGTAACCATGATCTCATGGAAATATGAGAGTAATCAAAAAAACAATACATCATTAATTTGCCTAATATAGAAAGAAGAGGAAAAAAATCCCCTTTGACGTATATGCTACATGTGACACCTTTTATCCAAATGTAGCAATATATAGTATATGTTCAGGAAAGTAGGCCATGCCAACCGATGTAGGGTGAGATTGAACATACCGTGCACATCCTCAAGTCATCTGGTACGGTGAGATGGAACTCCACGGATGTCTGGCCGAGGCCGCAAAGTCCTGATGTGTCCGCGCACTGTACACTCTATGAATGAAAGAAAACCCTCAAATCAGCTCGAATAAAAATGAATTCACGACGATTTCGGCCGGGTGATTAAAGGAGGCAGATGAACTGGGATAAGAGATGAGAGAATATCTCATTAAATTAGTTACCTTATTGTCCATGAGAAAAAACCCTCAATCGAGCGGAGCTGGGTCGACGACGAGCAGCGTTGAGAAAGTCGATGGCGATAGGCGGCGGCAAGCGGAAGTGGCAAAATGCGGTGGGGTTTGCCGACAACCTGGCGGCGGCGACAAGCGTCGAGCTAAGTGGTTGCTGCGGCGATAGGCGGTGCCATGCAGAGTCGCGGAGGAGCTTCTGCAGGTGTGAATGGGGACCAGAGGGGGTGGCGGGCAGGGTAAGGGTTTTTGTGACGTGGGGATGGTGAGGGTTTTCTTTTTTCCTTTTTGAATTGGGTGGTGAGGTTTTTTTTCCTTTTTGAATTGGGTGGTGAGGGTTTTCTGTCCCACAAAGAGTTTCGGAGGCAACGGTTTGCTAGAACCAACCTTGTGTGATTGATGTAACTGGGAAATTGAAAGTCATTGCACATGGTTTCAATTTGGGAAAATGACCATGTTTCAGCGTGGTTCCACTTTTCCTTCATCGGTTGAATCTGAAAGTTTTACCCACGCTAAACATTCACCCTAATATGCATAAAATTCCATCAACCGAACTGAGTGCATCCATATCCCACATTTAGACATAAGTAAACATAGATTAAACATACTCGGGCATAGATAATAAGTCGTACACAAGCATAGTTCAACCATATATAGTTCAACCGTCATTAAGCATCTCAAGCACATTTATAATTAAGACACTACATAGCTATACATAGTTCAATCCCACATCTCATCTCATCTACCAGCACAATCTTCAAGCTTCTCCAGGTACTTAGCATATGCGGTGTGCGCCACACTGCGAGAATACTTCTGCCTGAAGGAGCCAACGACTCGTCCTCTTGCATGCGCCAGAACACTTTCATATGCATCATGAAGCTTTTGGTTGCAAAATGGGCATCGAAAGCCCCAGTTCCAGGTCCTAATACGCTTGTTATGCATTCCCGCATAAAGCTCCCTGAGGATTTGCCTCTTGTACCTCCTCTGGCCATCTTCATCCTCGCTGTCGACATCGTCAGATAGCACCTATATACATATAGTAAAAAAAAGTGGCGTCAAATTTGGAATACAAACTAATCTCTAGCGAACATTTGGCAGTTGCCAAAATTTGGCATCAAATCAATTTTTACATGCCGTAAAGTAGGATAAGGAATTTATGGCTATTTTTAGACATATCCAAAGATTATGGTTTGATTTTTAAGCACAATCGTCTATGTACAGACCAAACTTGAAAAAAATGGCACAAACATATATGTAGGTCATTCAAAATCAATTGTCAAGACCTGTCTAGGAATTATTAGAACGAACACTAACCCTAGTCGGATTATTAGCAGAAATCATTTGCACAGATGAAACAACGAATCACTTATCATTCGTACCATTCAAACAATCAATACACTACACGGATCTAACGAAACTTACTCGGATTTCATGGATTGAGAGAACATAACCATAGGATTTCTATTCCAAAAAGCGGGAGGCAGGATTAACCAGAGAAACCCTAGGATGTATTTGACACATAAATGGGTATAGATGACTAACCAGTTCTCCGTCGTCGTCGGAGTCGTCGCCCAAGTCATCACCAGAGTCGTCGCCGGAGTCGGTGTGGACCTCCGGCTCCAGCTGTGGAAGCACGACACCGTCAACGACGTCAAGGTGCAGCGATACCTCGGCGGCGGCGACGGCAACCTCTGTCTCCATCTTCACGCAGTTCTCCGGTGCTTCAGCAGCCCTGGCATCGCCACTCCCTTCGATGTGGCGCTTCGGCGGCATCCTCATATACTGACGGCTTTGAGGACTGAGAGCGGCATTGAGGATGCAGACGGAGAGAGAGGACTGTGTGTGTGGCAAGGATGGGCGGTGCGGCCGCTCGGGGGCGCCATTAATATGGAGTAGTGGGAGAGAGGCGGGCGGCGGTCAAACCGCTGGCTCGCCTCCCCGTGAGCCTGCGCAGTGGACTGCTGGCATGCCTACCATCATTTCACATAGCTACTCGCACGCCTCCCAATGACACTGCGCAGCAAGCACGCCTCCCGTCAATTCACACACCTGCACGCACGCCTCCCGGTCTACCTGCACGGCGGACTGCTCGCATGCGTCCCATCAACTCACGCCTGCTCTCACGACGCACGAGACGCGTGGCGGCACGTATATTGTTTTTCTATTTTGATGATTAATACTGCCGCTTTATTGCTTAACCGAAGCATGGCACGTATCCACTGTTGGTCTAACGCCCACAGTTCGAATAAATAATCCGTGTGCGATATTGGTTCCCAATTATTAATAATCTCCCATTTGTAAGAAGATAAAAATTACATCAAAACATGTCTCATCAAAGTTGACAAAAAAGTACAATACTACTGTGTATTTGTGTTGATATGACAACACGTTGAGTTTCATGAATTTCAACTAAGTTTTGGATGTACTACTAGATTTTAAAAATCAACATTCTCAATGTTTGAAATTTCTTTCACGGGGAGTAAACATGCACCTAGTGACACACTTGTGTTTTTCCAATCCATTTAGGTGCACTGTCACGTGTGCATGTAGCTCAAATTTGATTTTTGCACATTATACCCCTATAAAATCAATCAATGTACCAAAACGTCTTAATGATCTCTGGGTTTTTTTTCAAAATTAAAACATCCCTCCTTTGGTAACATATGTTCACCGCGGAAATTTTTAACATGCATCATAGTTGTGTACGTGCGTCTGGGGGGTGTCTGGCAGTACACTATGAGTCGTGAGCCACCGTGTGGGATTGGCCGTTTTGTGAGGCATGTGCCACATCAAAGTCGTGAATTCATTATTTAAAACATTACACAACCCTTTCATACATACATGTTTGGGCCACATGCAGTCCGTGGTTGTCCTACACGACACTCACTCACGTGTGATGCTTTCTGTGGGCCCGTGAGTTCATCGTCCATCACATTGACCTACAGCCGGCAGAGAGGTTAATTTGACTAGTAAGGTTGATTCTTTTTTGTTTGTGTTACGGTGGGAGTATATATATATAGTACGCGTCGAAGAGGTGGGGAGGGACCAGCAGATATATACTACGTATGAGTCCATGAACACACCTCACTCAGTGTGGGGACTTTTCAATTTCCGAGGCACGTACCACATCAAAGTTGTGCATTGGCTATTCAAACATCACACAACACCTCTTTGGGCCACATGCATGTGAAGGCGGTGGTTATCCTAGGACTATCACGTGTGAAGCTTCCATCTGTGGACCCGCGAGATCGTCGTCCATATGCATGCATCACTTTGAACCCACATCGATCGGGAGAGGTTAATTAATTTCACCATCAAGGAGGGTTCTTTTTGGTTTGTATTACGGTAGGAGCATATAGTATGCGTCGGAGAGGGGGGAGGGGACCAGCATATATACTACGCTTCATGAACCTCGCTGTGTGTGGGGACTTTACGATTTTCGAGGCATGTGCCACATCAAAGTTGTGCATTTTGGGTATTCAAACATCACAACCACACACAACTCCATACATATGTTTGGCCCACATGCAAAGTGATGGCGGTTGTCCTCTGGCACCCATTCACACGGTTACCAGCGATATCGATGCTTTCCATCTAACTGTGGGCCCGCTTGGTCCATCACTACTTTTGATCGACAGCGAGAGAGGTTAATTTGACTTAGGAGGGGAATATTTTTTTTGTTTATATTACGTTATATAGGTCATGCTCTGGGATGACATGATATAGTTTGAGCACATATGCATGTGTACGCATGAATCCCTCCCACCGAGTCAAAATCGTCAGCGGAGGGAGGGGCAGCGCACCACAACACGTCATGATCCGATCCCGCTCTGTGTGGGGACTGTACGATTTTCGATGCAACGCGCCACATCAATGTTGTGCATGGTATTCAAACAGCATGCAGACATCACCTCCATACATACATATGCATGCAGTGACTGTCTTCGAACGGTACTGTCCCTCACGTGGTTATCGGTGGCAATTCTATATATTCGTGGGCCCGCGTGGACATCCATGATCACTTTGACCGACAACAAGATAGGTTACCATGCATGGTGGGTTCTTCTTCTTTGGTTCGTGTTATCGTAGTAGGTCACGGTGAGATTCTAGACCTAAGTTTGAGTGCATACGTACATATACATGCATATGAATCCCCATCATCGGCTCGAAGTGTGGTGTGACATACATATATACAACGCGTCGTCAACTAACCCTCGCTCCGTGAGGGGATTTCTGGTTCCAAAGCACGGTGCCACATCAAAGTTTTTTCCATTGGGTATTCAAACATCAACACTGATCAATACATATGTTTGGGCCACATGCAGGCAGTGGTTGTCTTCGGGCACTAGCTACTTGCGTGATTATTGGCGAGCTAGCCCATCTCTGGGGTCGCATGGACATCCATCACTTTGACCAACAAAAAGAGAGATGTTGTACGACCAAGGTGGATTCTTCTTGGTCCATTTTACGATACATCTTGGTTAGATGCCCTCTCCCATCGACTGAAAGTGTGTGTGTGTGTGTGTTTGAAGGGGGGACTGCTACTTCGCACTTTGATAGGTGAACCTCCGTGGGGTCGGGGATGTCTGGTTAATTTGCGAGGCACGTGCCGCATCAAAGTTGTGAATTGGGTATTTAAATATCACACCACCTTTTTCATACATATAGTTGGGCTACCCGCAGGTGGTTCGTATGTTGTCTCACCCCATCTCGCGCCAAAAGCACACATTTCTTACCTTTCACTGGAAATGAAAGGGGGGCGTGGTTTTGACCATGATGGACTCCCATAGGTTTAATGTTACGGTAGGGTGATATGTTAGACCTAGCGATTTGGGGGCATGCGTTCATAGCTAGGATTCTCCTCCTGCCGACACGAGGGGGGGGGGAAGCAATACCGTGCACTTTGCGAGACAAGTGCCACATCGAAGTTGTGCATTTGGTATTTGAACATTAAACCACCATTTTCATTCATATTTTTGGTCCACATGCAAGTGTGTTCGTGTTCTGACCCTTTCCCGCGTTGTTTTCGCGAAATTTATAAAAATTAGACAAGTCAGATGACGCAACAGACACGGTTCACTCACACTACCCGTGTGCCACGCCGGTGCCCCTGTCACTGACATCAGCACAGTACATTGCGCTCCACGAGGCTTCCCTCGCAATCTCAAAAATATATAGCCGCCTGTAGGGTTTTTTTGTTTGATAACACACGGTTATTATGTTTCGACCGTGTGTGATGTTTGTTGTTCCCGCTCCCGCCTGCATCCCTCAAAAATATCTGCCCGGCTGGAGGGTTTTTCTGTTTGATAACACACGGTTGTTATCTCGGGACCATGTGCGATGCATCATCCAAAATTTCAATAGCCCCAGCATTTTACTCCTGCGTAGTAAAATTTTCAGTAGCCACGTCATTTCCTCAAACACCCCCCCCCCCCACACACACACACACACACCAAAAACTCCTCGCACGCGCGCACGCACACACACACCACAACCCCTCCCTCGCTCGAAACCCTAGCAAGGTCGCCACCACCGCCGCAAGGCCTCCATTGTCAACATCTGTCGGTTTGCCCGTGCAGCTTACCCATCGATCTCCATACCGTAGCCACCCTGGGTTTCTTAGATGACGCGTGCCAAACGCCCCCTTTCCCATAGATCCCCATCCCCCACTCCAGAGCGTCTCAGCCTAAGCCCGGCTACGCTTCCCGTGGAGCTCGAGGAGCGACTGGCCCAAAAGAGGTGTATCACGGCCTCTTCGCCCGACGTCGCTGAGGTAGCCGCCGAGGAAGCTGACGACCATTACTGGCCGTAGGCTCTCAATCAACGGGCTAGAGTATGCGGGTATATCCCGGACACCGGCTACAACATCAAGGTCGTCGACAGCGACGGAGTGACGTGGGCTATGTCACAGGTTAAGTGGCCCACCCCCAACCCCTCGGGTTCAACCGCTATCGATCTCATCCATGGCCCCGCCACTGATCTCCTCTGGCTCGCTGTCAAGAATTTGCCATCCTACATCACCATCGAGCCCCTTTTGTCATTTCTGAAGGACACGTTCTGCGACGCTGGCTTGGGATCCACAGCTACCAAGTTAGACCTCATCGATGGCGACCACGAGGAGGGCACCCTCTCCGGCTCTTCCAAGGGGAAAGAGCCCATCTGCGACATCAGGGAGGGCACCCTACAGCTGTGCTCTTCCAAGGGGAAGGAGCCCATCTGCGACAACATCGAGCACACCCAGGGTCCGTGCTCTTCCCATGGGAACGAGCCCATCTGTGACAAGTGAGGAAACCCATGATTTGTTTTGCCGTGCCTCTTCACAGGGGGGAACCCATGATTTGTTTTGTCGAGTCCCTTTTGTAGTGTAGTGAGAATATGTCCAGTTTTAATTGCTATATTTGGTTGTTTGCAGTATGCCTCGTTTATTTCAGTTATTCACAATGTGATGCTCTATATGTGCAACTATTTACTGTGCAGTACATTTTCATCAATACCAGTTTTAAACATACCGATAGGAATGCATATATTTGCTTGCTGTTAAGCCTGTTATAGCTAGCATATGCCTCTTTTAAAAAAAATTGGCTGTTCGGTTGTTTGTAGTTAGCATATGTCCAGTTTCAAATGCTATCTTTGGTTGTTCGTAGTATGCCTTGTTTATTCCAGTTATTCACAACGTGATGCTCTATATGTGCAAGTATGAACTATGCAGTTCAATTTCATCAATACCAGTTTCAACAATACCACTATGAATGACTACATTTTGTTGTTGTTAAGCATGTTGTAGTAAACATGCCTTTCCATTTTTATTTAACAATAACCAGTGTACTTAGACCGGCACAATACCAGTTTGAATGACTATATTTGCTTGTTGTTAAATGTTAGGCATGTTGTAGTTAACACACCTTTCCACTTCTTGTTTTGCTTAACTAGCGTGCTTAAACCTACACACTAAAGCTATCGTTTGGAGATTATTTTGTCTGCCATGGATATTTTTGGTTGATGTTTAGCCTGTTGTGCTTAACATGCCTCTCGATGTACTTACACAGGACAATTTTGGGAACGACTGATGTTTTCCATCGAGGTTAGTTTCATCCCATGGCTTATATATACTCACTGTTCAGGATATCGGTAGCTGGTACCATATAGGTCGGAGGCTGATAAGGGACTAATCGGTGAATCGGACTTTTAACTGAATATATCTGTAACCCATTTATCGGTAGGTTAACTAGGGCCATATGTAATATATCTGAGGCTACATAGCAACATGCACTGTACTGAATGTCTATGCAATCCTAGGCTACATAGCAACAAGGAAGAGTGTTACCTTAATGTTCTGATGATGTCTATATATACGTAGAAGAGCAGCAACAACAACAATAACACAGCACCAGTTAATCAGCCGATAATTTGTAAAAATGCAATAAACTCCCTCCGGCACATAATATAAGATGTTAATTCATTCATTATGTGAGTATATTGGATGTTATAAGATATTATATAATGGGACGGAGGGAATGTTGTACTACATCATTGTGCAATTGATGTTTAGCTTCTAATATTAACTTGGTGCTTTTAGGTACATATGTCATTGGTAAAGATCCGCGCTTCGACCCTTTCTGTGTATGGGGCAATGAGATATTGATGAACTAGCATCAAGTGAGGAAGCTGATAAAGATTGTTAGTAAAATGGGTCAAAAGATGGCAATTAAACTATTTGTTTACACTTTATCCAAGGCAACAGCGAACTGCAGGATGGTAAGTAAGAACTCTGCAGCCTTCTTTTTACTGCCCATAATGAGTTGTGTTAGATGACAATGTCTGAATATTTTTCCTTTGCAGTGGTTCCCAAAGCAGTTTACTCAAGATTACCTCTCAAACTACATGATTGGTGGGCATGCAAAGGTTAAAGTATTTCTACCAGAACACGATGACTATCTAGATGTGTTCATGAAGACAGTGAAGGATGGGTGGTCGGCCATCACAAGGGGTTGGACTAGAGTCGTGCGTGCCTTATGCATGGAGGAGGGCACAATATGGGCATTCCACTTCGCCTTGTTCAGTAACCAGAATGTATTTCGCCTCTTTCTTTACCCGTCTTTAATAGTACAAGTATACAACTATGGTTCATCATTCTTTATTTGGTGCTTATGTAATTCTTGAACATATGTACCTGTGAATCGAATAATGCATTGGTTGTTTGAACCTGATGGATATGAATAAAGCTATAGCATACTTTCAAATTCAAATTCGGTACAATTTTAAATATCAGCAATTAAATTAGGGTGAAATTATGCTCTGCAGGTTGTTACGGCGCACACAGTCGATAGAACACAAACGTGTGTGATATACACCATAATCCGACATGGTTCACAGAGAGGAAACGTATGCGAGCATGCACACAGTTGTCGTTTACAAAGCGTGTGTGATGTCAGACAATATCACAAACGGTGCGAGCAAACTAACTGTTTGTGTTATTTGCCTTATCATACACGATTTACAATCATGAACTCTTTTTGATGTGGTACGCATCATAAATGTTGCACCACAGAATAGCGTGTGCGATAGTTATCATGTACGGCACTGTTACGACGGTCCGACATTTCATAATCCTATCCGACACTCGTACGATGATTAGCTAATCTTCTTAATTAGTTATCGCATACGTTTCGGGAAAAGTGAATGCGTGTGATTGTCTGCTTATCATACACGTTCTATAATCATGAATTGTTTGTGATGGGCCACGCATCAGAAACGTAGCACCACAGAATACCGACTGCGATGGTAATGCCGGCACACACGAGTAGCAAGGATGGAGCGTTTGGGATATTAGATATATCCCAAACAGTTGTGTGAAGAATCGCGTTTTGGATAGGTGCAGGCATCGCATACGCTTTGTTCTGGAAAACGTATGCATTCCTAATCCCTATCCCCGATGGTTTCTGGGTCGTGTGGGAAGGACCCCCTATCGCCCACATTCACTAGGGGATGGTTTAAAATGCCGTCGCGGAAAGGGGTTAAAAACCGTTTGTATAGCACCTCGCTGTACCAGTGAAGCAACCATGACTTTCAAAATATCAATGCTAAAGAAAGTTATCCCTAGCCCTTTATGCTCAATCATTGATCCAACCATGAAACACACTCAAATATTAGATATACCCATTGCACAAGTATGACAATAGTGTTCCCTAGTTGGTGCTTTATAAGAGAAGATGGAGACTCAAAATAAAATAAAATTTGCATAAAACTAAATAGATAGGCCCTTCGCAGAGGGAAGCAAAGATTTACAGAGGTGCCAGAGCTCGAAACTTAAATTAGAGATAAAATTATTTTGAGAGGCCTGCTTTTCCTGTCAACGCTACGACCGAGAGTTCCCAACATCTTCCATGCTAGACACATTATAGGCGGTTCTCAAACAGAAAATAAAGTTCATTTCCTTTCCACCATTCTTTCACAATCCATGGCTAGCCGTATCCATGGGTGCCATCCATACCAACACTTTCCAAGGAATTTATTATTATTATTATTGATTCATTGTGGGACTGGGCATCCCTATTACCTACCACTTTCCTGTGCAATGACAAGTGAATAAACACTCAACATGAGAATAACCCGCCTAGCATGAAAGATATCGGCCACCCCCTGCTGCCACATGAGCGGTACGGGCACACAAAATGGAAATTTATTTTGAATAATTAGAGTTGGCACATGCAAATTTATTTAGGACGGCATTTGGATACCGCATATAGGTAGGTATGGTGCACTCATTTGGCACAACTTTGGGTTTAAGAGTTTGGATGCACAAGTAGTATTCCCACTTAGTACAAATGAAGGCTAGCAAGTAGGTTGAGAAGCGACCAACCAAAAAATGAAAACGGTCATAAACATGCATTGAACATAACTAACACTGAATAATGCACCACAAGAAGGATGTAACTTTGTTGCATAACTATTGACTTTCGTGCATGCATAGGGAATCACAAACCTTAACTCCAATATTCTTACTAAAGCGCAATTACTCACTAACATGGCTCACATATTATCATCTCCAAATCGCAAAACTATTGCAAGGAATCAACTTATCATATCCAATGATCTTCATGAAAGTTTTTATTATATCCTTCTTGGATATTCATCACATTGGCACTAAATTCATATCTTGTGCAAATTACCATTACTATTATCAACTCTCGAAAAGGTATAAGTGAAGCATGAGATTGCAAATATTTCTTCAAAACATAAACTTATCAACTCTCAAAAAGATATAAGTGAAGTATGAGAGTGCATGTATTTCTTCAAAACATAAACTTATAAACTCTCAAAAAGATATAAGTGAAGCATGAGAGTGCATGTATTTCTTCAAAATTTAATCACCGCTGTGCTAAAAAAGATTTAAGTGAAGCACTAGAGCAACTGCCTAGCTCAAAAGATATAAGTGAAGCACAAAGAGTATTCTAACAAAGCATGATAAGTGTGTGTCTCTCTCAAAATAGGTGAGTTCAACAAGGATGATAGTGAAAAAATAAAAAGCAAACAAAGCAAAGACTCATATAATACACGACGCTCCAAGAAAAACTCATAATATGTGATGAATAAAAATATAGCTCCAAGTAATATTACCGATGGTCGTTAGAAGAAAGAGGGGATGCCTTCCGGGGCATCCCCAAGTTAGTTGCTTGGGAGTCCTTGAATATTACCTTGGGGTGCCTTGGGCATCCCCAAGCTTAGTCTCTTGCCACTCCTTATTCCTTCATCCATCGTGATCTCACTCAAAACTTAAAAACTTCAATCACACAAAACTCAACAAAACCTTCGTGAGATCCGTTAGTATAATAAAATAAATCACTACTTTAGGTACTGTTGCAAACCCATTCATATTTTATTTTTGCATTATACCTATTGCATTCTAACTTGTCCATGGCTTATACCCCCCGATACAATCCATAGTTCCGTCAAAACAAGCAAAACAATGCATCAAAAACAGAATCTGTCAAAAACAGAACAGTCTGTAGCAATCTGAATATTGACCATACTTCTGTAACACCAAAAAATCTGAAAATTTAGGAAAATGCAGGAAATTTGTATATAAATTATGTGTAAAAAATTCAGAGCAAAATCACTTTTCCGTGAATTTACAAAATTCCAGAACTGGGTGCAAAATTTTCTGTTTTTTCACATAATCAAAGCAACTATCATCCAACCCATCCTAAAGGCTTTACTTGGCACAAACACTAATTAAAACATAAAAATGCAACCGTAACAGTAGCATAATTTTCTGAACACAAGAAAATAGAAAAAGATAACTATTGGGTTGTCTCCCAACAAGCGCTTTCTTTATAGCCATTAAGATAGGCTTGAGATTTTATTGATGCTCACATGAAAGATAATAATTGAAACACAAAGAGAGCATCATAAAACATGTGACAAACACATTTAAGTTTAACATACTTACTATGCATTGGTATTTTATAAGCAAATAAATTATCAATATAAGAAATATCTAGCATATGCAAAAGAGAGGAATAAAACAATTACAATCTCAACATAATGAGAGGTAATTTAGTAACATAAATTTTTCTACAACCATATTTTACTCTCTCATAATAATTACATGTAAGATCATAATCAAATTCAACAATATAGCTATCATATAAAATTTTCTCTTCATGATCCACATGCGTAAAAGTTTTATAATCTTCCAAGATAGTGGGATTAACATCAACTAAAGTCATGACCTCTTCAAACCCACTTTTATCAAAAAAAATCATAAGATTGAACACTCTACAAATATGTGGGATTATTTTTAATTAAAGTTGACACTCTTCAAAACCCACTTTCAATATTATAGCAAACATATTCATCATGAGGCTTAAATAAATTTTCAAGATCATAAGAAGCATTATCACCCCAATCATAATCATTGCAATAAGTAGTGGACATAACAAAATTATAATCCCCAAGCTTGGGGTTTTGCATATTATTAGCACAATTCACATTAATAGAATTTATAATAACATCATTATGAACATGCTTTTCATTGAAGGAGCTATCATGAATCACTTTATAAAAAAATTGTTTAACGCTTCATCACAATTTTCAGATTCACAATCTTCAACAAAACTTCATAAAGATAATCTATTGCAATCAACTCACTCGCGATTGGTTCACCATAATTGGATCTTTTAAAAAGATTAGCAAGCAGATGAGGATCCATCTTAATTTTTCTTATTTATTTTTCTGTTTTTGTGTGTTGACATGAAGGCAAAAAGCAAGCAAACGAGCAAAAAGACAAACGAAAAATATTTTTGTGTTTTTGTAAAAGCGTTTTAGAAGTGGGGGAGATGGAAACGAGAGGCAAATGGAAAATAATGTAAATGCAAGGAAATGAAAGTTTATGCGTAGGTACTTGATAGATGTTGATGATGTCTCCCCAGCAACGGCGCCAGAAAATCTTCCTGCTACTTGTGAACTGCGTTGAGATTTCCTCAAAGAGGAGAGGATGATGCGGTACAGTAGAGATAAGTATTTCCCTCAGTTAAGAACCAAGGTTATCAATCCAGTAGTAGAACCACGCAACACCTCGTTAGCAGCACCTGCACACAAAATAACAAATCCTTGCACCCAACGCGAACAAAGGGTTGCCAATCCCTTGGCGGTTAATTGTAAGATTAAATTGTATGGTTATAGATAGATAGATAGATAGATAGATCACACAAAATATAAAATAAAATAAGTAAAGAAAAATTGCATCAAGGTATTTTTGAATTTTAATATATGTTAAAAGTAGACCCGAGGGCCATAGTTTTCACTAGAGGCTTCTCTCGACCAAATAGCATATGGTGGGTAGACAAATTACTGTTGGGCAATTGGTAGAAAAGAAAATAATCATGACGATATCCAAGGAAATGATCATGTATATAGGCATCGTTCGAGACAAGTAGACCGACTCCTGCCTGCATCTACTACTATTACTCCACACATCGACCGCTATCCAGCATGCATCTAGAGTATTAAGATCATAAAGAATGGAGTAATGCCTTAAGCATGACGACATGATATAGACAAAGTAAACTCAACGCATGAATAGACCCCATCTTTTTACCCTTAATAACAACGATACATACGTGTCATGTCCCCTTCTATCACTAGGATTGAGCACCGCAAGATTGAACCCATTACAAAGCACCTCTCCCATTGCAAGATAAATCAATCTAGTTGGCCAAACCAAATCAATAGATCAGAGAGAAATACGAAGCTATAAAATCATGCATAAAAGATTTCAGAGAAAAATCAAATAATATTCATAGATAATCTGATCATAAACTCACAATTCATCGGATCCCAACAAACACACCGCAAAAAGTGATTACATCGAATAGAACTCCAAGAACATCAAGGAGAACATTGTATTGAAGAACACCGAGAGAGAAGAAGCCATCTAGCTACTAACTATGGACCCGTAGGTCTGTGGTAAACTACTCACGCATCATCGAAAGGGCAACAAGGTTGATGTAGAGCCCCTCCGTGATTGATTCTGCCTCCGGCGGAAGCCTCCAGATGGGATCTCACGAGAACAGAAACTTGTAGCGGCGGAAAAAGTATTTCGGGTGGCTCTGTGATCTGAGGGGAATATTTGAGAATTTATAGAGACGAAATTAGGTCAAGACATACCATGAGGGGCCCACAAGCCTGTGGGGAGCCCTCCCCCCCTAGGGGGCGCGCCTCATGGGATTTTCGCTTCCTCGTGAGTCTTCTGGTCTCCTCCCGAACCTTCTAGGGTCTCTTCTGGTCCAGAAAAATTAATCCAAAGTTTTTTCTTCATTTGGACTCTGTTTGATATTGATTTTCTGAAAAGTCAAAAACAGGCAAAAAAAACAGCAATTGGCACTTGGCACTAAGTTAATAGGTTAGTCCCAGAAAATGGTATAAAGTTGCTTGTAAATGAATATAAAACATCCAAAATTAATACTATAATAGCATGGAACAATAAAAAATTATAGATACCTTGGAGACGTATCAGGCGTCAGCTTCGTCTCTCGTCGCCTCGTACATGCGGCGGTAGTAGTCCAGGGCGGTGATCAAACATTAGCAGTCGACTATAGATTCAGCCTTACACCACGCGTCCTCCTCCACCCACTCAGAGTAGTACCACGCCCTCTGCCAGAACTCTCTCTTCGTGTGGTCTTCCTCGATCTCGCCTTGGAATGGTCCTGTAGGAGGTCTTGAATAGCGAGGCATGGTCGATGGCGTGGTCATTGTGGCGAATGGGGAAGTGCAATGTAACGACTGAGGGATGCAGTTGTCATGGGCTGTTTGGGGATTATATAACTGCGTCGCGGGCATTGACTGATAACCTCCTATACCAATCGGAACCATCCGATTCGAGACCACGATGCGTGATACGTCTCCAACGTATCTATAATTTTTTATTGTTCCATGCTATTAAAGTATCATTCTTGGATGTTTTATACTCATTTACTAGCAACTTTATATCATTTTTTGGGACTAACCTATTGACATAGTGCCCAGTGCCAGTTGCTGTTTTTTGCTTGTTTTTTACTTCACAGAAAATCAATACCAAACGGAGTCCAAATGCCACGAAACTTTTTGGAGAATTTTTCTGCCTAGAAGACACCGGAGAGGCCCAAGAAGTACACCAAAGGGGGCCTGTGGGGCCCACTAGGCACCAGGGCGCGCCAGGGCCCCCCGACGCACCCTGGTGGGTAGTGGAGCCCACAGGCACCCCCTCCACCGACCTTCAGCTCTATAAATACTCTAAAATCCCAAAAACCCTAGGGGAGTCAAGAGAAAACAGTTTCCGCCGCCGCAAGTTCCAGAACCACGAGATCCAATCTAGAGGCCTTTTCTGGCACTCTGCCGGAGGGGACAACAATCACGGAGGGGTTCTTCATCAACAACCTTGCCCCTCCGATGATGCGTGAGTTGTTTACCACAGAACTACGGGTCCGTAGGTAGTAGCTAGATGGCTTCTTCTCTCCTTTTGATCTTCAATACAATGTTCTCCTCGATGTTCTTGGAGATCTATGTGATGTAATGACTTTTTCGGTGTGTTTGTTGGGATCCGGCGAATTGTGGGTTTATGATCAGTTCTATCCATGAATATTATTTGAGTCTTTGCTGAACTCTTTTATGCATGATCTTTATAGCCTCGTATTTCTTCTCCGAAACTTCGGTTTGGTTTGGCCAACTAGATTGATTTTTCTTGCAATGGGAAGTGGTGCTTTGTGATGGGTTCGATCTTGCGGTGCTCAATCTCAGTGACAGAAAGAGACATGACACGCATGTATCGTTGCTATTAAGGATAAAAAGACGGGGTATATTCCTACATTAATACATCTTGTCTACATCATGTCATTGTTCTTATTGCATTACTCCATTTTTCCATGAACTTAATACACTAGATTCATGCTGGATAGCAGTCGATGTGTGGAGTAATAGTAGTAGATGCAGGTAGGAGTCGGTCTACTAATCTTGGACGTGATGCCTATATACATGATCATTTCCTTGGATATAATCATGATTATTCACTTGTCTATCAATTGCCCAACAGTAATTTGTTTACCCACCATATGCTATTTTCTCGAGAGAAGCCTCTAGTGAAATCTACGGCCCCCGGGTCTATTTTCCTATCATGTAAAACCCAAAAATATCTTGCTGCATTTTTCCTTTATTTAATTTATTTTGTGTTTTTGCTAGATCTATTTATCAAATCGCATACAATTTAATCTATCTCAATACCGAGGAGGGATTGACAACCCCTCTTACGCGTTGGGTAGCAAGTTGTTGTTGTTGTTTGTGTGCAGGTGTTGTTTACATAGTGTTGCTTGGTTCTCCTACTAGATTGATAACCTTGGTTTCATAACTAAGGGAAATACTAACCATTGTTGTGCTGCATCATTCTCTCCTCTTTGGGGAATTACCAACGTAGATACAAGCAATCAGGAAGAATTTCTGACGCCGTTGCCGGGGAAGATCAAGTCAAGATAGTCTCCCGTCAACTTGCCAATTTCTGGCGCCGTTGCCGGGGAGACATCATCAACATCTATCAGGTTCCTATGCACAAACTCTCATCTCCTTGCAATTACTTTATTTTCCATTTGCATCTCATTTTCATCTCCCCCACTTCTAAAACGTTTTTAGAAAATCACAAAAATATTTGCCTTTTTATTTGCCTTCTTTTTCGTTTGCCTTTTTCTCGTTCGATCTTTTGTTTGCTTGCAATCTTGTTTGCGCAGTCACGATGTCTCAAGAAAATACCAAATTGTGTGATTATTCCAATACTAATAATAATGATTTTATTAGTACTCAGATTGCTCCTCCCGTCGCTAGTGCGGAGTCTTATGATATTAATGTCGCTTTGTTGAATCTTGTTATGAAAGAGCAATTTTTCGGTAATCCTAGTGAGGATGCCGCGTCCCATCTAAACACTTTCATAGAATTGTGTGATATGCAAAAGAAAAATATGTGGACAATGATATCGTGAAATTATAATTATTTCCTTTCTCCTTGCGGGATCATGCAAAAATTTGGTTTTCATCTTTGCCTCGTAATAGTATTGATTCTTGGGATAAGTGCAAAGTTGCTTTTATTACTAAGTATTTTCCGCCCGCGAAAATTATTTCCCTTAGAAATCAAATCATGAATTTTAAGCAACTTGAGCATGAACATGTTGCTCAATCTTGGGAAAGAATGAAGTTGATGATAAGAAATTGCCCTACTTGTGGTTTAAATCTTTGGATGATCATACAAAAAAATTATGCGGGATTGAATTTTGTTTCTAGAAATCTTTTAGATTCCGCAGCGGGTGGTACTTTTATGGAAAATACTTTGGGTGAAGCCACTAAATTTCTTGATAATATTATGGCTAATTATTCACAATGGCATACCGAAAGAGCACCTACTAGTAAAAAGGTCAATTCTATTGAAGAAATTAATACTTTGAGTGAAAAAGTTGATGCACTTATGAAATTGGTTGCTCGTAAAAATGCTCCTACTGATCTTAATGATGTGCCTTTGTCTACTTTGATTGATCAAAATAGTGATCCCGTAGATGTGAATTTTGTCTCACGAAACAATTTTAATAACAATGCTTATGGAGGTAATTTTAATCCTAGGCCTTTTCCGAGAAATTCCTCTAATGATTATGGCAATTCCTATGGTAACTCTTCTAATAATAATAATAGGATGCCCTCTGATCTTGAGAGTAATATTAAAGAATGTATCAATGCCCAAAAAGTTTTCAACACTACGGTAGAAGAAAAATTGAATAAGATTGATGATATGTCTAGAAGCATTGATAGAATTACTCCTGATGTAGAAAATCTCAAGATTAAATTTTTTCCACCCAAGGTTGATGTCAATGAATCAATGAAAGCTTTATATGTTTCTATGGATGAAAGTAAGAAAAGAACCGCTATGCTTAGAGCTAAAAGAGAATTTTTAGAAAGAGCGTTTTCGCCCGATTGCTTTCATAGTAATGATGAAGATGTTAAGATGATTGGTGTTTCTTCTACTTATTCCTTGTTTAGTAATATTAAAATTGATGATAATAGGACTGAATAAGAGTCAACTTTAGCTAGAAGGTGTCCTCATAATTCGAAGGGTGAAAATCTTGTTGAAAATTTTGATAAAAGTGGGTTTGAAGAGGTAAAAACTTTAGCTAGTGATGTGCCCACTCTTTTGGATTACATAGACTTTAATTATGATAGTTTTTCTTTGATTTAATGTATTTCTTTGTTGCAATCCATGATAAATTCACCCAATGCCTATGAACAAAATAAAGCTTTTACTAAACATATTGTAGAAGCGGTGATGAAAGCTTTAGAAGAAAAATTAGAATTAGAGATTTCTATTCCTAGAAAATTATATGATGAATGGGAACCCACCATTAAAGTCAAGATAAAAAATTATGAGTGCAATGCTTTGTGTGATTTTGGTGCTAGTCTTTCCACAATTCCGAAATCTCTATGTGATGTGCTTGGTTTTACCCATATTGAAGAGTGTTCTCTTAATTTGCACTTGGCGGATTCTACTAAAGCCTTTGGGAAGGATTAATGATGTTCTTATTATTGAAAATAGGAATTATGTGCCCATAGACTTTATTGTTCTTGATATTGATTGCAATCCGTCTTGTCCCATAATACTTGTTAGACCGTTTTTACGAACAATAGGTGTCGTGATTGATATGAAAGAAGGGAATATAAAATTTTAGTTTCCATTAAGAAAGAGTAAGGAACACTTCCCTAGGACTAGAATTAAGCCACCATATGAATCAATCATGAGGGCAACCTATGGATCAAAAATTAAAGATGACAATACTTGATTATATGCATTATGCCTAGCTAGGGGCGTAAAACAATAGCGCTTGTTGGGAGGAAACCCAATAGTTATCCTTCAAATTTTTGTTTTCTTTCTATTTTTCAATAAATAAAAAATTATTCCTTTGTTATGATTGTGCTTTTTATGTTTTAATTAGTGTTTGTGCCAAGTAATGCCTTTAGGATGGCTTGTGTGAAAGTTGACTTGATCCTACTGGAAAACAGAAACTTTTATGTCCAGTAGCAGAATTGTCAAAAATCACTGGAGCAACGAAAAACTCTGATTTTTTTACATAAGATTCATATGCGAATTTGCTCCGTTTTCCTAATTTTTCAGCATTTTTGGAGTTACCAAAGTATGAGAAAAATTCAAGTCTTTACGGACTGTTATGTTTTTGACAGATTCTGTTTTTGTTGCATTGTGTGCTTATTTTGATGAAACTATGGATTGTATCGGGGGGGGGGGTATAAGCCATGGTAAAGTTAGAATACAGTAGGTATAATGCAAATGGGTTTGCAATAGTACTTAAAGCAAAGATTGGTTTTCTTATACTAACGGGTCTCACAAAGATTTTTGTTAAGTTTTGTGTGATTGAAGTTTTCAAGTTTTGGGTGAGATCACGATGGATGAAGGAATAAGGAGTGAAAAGAGCCTAAGCTTGGGGATGCCCATGGCACCCCAAGGTAATATTCAAGGAGTACCAAGCAACTAAGCTTGGGGATGCCCCGGAAGGCATCCCCTCTTTCTTCTAACGACCATCGGTAATTTTACTTGGAGCTATATTTTTATTCATCACATATCATGAGTTTTGCTTGGAGCGTCTTGTACTATATGAGTCTTTGCTATTTTGCTTTTTAGTTTGCCACAATCATCCTTGCTGGACACACCTATTTTAGAAAGCCATAATGATGCTATTATTTGTTAGAATTGCTCTATGTGCTTCACTTAAAATTTTGAGCTATGGAATTGCTCAAGTGCTTCACTTATATCTTTTTGAGCATGGTGGTGCTTTAATTTTGAAGAAATATGCTCTCATGCTTCACTTAGATTATTTTGAGAGTTAGTAAATTTTTTGGAAGAAATCCTCTCATGCTTCACTTATATTATTTTGAGAGATGAAAATTGTTTTGAAGAAATATTTATGCTCTTGTGCTTCACTTAAATTTGTTTGAGAGCTTGTTATAAGCAATGTTAATATATGAAACTAGTCCCAAAGTGATAGATATTCAAGAGGGATAATAAAAACTATCAAGAAGATCATTGGATATTAAAACTTGATTCTTTTCAATAGTTTTGCGATATGGAGATAGTAATATGTGAGTCATGTTGGTGAGTAATTATGCTTTAGTAAGAATATTGGTGTTAAGGTTTGTGATTCCCTATGCAACCACGAAAGTCAATAGTTATGCAATGAAATTACATACTACTTGTGGTGCATTATTTGGTGTTAGTTATGCTTCATTCTCGTTTATGATCATTTTTGTTTCTTGGTTGGTTGCTTCTCAATCTATTTGCTAGCATTTCCTTGTACTAAGCGGGAATACTGTTTGTGCATCCAAAATCCTAAACCAAGTTGTGCCAAATGAGTCCACCATACCTACCTATATGCGGTATTTCCATGCCGTTCCAAGTAAATTTGTATGTGCCAACTCTAATTTTCAAAATGAATTTCCAATTTGTGTGCGCGTACCGCTCATGAAGCAACAGGGGGTGGCCAATATTTTTCCATGCTAGATATTTTATTCTCATGATGAGTGTTTATTTTCTTGTCATTGCACAAGAGTGTGGAAAGGTAATAGGATGTCCAGTCCTGAAATGAAAAAGAAATTTACTTTATGTTGTCAAATAATAAATTCCTTGGAAAGTGTTGGTATGGAAGGCACCCGTGGATACGGCTAGCAATAGATTATGAAAGAATGGTGGAAAAAGGAATAAACTTTATTTTACGTTTGGGAACCGCCTATGATTTATCTAGCATGGAAAGTATTGGTAATTCTCAGTCATTTTTGTTGACTGCAAAAGCATGCCTCTCAAAACAATTTTATCTCTCAATTTAAGCTTTGAGCTCTGGCACCTCTACAAATCTCCGCTTCACTCTGCGAAGGGCCTATATATTTACTTTATGCAATTTTTATTTTTATTGAGTCTCCATCTTCTCTTATAAAGCACCAACTAGGGAACACTATTATCATACTTGTGCATTGTATGTAGCTAATATTTGAGTGTGTTTCATGAATGGATCAATGATTGAGCATAATGGGCTAGGGATAGCTTTCTTTAGTGTTGATATTTTGAAAGACATGGTTGCTTGTTGATATGCTTGAGTATTGAGGTCTTCACGTCAAATTATAGACTATTGCTTTGAATCATCTAAAGTCCAAATGTCTATGCTACAAAAGGAAAGAATATGTGATAAATATGATGGGTAGCATTCCACATCAAAAATTCTGTTTTTATCATTTACCTACTCGAGGACGAGCAGGAATTAAGCTTGGGGATGCTGATACGTATCCAATGTATCTATAATTTTTTGTTGTTCCATGCTATTAAAGTATCATTCTGGGATGTTTTATACTCATTTACTAGCAACTTTATATCATTTTTTGGGACTAACCTATTGACATAGTGCCCAGTGCCAGTTGCTGTTTTTTTACTTCGTAGAAAATCAATACCAAACAGAGTCCAAATGCCACGAAACTTATTGGAGAATTTTTTCTGCCCAGAAGACACTCGGGAGGCCCAAGAAGTGCACCAGAGGGGGCCTATGGGGCCCACTAGGCACCAGGGCACGCCCTGGTGGGTAGTGGAGCCCACGAGCACCCCCTCCACCGACCTTCAGCTCTATAAATACTCTAAAATCCCAAAAACCATATGGGAGTCGAGAGAAAACAGTTTCCACCGCCGCAAGTTCCAGAACCACGAGATCCAATCTAGAGGCCTTTTCCGGCATTCTACCGGAGGGGTCAACGATCACGGAGGGGTTCTTCATCAACACCCTTGCCCCTCCGATGATGCATGAGTAGTTTACCACAGACCTACGGGTCCATAGGTAGTAGCTAGATGGCTTCTTCTCTCTTTGATATTCAATACAATGTTCTCCTCGATGTTCTTGGAGATCTATTTAATGTAATGACTTTTTGCGGTGTGTTTGTTGGGATCCGATGAATTATGGGTTTATGATCAGTTCTATCCATGAATATTATTTGAGTCTTTGTTGAACTCTTTTATGCATGATCTTTATAGCCTCGTATTTCTTCTCCGAAAGTTTGGTTTGGTTTGGCCAACTAGATTGATTTTTCTTGCAATGGGAAGAGGTGCTTTGTGATGGGTTCGATCTTGCGGTGCTCAATCTTAGTGACAGAAAGAGACATGACACGCATGTATCATTGCTATTAAGGATAAAAAGATGGGCTCTATTCCTACATGAATAGATCTTGTCTACATCATGTCACCGTTCTTATTGCATTACTCCGTTTTTCCATGAACTTAATACACTAGATGCATGCTACATAGCGGTCGATGTGTGGAGTAATAGTAGTAGATGCAGGCAGGAGTCGATCTACTAATCTTGGACGTGATGCCTATATACATGATCTTTGCCTTGGATATCGTCATGATTATTCGCTTTTCTATCAATTGACCAACAGAAATTTGTTTACCCACTGATACGTCTCCAACGTATCTATAATTTTTTATTGTTCCATGCTATTATATTATCTATCTTGGATGTTTTATATGCATTAATATGCTATTTTATATCATTTTTTGGGACTAACCTATTTACCTAGTTTTTTTAGAAAAACAAGGATCTCCTCCCCGGTTCCATTACCAAAATGAAGCCAACATAATCATTCATACATCAGCTCACTAAGAGGAGCAGTTCATAAGCACGGAAAGCAAAAATACACCCAAAATAGGTGAAAGTCTAGGAAACCACCACAACAACCTTCACATGAATACAAGCCTAGGAATCAATCTAACAACACGACTAGGCCCAAATCAGATCTAGATCCAACGAGGGCTTGTGGGTCTTCAACGGAGGACCTGCAGTTGCCTGCGGTGACCAGCACACTGCAGGAGTTGAAACCGGGCTGGCAGTGGTCGCGGCGCCAGGTTCCCGCTTCTTGGAGGGTGAGGCGAAGGTATAGCCATCATCTGATATCTTGAGCTTGCTCCATGGGTCAAACAGAGGGGCTTCCCATTTCTCGCCATTCGTCAACCACTTGTGATCAACAGGGGGCGCCTGGTAAAGATTGCCAGCCAACTTGAGAAGGCCTCCAGCCTCAATCCACTCTGTTCCGGGGATAGCACTGCCCAGGTTTTGAGTGTTTTTATGATCAGCCTCAGCACCTGTTTAATGGAGATCCATACAGTGTTATTGAAAATAATAGAGTTCCTATATTTCCAAAGACACCAGATCACAGCAGAACTAACAGTGTTGAGAGCAGACTTTTTATTATTGGAGACCCAGAATCTGGCTACTTATTCGAAGTCATCTCCCATTTTTCACTCCAAATTGTTCTTCTACCAGAGGCCAAATTTGTCTAGCTACTACACATTCAAAGAACAAATGAGAAATAGATTCATCCTCAGAGCAGAACACACAGTCTAGGGGTTTGATAATATGTCTTTTTATAAGGTTGTCTCTTGTCATAAGCTTATTGTTAGCGAATAACCAGAGAAACACATGGATTTTTGGGGGCACTCTCAGTTTCCAAACACAAGGAATGAAGACTGGTTGCACTCTGCTAAAGTTTATCACATGATAAAGGGAGCTAGTGGTGTATTTCCCTTTGCTATCTAGTTGCCAAATCAGAGCATCAATATCATCAGACAGGACAATACTATTGGCTAACTCAACCAGCTGATACCATTGTTCCATGGGCTTGTTATCAAAATTCCTTCTGAAAGTCAGCTTCAACTGATGACCATCCCAAATTTCTTTAACACTTTTAGTTTGTTTGTTACATATGGAATAAATAGGCCAAAATTGCACAGCCAGTGGGGAAGAGCCAAACCAGGTGTCCTCCCAGAATCTGACTTTATTGCCTGACCCAATCTTCCACCTATATCCAAACTTCAGGGCCTGGATAATTAATTTGACACCTTTCCAGAATCTGGAAGTCTTGGGTGTCAAGCTAGGAGTAAAGATATTGGTTCTACCAGTCATGTATTTGTGATCTATAATCATCTTCCAAGGCTTTCCTTCCCCTTCACAATATCTTTTAACCCAGGATCCTAGTAAGCAAAGATTGATGTCTTGGAGGTTGGGGATCCCCAACCCCCCAAACTCTTTCTTCATGCAGACAAGCCTTCAATTAGCTAAGTGAAGTTTTCTATGGCCTTCATAGTCATTCCAGAGGCAGTTAGCCATCTAGGAGTTGATCATTTCTATGGCCCATTTAGGAAAATTAAAGAAGGATAAAAGATAAACTGGGATACTGGCTAGACAGGCCTGGATTAGAATCAGCCTGACTTTGTAGGAGAGGAGCTTCCCTCTCCAACCAGCAATCTTTTTCAGGATTTTATCCACTAGAGGTTGAATGTCCTCTTTTCTCAGTTTATCATGATGGAGAGGTATCCCCAGATATTTGATAGGGAACTCTCCCCCTTTACATTCTAAAGTAGATAAGAACTGAGTGAACTCAACATCACCAATATTTATTGGGATAAGTTCACTCTTTGAGTAGTTTATTCTCATCCCTAACACATGTTCAAAACAAGTCAACACAGTCTTGAGGTTTGAGGCATGAGCTAAGTCATTGTCTAGGAATAGGAGAGTGTCATCTGCATACTGAAGGCATATTATGCCCCCAGGACACACTTCAGGGCATAAACCAGCAATCAGATTATGATTTGTTGCTTTGGAAAGCATTTTGGTAAGAACATCCACAACTAGATTAAAGAGAAGAGGTGAGATGGGATCACCTTGCCTAAGGCCTTTGCCTGGGAGGAAAAAGTCACTCTCAACATTGTTAAGCTTGACTCCTACCGAGCCATTGTGAGTAATTTGATGGATCCAACTGATCCATTTCTCCCCAAACCCTCTTTTTTCAGAAGCTCTATAAGGAAGTCTAAGTCAACTTTGTCAAAAGCCTTTTCATAGTCCAGTTTTAACACAAGCCCTTGCCTCTTGTCAGAGTGGATTGAGTGCACCACTTCATGGGCAGTAACCACACTCTCTAAAATATATCTACCTTTGAGGAAGGTAGATTGATTGCTAGCTATAAGTCTTTGGAGAATTTTAGAGAGCCTATTGGTGAGGACTTTAGAGAAGATTTTAAAACTACAGTTAATCACGCTAATGGGTCTGAACTTCTTCATAGAAGTGGCATCAGGTTCCTTAGGGATCAAGGTAAGCATAGCAAAATTTAATCTATAAATATCTAAGGCCCCTTTATGGAACTCCTCAAATAAGGCCAGAAGATCAGTTTTAATCAGATCCCAGTACTGCTGATAAAATAAAAAAGGAATCCCATCTGGGTAAGATTCAAACACAGCTTCTTTTACCTCTTCCTCTGTGAAATGAGCTTCAAGAGCATCATTTTCAGCTTGAGTAACTTTTTCCCCACTGGCAAAGAAATCAGGTCTGAGTTTGAATCTACTACTGTCCTCTTTTTTGAACAGATCCTTATAGAAATCCTTGGCAACTTCCAGCATGCCTTTAATGTCAGAGACAGGGCCACTAGGACCATCTAGGGAGTGGATGAGAGTTTTCCTTCATCTCTGGTTAGCCACTGCATGGAAGTATGTAGTGTTCCTATCACCTTCAGTGATCTTTCTATCCCTAGATATTTGCTGAGCTTTGGTCTCTTCCTAAAGCCAGATTTTTTGCAACTCAGAGTGAATGAATCATTCTTCCAAACTCTGTTTCAGAAAGGGCAGAGGTCTCAGACTTAATATCTAGAGCATCAAATTCCTCCAGGAGAATTCTCTTATACCTCCTGAGGTTAGCTTCTTCATTTGAGCTCCACCCTTTGGTGGTTCTTATGAGAGACCTAATTTTGATTTGCCAGTTTTCCATGGCAGAGGTGGCATTGGTTGGTTCTGACCAAATCTTATGAACCAACCCAGAGAAATCAGCTCTAAGCAGCCACCATTTTTCCATCTTAAAACTACTTTTTCTAGGTTGTTTTTCTACCCCCTGAATCCCAAAGGAGGGGGACATGATCACTCCCACATCTGGGGAGAGCTCTACAGGATGCTAAAGGGAAAAAATTCCATGTTTGTATTGCAGAACAACCTGTCAATAGTAGACATGATGGGATCTACTTGGTTATTAGCCCAAGTAAATTTTCTACAAGATAGTTTGATCTCCAGGAGACCCCAGATTTCAATCCAAGCATTGAAGTTATCACTCCATTTATGGTTAATAACTCCATTGCTTTTTTATTTAGCAGTTCTAACCAAATTGAAATCCCCTCCAACCAGGGTGGGAGTGGCAGTATCCATAAACAAAGTATGGAGTTCAGAAATGAAGGCTCCCTTACCCTCCTCATAGGGGGAGCCATAAACTATGATAACTCTGAAGATTTTGCCATCAGGTTTATGCTTCAGAACACAGCTAACAGAAAATTCTAGATGTGACCAAGAGATCGCCTCAAAGACCTCTTGGTCCACTCCCATCAGGATGCCTCCAGCAGTGCCTTTAGATGGTAAGTGGTGCCAATCAAACTCTCTTACACCAAATAAAGACCTAAGATATGAAGGGGAGAATTCCTCCTTCTTAGTCTCCTGAAACCCTAGGATAGAAGCATGAGTCTTATTAATAGTGTCTATGATGAGGGTTTTTCTCCCTACTGCCGAAATACCTCTAACATTCCAAAATAGGGCATTCATTTGACCATCTCTGTCATGGAGTGCTTGCCTCGTTTTCTTTTACAGATTAGGGACCAAAGACCCTCATTAGGACTAGAGGGTGAATCAACAGTTAAACTAGATCAGAAACAGGATTAGTTATATGACCAGCTTTTTTGTGACCTTCAGTTACTTCTGGTGAATGAGAAGAAGACTTAGCTATAGCTATTTCTACACCAATGTTAGCAGCAACAGAAATAAAGGAAGGATCATTAAACAGAGTAAAAGGGGGTGTTTCTTACTTTGAGCTTTTGAAACTTCCAAGTTCTGCACTACCTTAAATTGTTGTGCTTTTTCCATAATAGTTTTCTTGTCTCCGACAACCCTTGTACTCATTCTAGTAGCCTGGACAGGACCCCATTTTTTGCTATCCACTGTAGCGTTCAGATCAGGAAAGTTGTCATCATATAGCTCAGGTTGCAGCTGCATTCTAGGCCCACTATCACTATCCACATCATCCAATTCCACATCAGTGTCAACTTCTTCCTCCCCCTCCAGTTCCATCTCTCTCAATAAGTTGAATCCCACAGAATCACCCTGCTCAGAGTTAAGGAGTAGTTCTAAAGCTTGGATCCTTGGGGAGTACTGTGATTCTAGAAGATGGGTCTTAAGCATAGAGGAGGGAGTAGCTTCCCCCTGAGAGTGTTGGCGACCAGATGAATGTGACCTTTGATTAGGAGCACCTCCAGCGAGGGAGCCAGAATCTGAACCTGTTCTTGAGCTTTGTTGTGACCTACCATCATTTGAGGTATTATCCATGGATCCTGAGTCTATAGAAGTTTGTTTTTCCACAGGAGGGTTAGTAGGAGCATCTGTCTCTCCATTACTTCCAGGTGGCTCTACTTCAATCAGCAGCCTGTAAATCTTCCCTTTTATCCCAAATATCCTCTCCTCAGGGATTTTTGAGGGATCTTTACATGAAATTTTCACCCTCATAGTCTCATAAAAAGACTGAAAGTTATGCTGCCAATCTGCATCTAGGAGCACCCCTAGGGTAGATGTGATCAGGTCCAGCATTGACCACTCGCACCACTTTGGGTTCATCTTTCTTATCTTTATCCAGATGTCCTGCATATCATCCTCAGCTTCTACGTTCCCTTTCCACACTTGTACATTAACTATGACATTCTCCTTTTTCAACCCAAAACATGGATAACCAGCAACATGAGCAACATCGATTTCTGGAGGGAATTTGATTAAGAAGGTCCAGTCATCCAGAGCATTGATGGGCCATGGCCAGTTAGTTTTGTATATCTTAGCAAACTCTTTAGCTAACTCCTGCTTGGTAACTTCCCCAGATTCTATGAGCACAATCCCCACATTTTTCAACCCACCATGGTGTTGTGCATTGACATCTGGTGTATCCAAGTGGTAAAACCCAAGCCTGGGGCTGCACTCCCCACATATCTAGCAGAGGTGTGGGCTTTTTTCCTGGTTGGGCAGTCCTCCACCACATGAGTAACCATCTTACAGATAAAACAGCTCTTTGGATGCTCACACTTGTCCTTATGATGCCCTGAATCACCACAGTTGTAACAGATAACCTGAGCATAGGACATCAGACCAGCCGTCGCTGAAGAGGAAGCCTTGGATACCTATTCCTGTTTCTTTTTTGGGGAATTCTTGCTCTGATTTCTGCCAGGGTCTTGCTGCCCTCCAGCATTGTTGCCCTCCATGGGGGTCGCCTCTCCTCCTTGTCCCTGCTGCGGCCCCTAAGGAGGCGGACCGAACCACTGCTGTTGTCCCCGCCCCATTGCTGCTACGGTAAAGGGTGGGGGAAGCCCCCTGGGAATCCCCATTGCTGCGGCGGCCCCTGAAACCCATAGCCAAAGAACTGCTACGGAGGAGGCCCCGTGGGTGGTTGCAACATCGCCTGCTCTTGTGGCCAAATGGGGTGGCTGTCTCCTCTTCCTCCGTTGTTTTTACCACGCCCCCACCCTCGTCCTCCATCTGCCATGATGAGTTGCGGTTGAGGGGTGGCGGTGGCAGAGGGATCTTGGAGGGGAGGAGGGAGGGAGTTGGGGTTGTTAGGGTTTCCGATCGGTGCCTTTTTTATAGGCTCCCAGAGCTGACGATGGAAATCAGCAAATGAGTCATCCCCGTGAATAGACTCTTCTGCTGCCATGTTGGCTTCCTCGTCAGCCTACTTTTTCTTCAAAGGTTTGGCGCATTTTCTCTTCTGAAAGAAACTGAACCCGCCTGACTATTGTAAGACTAGCTGCGCTGTTTCCTCTGAGGCTGAAAATTGAGACCAGAGTGGGACAAGTTCTCTGTCAAAATTGCTCTGAGACCTGCCCCCCTCTCCAGATGAACGTGGCAGTTCAACTGAATTTTGCCTTAGGACCTACGAGGGGGTCTTTGAATTGTCTGAAGAACTCCCTTCACCTTTTTCCGTAGCTATGTGACGCCTCAGATCAAGCTCGCGATCGCCTTCTGGCATCAGACTCCGCTGGCTGTTGTAGGTTTTAGAGTCCAGCCGGCCTGACTGAAATGAGTCTGCAGTAGCGTGCCTTCCGTTACTCAGGTGAGCTCCTGCCCCATGGTCGCAGTCGTGGTGACGGTGGTAAGCAGAGAAGGACAAAGGCAGACGGATTTTGCCAAGGGGATCTGCAACCCAGATGTTGAAGGATAGGAAATTGACATCTCCCTCCTCCAATCCTTGCCCCTTCGAGCCCCGATTTCCTCAATCAATCTGTCGTAGGGGTCAGGGACAGGTATGGCAACGGATCCACCGGTTCCGGCTCCTGCGGAATCCTTGTGGGCATGAGCCCTAAGATGCACCTCTACCTCCCTTCTTGCCTTGCCCAATTGACGAATGCCATCGATGACTCCGATGGGTGCGGCATCCTGCGCTTCTCCTCCAGCGTGCCCTCAAAGTAAATTCGCACAGTGCCAGTTGCTATTTTTTTTCTTGTTTTTGTCTTTTACAGAAAATCAATACCAAACGGAGTCCAAACGGAACGAAACTTTTTGAGGATTTTTCTTGGACCAGAAGACAACCACGAAGCTTCGGGAAGAGGCCAGAAAACCCACGAGGGAGCCACAAGCCCTCAAGGCGCGCCCCAGGGGGCGCCCCCTAGGCTTGTGGGCCCCTGGCTGACCTCCTAACCCTAATCTCTGCTCTATAAATACCCAAATATTCCCCTTACATCAGAGGGCACACCAAAAATACTTTTCCGCCGCCGCAAGCTTCTGTTCTCATGAGATCCCATCTTGGGGCCTTTTTCGGCACTCTGCCGGAGGGGGTTTCGATCACGGAGGGCCTCTACACCAACCTTGCTGCCCTTCCGATGATGTGTGAGTAGTTTACCACACACCTACGGGTCCATAGCTAGTAGCCAGATGGCTTCTTCTCTCTCTTCGATCTTCAATACGATGTTCTTGGAGACCTATTTGATGTAATCTTCTTTTGCAGTGCGTTTGTTGAGATCCGATGAATTGTGGATTTATGATCAGATTATCTATGAATATTATTTGAGTCTTCTTTGAACTCTTTTATGCATGATTAAGATAGCTTTGTATTTCTCTCCAATCTATCGATTTGGTTTGGCCAACTAGATTGGTTTTTCTTGCAATGGGAGAGGTGCTTTGTGATGGGTTCAATCTTGCGATGTCCTCACTGATGCGTCTCCAACATATCTATAATTTTTCCTTGTTCCATGCTGTTATATTATCATTCTTGGATGTTTTACAATCATTTTATAGCAACTTTATATCGTTTTTTGGGACTAACCTATTGACATAGTGCCCAGTGCCAGTTGTTGTTTTTTGCTTTTTTTTACTTCGCAGAATATCAGTACCAAACGGAGTCCAAACGTAGCAGAACTTTTTGGAGAATTTTTTGAACCAGAAGACACAAGATGGGCCAAAGAAGTACCAGAGGGGAGGCCCGAGGGGAGCACAACCCCCCAGGGCGCGCCCAGGAGCCCAGGCGCGCCCTGGTGGGTTGTGCCCACCTCGGTGGCCTCCCGCACCACCTCTTCGCCCTATAAATACCCAAATATTCCAAAAACCCTAGGGGAGTCGATGAAACACAATTCCAGCTGTCGCAAGTTCCAGAACCACAAGATTCAATCTAGACACCATCACAGAGGGGTTCATCATCCTCATTGGTGCCTCTCCGATGATGCGTGAGTAGTTCATCATAGACCTACGAGTCCGTAGGCAGTAGCTAGATGGCTTCCTCTCTCTCTTTTGATTCTCAGTACAATGGTCTCTTGGAGATCTATTTGATGTAACTCTTTTTTACGGTGTGTTTGTTGGGATCCGATGAACTTTGAGTTTATGATCAGATCTATATCCATGAAAGTTATTTGAGTTTTCTTTGATCTCTTATATGCATGATTACTTATAGCCTCGTATTTCTTCTTCGAATCTTTGGTTTAGTTAGGCCAACTAGATCGATTTTTCTTGCCATGGGAAGAGGTGCTTTGTGATGGGTTCGATCGTGCGGTGTTCTTTCCCAGTGATAGAAGGGGCAGCAAGACACGCATGTATCGTTGCTATTAAGGATAACAAGATGGGGGCTATTCCTACATGAATAGATCTCGTCTACATCATGTCATCGTTCTTATTGCATTACTCCGTTTCTCCATGAACTTAATACACTAGATGCATGCTGGATAGCGGTCGATGTGTGGAGTAATAGTAGTAGATGCATGCAGGAGTCGGTCTAGTAATCTTGGACGTGATGCCTATATAATGATCATTGCCTGGATATCGTCATAATTATTCGATCTTCTACCAATTGCCCAACGGTAATTTGTTTACCCACCGTATGCTATTTTCTCGAGAGAAGCCACTAGTGAAATCTACGGCCACCGGGTCTATTCTTAATCATATTTGCTTTGAGATCTATTTTTATTTGCTTTTGTTTTCAGATCTATTATTACAAAACCCCAAAAATACCTTGCTGCACTTTTTTGTTATTTATTTTATTTCGCGTTTTATCGAGATCTATTTATCCAATCTACACAATTTTTATCCCGTCAACTCCACAATTTCTGGCACCGTTACCCGTAGAGGGATTGACAACCCCTCCTAATCGTCGGGTTGCAAGTATTTATTCTTTGTGTGCAGGTACCGTTTACATGGTGTTGCTTCGTTCTCCTACTGGATTGATACATTGGTTTCATAACTGAGGGAAATACCTATCGTAGCTGTGCTGCATCATCCCTTCCTCTTTGGGGAAATATCGACGTAGTTCAAGCGACATCAAAAGGAATTTCTGGCGCCATTGCCGGGGAGACATCATCAACATCTATCAGGTTCCTAATCACAAATCTCATCTCCTTGCAATTTACATTATTTGCCATTTGCCTCTCGTTTTCATCTCCCCCACTTCACAAAAATTTGCCATTTTTTTCACCCTCTTTTTCGTTCGCCATTTTCTCGTCAGATCTGTTTTTGTGTGCAATCTTGTTTGCGTAGCTGCGATGTCTCGGAGAAGGTACTATGAAGTTCCTTACCCCAATATTTTGCTTGAAATTGAGAAAAGTACTAAGGAATATATGACTACGCAATATGAGCACAATAAGTATTTCACCGAAGAACTTAAGGAACACTCTGTTGTGTTAGATGCTATAACAAAATAACTCAATGATATTAGTGGAGAAGTTTGCAATCTCCAATCTAAGTATTCTCATGCTGAAAATTTACTAGGCAAAATATCCAATGCACAAGCTACCCTAGTAAATCAAATGGCCGCTAAGCCAATTTCTTTAGAAGATAAAAATGATGAAGATCTTAAAGTGATTGGTGTTTCTTCTATTGATTCCTTGTTTAGTAAAATTAAAATTGATGATAAAGGGACTTAAGAAGAGTCAACTTTAGTTAGAAGGCGTCCCAATAATTCGAAGTGTGAAAATCTTGATGAAAAAAGTGATAAAAGTGGGTTTGGAGAGGTCAAAACTTTAACTAGTGATGTGCCCACTCTTTTGGATTACAAAGACTTTAATTATGATAATTGCTCTTTGATTAATTGTATTTCTTTTTTGCAATCTATGATAAATTCACCCCATGCTTATGAACAAAATAAAGCTTTTACTAAACATATTGTTGATGCCATGATGAAAGCTTTGGAAGAAAAGTTGGAGTTAGAGATTTCAATCCTAGAAAATTGCATGATGAATGGGAACCTACTATCAAAGTCAAGATCAAAAATTATGAGTGTTTTGCTTTATGTGATTTGGGTGCTAGTGTTTCCACAATTCCGAAATCTCTATGTGATGTGCTTGGTCTTACCGATATTGAAGAATGTTCTCTTAATTTGCACTTGGTGGATTCTACTATTAAAAAGCCTATGGGAAGAATTAATGATGTCCTTATTCTTGCAAATAGAAATTATGTGCCCATAGATTTTATTGTTCTCGATATTGATTGCAATCCGTCTTGTCCAATTATTCTTGGTAGACCGTTTTTACGTACTATTGTTGCCGTGATTGATATGAAAGAAGGCAATATTAAATTTTGATTTCCACTAAGAAAGGGTATGGAACACTTCCCTAGAAAAATAATTAAGCCACCATATGAACCAATCATCAGGGCATCCTATGGATCCAAAACTAAATATGACAATACTTGAATCTATGCATTATGCCTAGCTAGGGGCATAAAACGATAGCGCTTGTTAGGAGGCAACCCAATGAATAAAGTTTATTTTTGGCTTTTTCTTTCTGTTCTTGAGTGTTTGCACAATTATGCCTCTGTTATTATTGAGTTTTTTTTATGTTTTAATTAGTGTTTGTGCCAAGTAAAGCCTTTGGGATAGCTTTGGTGATAGTTGATTCGATCCTGTTGAAAAACAGAAACTTTTGCGTTAAGTAACAGAATTGTTTAAACTCACATAAGAGACGAAAAATTCTGAATTTTTTACACAAGATTAATATACAAATTCCCTATCTAGTCCTAATTTTTCCTAATTGTTGGAGTTATATAAGTATGAGAACAATTCACATCTTTACAGACTGTTCTGTTTTTGACAGATTCTGTTTTCTTTGCATTGTGTGCTTATTTTGATGAATCTATGGATTGTATCGGAGGGTATAAGCCATGGTAAAGTTAGAATACAGAAGATATAATGCAATAACAAAATTTGAATGGGTTTTCTACAGTACTTAAAGTAAAGATTGGTTTTCTTATACTAACGGATCTCACGAAGGTTTTGTTAAGTTTTGTGTGATCGAAGTTTTCAAGTTTTGGGTGAGATCACGATGGATGAAGGAATAAGGAGTGAAAAGAGCCTAAGCTTGGGGATTCCCCATGGCACCCCAAGTTAATATTCAAGGATAACCAAGCAACTAAGCTTGGGGATGCCCCGGAAGGCATCCCCTCTTTCTTCTAACGACCATCGGTATTTTACTTGGAGCTATATTTTTATTCGTCACATATCATGAGTTTTGCTTGGAGCGTCTTGTATTATATGAGTCTTTGCTTGTTTTGCTTTTTAGTTTTTCACAAGTACCCTTGCTGGACACACCTATTTGAGAGAGCCAAAATTATGCTATGATTTGTTAGAATTGCTCTTTATGCTTCACATAATATTATTATTTTTAGCTATGGAATTGCTCTCTTGCTTCACTTAGATTTATTTGAGAGTTAGTGAATTTTTGAAGAAATTCTCTCATGCTTCACTTATATTATTTAGAGAGACGAAAAAATTTATGCTCATGTTCTTCACTTAGATTTGTTTGAGCTTGTCAAAAGCAATTGCAATATATGAATCTAGTCCCAAAGTGATAGATATTCAAGAGGGATATAATAAAAACTTTCATGAAGATCATTGGACAAAATAAACTTGATTCTTTGTAATAGTTTTGAGATATGATGATAGTGATATGTGAGTCATGTTGGTGAAAAATTATGCTTTAGTAAGAATATTGGTGTTAAGGTTTGTGATTCCCTATGCAAGCACGAAAGTCAATAGTTGTGCAATGAAATTACATCCTACTTGTGGTGCAATATTCAGTGTTAGTTATGCTTAATTCTCACTTATGTGATTTTTTGTTTCTTGGTTGGTTGCTTCTCAATCTTTTTGCTAGCCTCCACTTGTACTAAGTAGAAATACTACTTGTGCATCCAAAATCCTTAAACCTAGTTTCGCCACATGAGTCCACCATACCTACCAATATGCGGTATTTCCATGCTGTTCTAAGCATGGAAGTATTTGCCATCTCTAATTTTCAAAATAAATTCCCTTTTTGTCTGCCCGTACCGCTAATGAAGCGGCAAGGGGTGGCCAATATTTTTCATGCTAGATCTGTTATTCTCAAGATGAGTGTATATTCACTTGTCATTGCACGAGAGTACGGCGGTAATAGGGATGCCTAGTCCCAAAATGAAAAACAATTTACATTATGTTGTCAAATAATAAATTCCTTGGAAAGTGTTGGTATGGAAGGCACCCGTGGATACGGCTAGCCATGGATTGTGAAAGAATCGTGGAAAAAGGAATAAACTTTATTTTCTGTTTGGGAACCGCTTATGATATATCTAGCATGGAAAGTGTTGGGAATTACTCGGTCGTTTTTGTTGACGGGAAAAGTATGCCTCTTAAAAAAATATCTCTCAATTTAAGCTTTGAGCTCTGGCACCTCTACAAATCGCTACTTCCCTCTACGAAGGGCCTATCTATTTACTTTATGCATTTTTTTTTATTTGAGTCTCCAACTTCTCTTATAAAGCACCAACTAAGGGGCACTATGATCATACTTGAGCATTGGATGTAGCTAATATGCGAGTGTGTTTCATGAATGGATCAATGATTGAGCATGATGGGCTAGGGATAACTTTCTTTAGTGTTGATATTTTGAAAGACATGGTTGCTTGTTGATATGCTTGAGTATTGAAATCTTCATGTCAAAACTAGATTATTGCTTTGAACCATATAAAAGTCCAAATGTCCATGCTACAAAACAAAAGAATGTGTGATGAACATGTTAGGCAGCATTCCACATCAAAAATTCTGTTTTTATCATTTACCTACTCAAGGACGAGTAGGAATTAAGCTTGGGGATGCTGATACGTCTCCAACGTATCTATAATTTTTGCTTGGTCCACGCTATTATATTATCATTATTGGGTGTTTTGCAATCATTTTATAACAACTTTATATCATTTTTTGGGACTAACCTATTGACATAGTGCCCAGTGCCAGTTGCTGTTTTTTGCTTGTTTTTTACTTCGCAGAATATCAGTACCAAACGGAGTCCAAACATAGCGAAACTTTTTGGAGAATTTTTTTGGACCAGAAGACACAATATGGGCCAAAGAAGTATCAGCGGGGAGGCCCAAGGGGAGCACAACCCCTCAGGGCGCGCCAAGGAGCCCATGCGCGCCCTGGTGGGTTGTGCCCACTTCGGTGGCCTCCCGCATCACCTCTTCGCCCTATAAATACCCAAATATTCCAAACACCCTAGGGGAGTCGACGAAACACAATTCCAGCCACCGCAAGTTCCAGAACCACAAGATCCAATCTAGACACCATCACGGAGGGGTTCATCATCCTCATTGGTGCCTCTCTGATGATGCGTGAGTAGTCCATCATAGACCTACAGGTCTGTAGGCAGTAGCTAGATGGCTTCCTCTCTCTCTTTTGATTCTCAATACAATGGTCTCTTGGAGATCTATTTGATGTAACTCTTTTTTGCGGTGTGTTTGTTGGGATCCGATGAACTTTGAGTTTATGATTAGATCTTTATCCATGAAAGTTATTTGAGTTTTCTTTGATGTCTTATATGCATGATTACTTATAGCCTCGTATTTCTTCTTCGAATCTTTGGTTTAGTTAGGCCAACTAAATCGGTTTTTCTTGCCATGGGAAGAGGTGCTTTGTGATGGGTTCGATCGTGCTTGTTCTTTCCCAGTGACAGAAGGGGCAGCAAGACACGCATGTATCGTTGCTATTAAGGATAACAAGATGGGGGCTATTCCTACATGAATAGATCTCCTCTACATCATGTCATCTTTCTTATTGCATTACTCGGTTTCTCCATGAACTTAATACACTAGATGCATGCTAGATAGCGGTCGATGTGTGGAGTAATAGTAGTAGATGCAGGCAGGAGTCGGTCTAGTAATCTTGGACGTCATGCCTATATAATGATCATTGCCTGGATATCGTCATAATTATTCGATCTTCTATCAATTGCCCAACAGTAATTTGTTTACCCACCGTATGCTATTTTCTCGAGAGAAGCCACTAGTGAAATCTACGGCTCCCGGGTCTATTCTTTATCATATTTGCTTTGCGATCTACTTTTATTTGCTTTTGTTTTCAGATCTATTATTACAAAAACCCAAAAATACCTTGCTGCACTTTTTTGTTATTTATTTTATTTCGTGTTTTATCGTGATCTATTTATCCAATCTACACAATTTTTATCCCGTCAACTTCACAATTTCTTGCACCGTTACCCGTAGAGGGATTGACAACCCCTCCTAATCGTCGGGTTGCAAGTATTTGTTCTTTGTGTGCAGGTACCATTTACATAGTGTTGCTTGGTTCTCCTACTGGATTGATACCTTGGTTTCATAACTGAGGGAAATACCTACCGTAGCTGTGCTGCATCATCCCTTCCTCTTTGGGGAAATACTGACATAGTTCAAGCGACATCACTCACCCAGTGACAGTAGGGGTAGCGAGGCACGTATTTGTATTGTTGCCATTAAGGATAAAAAGATGGGGGGTTTACCATATTGATTGGATCTATCCCTCTACATCATGTCATCTTGCTTAAGGCGTTACTACATTCTTGTTAACTTAATACACTAGATGCATGCTGGATAGCGGTCGATGTGTGGAGTAATAGTAGTAGATGCAGGCAGGAGTCGGTCTACTTATCACGGACGTGATGCCTATATTCATGATCATTGCCTTAGATATCATCATAACTTTGCGCTTTTCTGTCAATTGCTCAACAGTAATTTTTTCACCCACCGTATGTGTTTCTTTCAAGAGAGAAGCCTCTAGTGAAAACTATGACCCCCGGGTCTATTTCTCATCATATATTTTCAGATCTATAAAACCAAAAACCCAAAAGTACCTTGCTGCAATTTATTTATATTTACTTTATTTTGCATTTTACGTATCTTTGATATCTATCTCTATCAGATCTCACTCTGTCTAGTGACCGTGAAGGGATTGACAACCCCTTTTTCGCGTTGTGCTCAAGTGTTTGTTAGTTTGTGCAGGTGCATCTATTGGGGACTTGCTTGTAACTCCTACTGGATTGATACCTTGGTTCTTAACTGAGGGAAATACTTATCTCTACTTTGCTGGATCACCCTTTCCTCTTCAAGGGAAAAATCAACGCAAGCTCAAGAAGTAGCACCCACCGCATGCTATTTTCTCGAGAGAAGCCTCTAGTGAAACCTACGGCCCCTGGGTCTATTTTCCTACCATAAAAGACCCAAAAATACCTTGCTGCGTTTTTCCTTTATTTTTATTTTTTTGCTAGATCTATTTATCAAATCTCATACAATTTAATCTATCTAAATACCGAGGAGGGATTCACAACCCCTCTTTCGTGTTGGGTTGCAAGTTGTTGTTGTTTGTGTGCATGTGCTGTTTACATAGTGTTGCTTGGTTCTCCTACTGGATTGCAAACCTTGGTTTCATAACCGAGGGAAATACTTACCGTTGCTGTGCTGCATCATCCTCTCCTCTTCGGGGAATTACCAACGCAGACACAAGCAATCAATGTGGTGCATGTGTACGGTGACAGTCGTGCTCCAGAGCGCAGCCACGCCTTGTTGAGGTCATGGCAGGCAGAATGGCATGAGATAAAGATAGATAGGTTGTCTGCGAGCTTTACTTGGGTGAAGCACGTAGGGTGTAGCTTGCAAGAGCGTCCCGTCATGACAAGGCAGTTTGAAAGTGGCGACGGTCTTGTTTGGTAGCAACGCGGCCTTGCTCGGTCTACTGCGGCCGGCCAATGCTGATAAGGGGAAGAGGTGAGCGATGGGATAGATGAGGAGGTCTCCATGGTGACACATGAATAGCTGAAACGAGACATTACACATTGGAATAAGAGAGAGTGAAGAGCAATGCATTGTAGGCCATTGTTACTTGCGTCTTTCATCTGACAAAAAGACACAATGTAACAAGAAGAAGATGTTTCTCTAGTACACACCTGTGTCGTGGAGATACTGCTGAAATTTGGTATCAATTGAAGCTGCACAAAAGAAATGGGAAAAGAAAGAGAGTGCATTACATGTTTATGGAGGTAAATACTACTTATAAGGAACGCAAAAATGTGGCACAACACATGACTAGTTTAGGATGATGGTCTTATAAGGTGTTTCATAATTGGCGTTATAGGGTGAGCATTAGATGGGATCAAGACTTCGCACGTTCAAATGTGAGGTCCATAAACCATTGATCACCAATGTTGTAAGATATGATCCATGTCCCTTACTATCGATGTGACATGGACAACGTGGTCGATCAACCTTTTATAATGATCGTAAATATTAGGTGTTATTTTTGTGAGCATTGGTCAAGATCGGGCTTGGCAAGTACAAATGTGAGGTTAATAATCTTGATATGAGCAAGGCTACAAGATATGATCCATGTCCATTATTGTACATGTCACATCCACAACGAAAAAGGTTTGTGCAGCGTAAACCTGTCCATTTTAATCGTGCATAACACACACAAGATGGGCGATCAAACTTTTTGAAAGCACACATCAACCAAATAGTTGAGAGTCGTAGTGAGACATTTTGACCTCAGTAATACGGTCACAATAAGATCCAACGACTAATTCCACTTTTCTAGACCAGCCTTTGTGTTGCATACATCACGAAGAACCGATGCACGCACAAAGTTGGGACGGTAGACATGTTAGGTGTTGCATAAATATCGTGACTTGGCAAGTTGAAATGTGAGGTTCATAAACTTGAGATGAGAAACACACTAGTAAGAAATGATCCATGGCACATTCGCAACGAAAAATGAATGATCAAGTTGAAATGATCCATGACACGCTCGACAAATTCCACATTATTAGATCAATGTTTGTGTTGGATTCATTATTTTTATGAAGGTGGACGAACATACTCAAATTTTTGGGGTTCCCTCCAATATTTCATTACCCCGCCCCCACCCACCCCTCCCCCCCCCCAATTTTCTAATTGTCCCACTAAATTTTCCCCACCCCACCCTCTAAATATCTCATTACTTGTCCACAATAACCCCGCTCATAACTCCACACTTTCTCCTCCTCTCTATCGTCTCCTCCAGATCTAGATCCCTCCCGGTGATAGGTTTGCCTCCCTGGCGCCGGCGTACGACATGATGAAAGGATATCACCGCCTTGCCATCGCCCGCAAGGAACCGCTACCGAGAATTGCAAGGCTTTTTTCGCAAAGGTAACAAATATTTCCTCCTCATTCAATACCCAAGGCCATCTAGATTGATATGGTTCACTCATGTTGTTAGTTTTATCATCATATATTCATGAATTCCTTGTTTAATTCAATACAAAAATTAATTTTGTGTTTTTATCAGGTTGTTTGATGTGTGTGTTATAGATCTAATCGCATGTTGTTATTCTAATTGCGTTAAAGACCTAAACCTGGCTTCCGCCTCCATCAGAGGCTATAGGGGAGTTTTCTTTAACTGCTCACGAGGAAAGCAGTCACACCCGTCTCTGTGCCGCTCCTCCCGCTCCCTCCTCCCCCACCACATCGTATTTGCTGACGCCCAAATCCATCCCCTCCTAGGCCCTCCCACCTCCGACGAAGCTTCCAATCGGCCGGAACCACCCCAAATGATGGGATCCAACCCTCCTAGAAAGCCACCGCCGATTCGTACGGTAGAGTCATGACGCGGCACACAGTTGAGCCACCGTCGATGCACCGACGACCCCCATCGTGCTCCTTTGACACCTACCTGCCAATGTCGCTGTCGCCGAAAAATAAGTACCACGGTGTGCGGCAGCGGTCGTGGGGGACGTGGGTGTCAAAAATCAGAGACACTGACACAGGCGTCCGGTACTAGCTGGGCTCCCACCAATCTGCGGAGCTTGTGGCGAAGGCATACGACATCAAGGCGGTGGCGTTGTATGGCTGCAAGGCGAAGCTCAACTTCCCAATCGGCACACCCAATGTGTTGACGCCCGTCGAAATTGACCACTTAGTGGTATCCAGACATGAGGTACGGGAGAACCGGGAGGCGTTCGAGCAGCTCAAGATGGCACGCGCAGACAAAGAGTACATGGCCGACATCCGGCGGGTGCATCCGAAGATCATAGCCGAGGAGCGCCGGGTACTCGAGCTGTGCCAAAAGGGGGTTCTAGATGCCGACGAGGCTAGGCCGTCTCCGAGAAGGGGGTCCGAGGCTGAAGTGATCGACCTTTCGTCGGACTAGTTTAATTTCGTAATCTACAATGCAGTTTGAACTAAATTATGCTATCTATATCCGTGTTTGCAATGTAGTTTGAACTAAACTAAACTATGAATGTTGAAATACTTGTCTATATAAGTGATAAGGGTTCATATAACTGCCATACATTTCAAGAGATTGGCCAGAGATGCACTAATTTACTTCAGTTTTCATACTCGTCTGAAATTATGGTTATGCTATGATTTCTAATTAACAAGAAGTTCTATTTACATTAATAAAGGCAATGTACTTATTTTTTATTGTACTTCATGCACAAGGTTGTATATTTGTTGATCCTTGCATCTTTCTAATCATATTCAGGCAAATTGACGGAGTATGAGAAGCTTAGAAATCGAACTATCAATGATAATGCGGCTCTGATTTCGCAGAGATTGCAGGAAAAAGGCCTAGAACCTGCTGATTTAGAGTTTGTCCATTCTAAAGCATGGGTATTTGCATGTGGGACAAATGCAGTTTCGCAGGAAAAAGGGGGTATCTCTTCAGTTGAGGAAGCTGAAGATACGGACAGTGTCGACAGCTCAGAAACTAGAGTTGTTGCTACTGAGATTGCATCATCTATTGAGGACCCAAATTCTACAACTATGGTTCATTTTATTTTACAATTAATTACTGCTTGTGTGACATTGTTGTATACGAATGAATGTCTTGTGTCGGTGTCAAAACCGGCAGATCTCGGGTAGGGGGGCCGAGCTGTTAGATCGGATCAATGGGTAACAAGAGAGAACACACACAAAGTTTACCCAGGTTCGGGCCCTCTCTATGGAGGTAAAACCCTACGTCCTGCTCTTGCTTATATTACGGAAGTATCAAAGTACAGAGTTGATATACCTCAAGATCATGAGTTGTGGTCTAACCCTAGGGGTATGACGAATGTATGAATGGGTGTATGGATATGATATGTCATAATAATCCTCTATTGACTAGCCTGGCCTCGGCTTATATAATGTACCAGAGGTCTATGATAACAAGAGTCCTAGTCAGATATGTCGGTGGAGAGGAGTCCTTGTCTTGATCACCAAGTCTTGTGGGATCCTCCTCGTATATGTCATGGGCTGCCCGAAGTGGCCCGTCAGTGAACCGCCATGGGGGTCCTCGGCCCGATCCACCTGGTTGGGAGACGACGTGGTGAGTACCCCCTAGTCCAGGACACCGTCAGTAGCTCCCTGAACCGGTCTTCAAGTTAGGGACGCTCCTCAGTTCTTCCGAACTGTTCTTCATCTTCGACCGTCTCTCTTGGAAGTTGGTTCAACAAATCTTCCCATCTTCGATATTGAGGATCGCCGAGGTGAATCTGAAGAGTTCACACGTCGGGCATCTAAGGAGCCCCTTTAAGTTCTCAACCTTTATTAATGCCTTGTTACTTTTACGCCACACCTCAGGTTTGAAGTGCTTCCCATGTGGTGGTATCCTCTTGCGTCCAAGCTCCAATGCCGGACTACATCCAAGGTGTCATAGATCACCTTGATTTGAAAAGGTTGAAGGAGTTCAACCTAGCTTAATGCCGGAAATGTCCCCTAGGGAGCCAGACACTTGCATCCGAGCTTCATGGTGGACTGCTTCCGAGGTGGTGCACCACCTCAAGCTTGGGCTGATATTTTGTGGAATTTCTTTCCGATCGGTGTAATTTATTTATTGTCGAGATGTATAGCCAGTATACCTCAAGGTGCGTGTCGGCCTAAAATCCGGGATGCACCTGAAGGATAAAACAAAATCGCTGATCCCAGTAGCCCTTGAGACACAGGTCGATTCATGAAATTGGCCTGAGGATTAACTCCTTGCTCAGTAGCATACTTTAGGAATAGAAACGAGGTGTGCAGTAGCCCCCGTGACTTAGGTTGGGTGCGACCGACCAACCCGAGGATCATAATCTCCTCGGAAACTATAGTGCACTTTGATTTTTTTGCATTGAATCGTCAATGCAGTAGCCCCCCGAGACTTGGGTTGGGCCACAAGGACGACCCTAGGATCGTATCTCCTCAGGAACTAGTTCATCCATTGAGTGTGTTTTGACAATGCCGAAGTGCGGCTCGGTAGGAAAGGTGCCGAACTGTGGGTTGGAAAATATTTCCCGAGCAAAAAACCATCACGCAAAACACAACGATCAAGAGGATGTCCTGCCTCCTGAAAGAAAACATAAAATAGGTCAACGATGTCAAAAGCTCGGAAAACCAAAAAACTCATGTAAAAACTTTACGTCTACATTGAATCAAGTCTTTTGGTGCCAATCTGAAATTGGTCTTAAAAATTAGTTTGTGCTTCCATCGTGCTTTAACATGATACATCTGATCTCCAGACTTCAAGCGGGTCAGCCTTCGGCTTCAACCTCCTATCTCGAAGGCGGAGTGCTTCTCGGGCCAGTTTAGCAAACTAAACTCGAGTGGCTTTAGAGAGAAACCAGGCTATCCGGCTATTGACCACACACACGCGTCAGAAAAAGGAGTGGTAGAAAAAGACTTTGCAACGACCAAGAAGAAAACACAAAATGGCTCATATAGATTTAAGAGCCCCCAATTAACTTGGGTAAAGGAAGTTGTTTTTGACAAGCATCATTTTTGACAAACAGCTTTTTTGTTTAACACAAATATAATTCTTGGTTGATCCGCACAGAAGTTAAAAATTGAAAAAAGTTGAGCATGAAAGCGACTTAGCTGGTTAATGTGCTTGGTGTTGTGACGTGGGCTGAGCTTGCAGCGGGGCGAAGCCCCCGGTCCAGCTACCGTGACGAAGTTGGTCGGCTGGTGCCTCCGAGGTCCCTAGAGTAGGTTAATGAAGAGGTGGCGAAGCCCCCGGTCCAGTCGTGGTGTCGGAGTAGGTTGGCGGAGAGACGCTGGAGCCTCCATGTCAGCCGACGTGTTGAAGCAGGTCGGCATGCTGGACATCAGCTTGAAGAAGAGGTGGCACGGTGATGCCGACACAGGTCAAAATTTGTGACGCGGTCGATGCCAGGTTGATGAAGTAACCATGCGGCGATGACAGTGTGCCTGCCCCATGTGATCCGTGGAGCGATGATGTTGGTGATGATTTAGCCTTCGCGATGCCGAACTCTTGGTCGGCTCGCCAAGGTGATGATCCGATGAGATTGACCTCGGATCGACGAAGCGATGTTCTGTCTAGTGCAGGTCGGCAGCCGTGGAGCAACGTTGTCGGGCTGATTTGACACCAACACGATGGTGAAGATTACCTCGGAAAGGGCTTTAAAATTTATGGGCATGTGTTTGAGAACAGCACACAATACCCTAAGAGAAAATTCCTCCAAAAAGGATGTCCAAGTTCAAGAAGAAAGATGAACTCGGGTCGGATTCGTTTTTGCGCAGAAAATAGATCCATAAATTGATGCACTCATCGGACGTTTCCCGGAGTTTGAATGGTCGGATCGAGCTAAAATTTTGAGGGGTGATCGATATGGGAATTCCGCAGTCGATGAACGGTTGGATCTTCCAAAGGACGTCCGAGCTGAATTCTAGGTCGCTCGCCTGATTTTACAGGGTTGTTGTAGACTCAATTTCGCACAATTCACTGAAGCAATCGTCAAAGCGACGCACGAGGAGACGGGGATGACGAACACAATCCGCTTTCCAGGAAAACAGATGTCTATCTACAGATGAGCCATCAATCCTTTGCAATCCAACATCGAGCTCTCAATGAAAGCACAAATGTCGGTGTCAAGACCGGCAGATCTCGGGTAGGGGGGCCCGAGCTGTTAGATCGGATTGATGGGTAAACTTTGTGTGTGTTCTCTCTTGTTACCCATCGATCCAATCTAACAGCTCGGGCCCCCTACCCAAGATCTTCCGGTTTTGACACCGACATCTTGTGAACTAAAATGTGTGAAGAATGCACTTGTATACATGCAGGTAGTATGTGAAGCTCTCAAGATGACTATGCCTCACATTCTGGATGAAATTGAGGGCCTGAATATTTCCGTGGTTGCGCTTCATCAACAGATTCAGTCTATCAAGACTGCACTTAAAATCTTAGGCAAAGAACATGATGTTGTCCACAAAGGCAACGAAGAGAAAAAATTTGCTCTTGAGAAGACTCTTCATGATATTGAGGGAGCTATGTGCTACATCACAAGGATTCTGTCACAATAATTCATTGCCCAAAGCTGAAAAACACCGCCATCGCAATACATAAAACAAATTGACCGCGCCTCCACATTGTGATGATGGTTATGGAGCCGTCACCGTCACCCACGTCAACACAACAATGGGCCCACATGTCAGAATCGTTGACCAGTCAGACAACACATCATCACCGAAAATAGAATGCCTGGTCCCACATGTAAGCAGTCACGTCAGCATCTTCTGGGCCCAGATGTCAGCACCATTGACTGGTCAAACTGATGCCCAACTTATTACTGACGGGACCATCTGCGATAAAACCCACGATGGACCCACATGGAAGCAGCCAGGTCAGCAACTCCTGGCCCCACCTATTAGAATATTTGACTGGTCAAACCAGCGGACCGATCACCGGTGACGGGATTATCGTCGGGAAAAAGATCTTAGGCGACAAGATTGGGCTATCATAGGTGACAACCCGGGCCGTCAACGAAAATGGCAATCGGTGACATTTGTTGGTTCGTCCCTTAAAATGCGATCTTGCACGACGAAAAAAGTGGTACCATCCAAATTTTATTTTCCATGACGGTGTTTCGTTGACGGTGGGGGTGACGGCCGGAAAATGTCATGAGTGTATTTTCCATGATGAAAAAGGGTTATATGTGACACAAGTGAAACATCGCAAAGTAGAGCAATTTTTGTAGTGATTGGATCTTCGCGAAACAGGAACTTGTGGTGGTGCAAAAATTCTTCTAAAAATATGATGGGGGGCTTCGGTATTTATAGAAATTTGTGGCGGTGGAATGGACGAAATGCGGTGCAAGTGGGGCCCACACGGACTAAGGGGTGTCCTAGGGTAGGGGCACACCGGGTGGCTGTGTGGGGCCCCCTATGGCTCCTCTCGATCTCTCCCTAAGCTTCTTGGGTCCTTCGTTGCCCAAAAAATCATATTAAATTAGCAAGTTGTTTTGACCTTCATAGATATTGATTTCATGTAAAACCAAAAACATGTAGAAAACTGGAACTGGCATTGGGCACTAAATTAATAGGTTAGTTCAAAAAATGGTATAAAAAGTATAGAAAGGTTATAATATAATTGCATGGAACAATCAAAAATTATAGATGCGCTTGAGATGTATCATGAAACAATTCACTTTTGTGTCAAATTATTTTTAGACCAGGCAATTGTTCAAAAAGACACAATGCCAACTTCATATTTCTTGCCTTGGTCATATCATGCTCCATGAAAATTATAGTATCGTCAGCATATTGTAGGATAGAGACACCCCCATCAAGGAGATGTGGCATCAGCTCCCCTAGCTGGTCGTCCTCCTTGGCTCTACCAATGAGGATTGCTAGAATATTTGCGACAATATTAAAAGGTTAGGAGACAACGGATCTCCCTGGCGCAATCCCTTTTGAGTCTGGAAATAATGACCCACATTAGTATTTACCTTGACACCAACACTGCCTCCTTGTATAAAAGCCTCAACCCGCTTCCTCCAAGCAGAGTCGAAGCCCTTCATACGGAGAAAAGACCACTTAAATTTATTGTAGGCCTTCTCAAAATCCATTTTGAAGATGACTCTATCAAATTTCTTCGAATGAATTTTGTGTAAAGTTTCATGCAGAACCACAACACCCTCTAGAATGTGGTGCCCAGGCATGAAAGCAGTCTGAGTCTATTAACCACAATATGCTCAATCTGTGTAAGACGATTTGTACCCATTTGAGTAAAAATCTTAAAACTAGCATTGAGCAAACAAATCGCTCTGAATTGCTCAATGCCAACCACCTCTTTCTTCTTAGGCAGCAAAGTAATAGTCCCAAAGTTAAGCTTAAGTAACTGAAGTTGGCCATTGAAAAGATCATGAAACATGGGCACCAAGTCTCCCTTAATAATCCCCCATCACCTTCGATAAAATTTCGCCGAAAGTTCGCCCAGACCGTGCGCCTTATTATTCTTCATCTGTGCAATGGCCTCAAACACCTCTTTTTCCGTAAAAGTAGCATTGAGCACCTCATTCTCTTCTGCACAAAGCTGTGGGATACCCCCACCGTTCCCTCATCTATGGACACAAAATTCTCAATCGGAGAGCCAAAGAGATTTTTATAGAAATTCGAGATGTACAATTTAAGGTTTTTGTGAGCTACTATTAAGCATGCATCCAGTTTAAGTTGGAGAATTTTCTTTTTCATCATGTGCTTTCCATTCGCAATTAGATGGAAGAACTGAGTGTTATTATCCCCTTGTACTACCCCTCGTACCTCAGCTCTTTGTGCCCATTTTATATCTTCCTCTCTGAGAAGCTTCGCAAGCTTCTCCTCGGTCTATGTTTTAGCCACACTGTCAGCCATATCGAGAGGATTCGTTTCAGCTTTTATATCAAATTGGTTAATAAGATTGAGAAGTCATTCTTTTTCCACTTTATAAATCTCACTCGCACTTTTAGCCCAACCCCGCAAGAATTGTATTAAATGTCGGATTAAACTGCCACCTTTCCACATACGACTCCCCTCGGTTTTCTTTACCCCACTCCCTGGCGACCAATTACAAGAAATCTTCCCTTTCAAACCATGATAGTTCCAACAAAAAAATATTTTTGTTGCCAAGGTGAGCCGCGTGCCTGATACGTCTCCAACGTATCAATATTTTTTTATTGTTCCATGCTATTATATTATCCACCTTGGATGTTTTATATGCATTAATATGCTATTTTAGATCATTTTTGGGACTAACCTATTAACCTAGTGCCCAGTGGCAGTTACTGTTTTTTCCTTGTTTTTGTCTTCTACAGAAAATCAATACCAAACGGAGTCCAAACGGAACGAAAATTTTTGAGGATTTTTCTTGGACCAGAAGACAACCACGAAGCTTCGAGAAGAGGGCAGAAGACCCACGAGGGGGCCACAAGCCCTAGGGGCACGCCCCTAGGCTTATGGGGCCCTCGCAAACCTCATAACCCTAATCTTGGCTCTATAAATACCCAAATATTCCCCTTATGTCGGAGGGCACACCAAAAATACTTTTCCGCCGCCGTAAGCTTCTGTTCTCGTGAGATCCCATCTTGGGGCCTTTTCCGGCACTGTGATAGAGGGGGATTCGATCACGGAGGGCCTCTACACCAACCTTGTTGCCCTTCCGATGATGTGTGAGTAGTTTATCATAGACCTACGGGTCCATAGCTAGTACATATATGGCTTCTTCTCTCTCTTTGATCTTCAATACAATGTTCTCCTTGATGTTCTTGGAGATCTATTCGATGAAATCTTCTTTTGCGGTGCGTTTGTTGAGATCTGATGAATTGTGGATTTATGATCAGATTATTTATGAATATTATTTGAGTCTTCTCTGAACTCTTTTATGCATGATTAAGATAGCTTTGTATTTCTCTCCAATCTACCGATTTGGTTTGGCCAACTAGATTGGTTTTTCTTGCAATGGGAGAGGTGCTTTGTGATGGGTTCAATCTTGCGGTGTACTCACCCAGTGACAGTAGGGGTAGCGAGGCACGTATTTGTATTGTTGCCATTAAGGATAAAAAGATGGGGGTTTTACCATATTGATTGGATCTATCCCTCTACATCATGTCATCTTGCTTAAGGCGTTACTCCATTCTTGTTAACTTAATTCACTAGATGCATGTTGGATAGCGGTCGATGTGTGGAGTGATAGTAGTAGATGCAGGCAGGAGTCGGTCTACTTGTCATGGACGTGATGCCTATATTCATGATCATTGCCTTAGATATCGTCATAACTTTGTGCTTTTCTATCAATTGCTCAACGGTAATTTGTTCACCCACCGTATGTGTTCTTTCAACAGAGAAGCCTCTAGTGAAAACTATGGCCCCCAGGTCTATTTCTCATCATATATTTTCAGATATATAAAACCAAAAACCCAAAAATACCTTGCTGCAATTTATTTATATTTATTTTATTTTGCCTTTTACTTCTATTTTATATCTATCTCTATTAGATCTCACTCTTGCTAGTGACCATGAAGGGATTGACAACCCCTTTTTCGCGTTGAGTGCAAGTGTTTGTTAGTTTGTGCAGGTGCATCTATTGGGGACTTTCTTGTACCTCCTACTGGATTGATACCTTGGTTCTTAACTGAGGGAAATACTTATCTCTACTTTGCTGTATCACCCTTTCCTCTTCAAGGGAAAAATCAACGCAGGCTCAAGAAGTAGCAGGAAGAATTTCTGGCACCGTTGTCGGGGAGGTTCTACATCAAGCCTACCAAGTACCTATCATAAACTCTCATCTCTTGCATTACATTATTTGCCATTTGCCTCTCGTTTTCCGCTCCCCCACTTCTAAAACGTTTTCAGAAAAACACAAAAATATTTGCCTTTTTATTCGCCTTCTTTCGTTCGTCTTTTCATTTGCTTTTTGTTTGCTTGTGTGCTAGATTGCTTGCTTTGCCACCATGTCTCAACCTAAAAATCTTGACCTTTACCACAGAAGGTTGGAAGAAATCGAAAATAGTACAAAAAGTTTCATGTCCTTACAATTTGAGCACAATAGTTTCTTTAGGAATGAACTTAAAGAGCAAAAAACTTTGATGGAATATATCAATAAAGATCTTGACGATGTTACAAAGGAAATATATGGTCTTAAATCCCAACTTGCTCATATTGAAAATTTAATAGGTCAGATTTCCGATAAGCAAACCACTTTAGTAAATAAGATGGCTGCCAAACCTGAAGCTTTGAATAATGATGAAGATCTTAAAGTGATTGGTGTGACTCCTGTTGAATCTTTGTTTGCTAATATAAAACTTGATAAAGAAGGGACTGGAGATGAGTCAACTTTAGCTAGAAGGCGTCCCAATAATTTGGAGGGTGAAGATCTTAATGAGAAAATTGATAAAAGTGGGATTGGAGAGGTCAAAACATTAAGTAGCGATGAACCCACTCTTTTGGATTTCAAGGACTTTAATTATGATAATTGTTCTTTAATAGATTGTATTTCCTTGTTGCAATCCATGCTTAATTCACCTCATGCTTATAATCAAAATAAGGCTTTTACTAAACATATCGTGGATGCTATGATGAAATCTTTCGAAGAAAAACTTGAGTTGGAAGTTTCAATCCCCAGAAAACTTTATGATGAATGGGAACCTACTATTAAAATTAAGATTAAATATTATGAGGGCAATGCCTTATGTGATTTGGGTGCTAGCGTTTCAACTATCCCATAAACTTTATGTGATGTGTTAGGTTTCCATAAACTTGATGATTGTTCTTTGAATTTGCACTTAGCAGATTCCACTATTAAGAAACCTATGGGAAGGATTAATGATGTTCTTATTGTTTCAAATAGGATTATGTGCCCATAGATTTTATTGTGCTTGATATAGATTGCAATCCTACATGCCCTATTATACTTGGTAGACCTTTCCTTAGAACGATTGTGCAATTATTGATATGAAAGAAGGAAACATTAGATTTCAATTTCCATTAAGGAAGGGCATGGAACACTTTCCAAGAAAGAAAATTAAGTTACCGTATGAATCTATTATGACGGCCACTTATGGATTGCATATCAAAGATGACAATACCTAGATCTATGCATTATGCCTAGCTAGGGGCATAAAACAATAGCGCTTGTTGGGAGGCAACCCAATTTTATTTTATGTTTTTTATTTTTGCTTCTGATTTTCAATAAATGCACAATATTACCTCTGAGTAATTGTGTTTTGGTGTTTTAATTAGTGTTTGAGCCAAGCAAGACCTTTGGGATGCTTTAGTATATCATTGATTTGGTTTTGCTGAAAAACAGAAACTTTTGCGTCCAGTAACAGAATTGTTAAACTTCACCGGAGAGTGGAAAATTCTGATTTTTTTCACACAAGATTGATATATTAATTGCCTCTGTTGTCCTAATTTTTCAGAATTTTTGGATTTACAGAAGTATGACTAATATTCAGGTCTTTATAGACTGTTCTGTTTTTGACGGATTCTGTTTACGATGTGGTGTTTGCTTATTTTGATGAATCTATGGGTAGTATCGGGGGGTATGAACCATGGAGAAGTTGGAATACAACAGATATAACACCAATGCAAAATTGGAATGAGTTCACAACAGTACCTAAAAGTGGAGATTTGTTTTATCATACTAACAGATCTTACGAGTTTTTTGTTGAGTTTTGTGTTGTGAAGTTTTCAAGTTTTGGGTAAAGATTTGATGGACTATGGAATAAGTAGTGGCAAGAGCCTAAGCTCGGGGATTCCCAAGGCACCCCAAGGTAATATTCAAGGACAACCAAGCATCTAAGCTTGGGGATGCGCTAGATGGCATCCCCTCTTTTGTCTTCAATCCATCGGTAAATTTACTTGAGGCCATATTTTTATTCACCACATGATATGTGTTTTGCTTGGAGCGTCTTTTATTATTTGAGTCTTTGCTTTTTATTTTGCCATACTCATCCTTGTTGTACACACCTTTTGAGAGGGACACACATTAATCGTGAATTTATTAGAATACTCTATGTGCTTCACTTATATCTTTTGAGCTAGGCAGTTGCTCTAGTGCTTCACTTATATCTTTTTAGAGCACGGCGGTGGTTTTATTTTGTAGAAATTGATGAACTCTCATGCTTCACTTATATTATTTTGATAGTCTTAAAAATAGTATGGCAATTTGCTTAGGTTATGAATTTGGTCCTAATATGATGGGTATCCAAGAGGGATATAATAAAAACTTTCATAAAGGGCATTGAATATATGAGAAGTTTGATTCCTTGCATTTGTTTTGATATATAAAGATGGTGATATTAGAGTCATGCTAGTTCGTAATTGTGGATTAGTAGAAATACTTGTGTTAAGGTTTCTGATTCCCGAAGCATGCACGTATGGTCTATCGTTATGCGATAAAGTTAGAGCATGATTTATTTTTTATTGTCTTCCTTATGAGTGGTGGTCGGGGACGAGCGATGGTCTTTTCCTACCAATCTATCCCCCTAGGAGCATGCGTATTAGTACTTTGCTTCGATGGCTAATAATTTTTTGCAATAAGAATGTGAGTTCTTTATGACTAATGTTGAGTCCATGGAATATACGCACTCTCACCCTTCCACCATTGCTAGCATCTCTAGTACCGCACAACTTTCGCTGGTGCATTAATCCCACCATATATCCTTCCTCAAAACAGCCACCATACCTACCTATTATGGCATTCCATAGCCATTCTGAGATATATTGCCATGCAACTTCCACTGTTCCGTTTATTATGACACATACCATCATTGTCATATTGCTTTGCATGATCATGTAGTTGGCATGGTATTTGTGGCTTGGCCACCGTTCATATTTATACATGTCACGCTAGATCATTGCACATCCCGGTACACCGTCGGAGGCATTCATATAGTCATATCTTTGTTCTAGTATCGAGTTGTAATTCTTGAGTTGTAAGTAAATAAAAGTGTGATCATCATCATTATTAGAGCATTGTCCCATGTGAGGAAATAATGATGGAGACTATGATTCCCCCACAAGTCGGGATGAGACTCCGGACTTAAATAAAAAAAGAGGCCAAAGAGCCCAAAAAGAAAAAAAAGGAGAAAAGAAAAAATGAAAAAAGAAAAAAAAGAGAGAAAAAGAGAGAAGGGACTATGTTACTATCCTTTTACCACACTTGTGCTTCAAAGTAGCACCATGTTCTTCATGATAGAGAGTCTCCTATTTTATCACTTTCATATACTAGTGAGAATTTTTCATTATAGAACTTGGCTTGTATATTCCAATGATGGGCTTCCTCAGATTGCCCTAGGTCTTCGTGAGCAAGCAAGTTGGATGCACACCCACTTAGTTTTCTTTTGAGCTTTCATACACTTATAGCTCTAGTGCATCCATTGCATGCTAATCCCTACTCACTTGCATCGATATCAATTGATGGGCATCTCCATAGCACATTAATTTGCCTAGTTGATGTGAGACTTTCTCCTTATTGTCTTCTCCTCACAACCTCCATCATACTCTATTCCACCTATAGTGCTATATCCATGGCTCACGCTCATGTATTGCGTAAAAGTTGAAAAGGCTTGAGAACATTATAAGTATGAAACAATTGCTTGGCTTGTCATCGGGGTTGTGCATGATAAATACTTTGTGTGATGAAGATAGAGCATGACAACATTATAGGATTTTGTAGGGATAACTTTCTTTCGCCATGATATTTTGAGAAGACATGATTTCTTTATTAGTATGCTTGAAGTATTATTGTTTTTATGTCAATATTAAACTTTTGTTTTGAATCTTATGGATCTGAACATTCATGTCACAATAAGAAAAATTACATTGATAAATATGTTAGGTAGCATTCCATATCAAAAATTCTGTTTTTATCATTTACCTACTCGAGGACGAGCAGGAATTAAGCTTGGGGATGCTTGATACGTCTCCAACGTATCTATAATTTTTTATTATTCCATGCTATTATATTATCCATCTTGGATGTTTTATATGCATTAATATGCTATTTTAGATAATTTTTTGGGACTATCCTATTAACCTAGTGCCCAGTGCTAGTTGCTGTTTTTTCCTTATTTTTGTCTTTTACAGAAAATAAATACCAAACGGAGTCCAACCAGAATGAAACTTTTTAAGGATTTTTCTTGGACCAGAAGACAACCACGGAGCTTCGGGATGAGGCCAGAAGACCCACGAGGGGGCCACAAGCCCTAGGGGCACGCCCCAAGGAGGGCGCCCCCTAGGCTTGTGGGCCCCTCGCAGACCTCCTAACCCTAATCTTGGTTATATAAATACCCAAATATTCCCCTTACGTCAGAGGGCACACCAAAAATACTTTTCCGCCGCCGCAAGCTTCTGTTCTCATGAGATCCCATCTTGGGGCCTTTTTCGGCACTCTACCGGAGGGGGGTTCGATCACGGAGGGCCTCTACACCAACCTTGTTGCCCTTCCGATGATGTGTGAGTAGTTTACCACAGACCTATGGGCCCATAGCTAGTAGCTAGATGGCTTCTTCTCTCTCTTTTATCTTCAATACAATGTTCTCTTCTATGTTCTTGGAGATCTATTCGATGTAATCTTGTTTTGCGGTGCGTTTGTTGAGATCCAATGAATTGTGGATTTATGATCAGATTATTTATGAATATTATTTGAGTCTTCTCTGAACTCTTTTATGCATGATTAAGATAGCTTTGTATTTCTCTCCGATCTATCAATTTGGTTTGGCCAACTAGATTGGTTTTTCTTGCAACGGGAGAGGTGCTTTGTTATGGGTTCAATCTTGCGGTGTCCTCACCCAGTGACAGTAGGGGTAGTGACGCACGTATTTGTATTGTTGCCATTAAGGATAAAAAGATAAGGGTTTTACCATATTGATTGGATCTATCCCTCTACATCATATCATCTTGCTTAAGGCGTTGTTCCATTCTTGTTAACTTAATTCACTAGATGCATGCTGGATAGCGGTCGATGTGTGGAGTAATAGTAGTAGATGCAGGCAGGAGTCGGTCTACTTGTCACCGACGTGGTGCCTATATTCATGATCATTGCCTTAGATATCGTCATAACTTTGTGCTTTTCTATCAATTGCTCAACAGTAATTTGTTCACCCACCGTATATGTTCTTCCAAGAGAGAAGCCTCTAGTGAAAACTATGGCCACCGGGTCTATTTCTCATCATATATTTTCAGATCTATAAAACCAAAAACCCAAAAATACTTTGCTGCAATTTATTTATATTTAGTTTATTTTGCCTTTTACTTATCTTTTATATCTATCTCTATTAGATCTCACGCTTGCTAGTGACCGTGAAGGGATTGACAACCCCTTTTTCGCGTTGAGTGCAAGTGTTTGTTAGTTTGTGCAGGTGCATCTATTGGGGACTTGCTTGTACCTCCTACTGGATTGATACCTTGGTTCTTAACTGAGGGAAATACTTATCTCTACTTTGCTGCATCACCCTTTTCTCTTCAAGGGAAAAATCAACGCAGGCTCAAGAAGTAACATCGCCGAAGTCAACAAGGAGGGGGTATGATCTGATAGCCCCCTTTGTAACGCTCACACTGTTGAAAGAGGGAATATATGTTCCCATTCGACTTTGGCTAGAACTCGATCCAACTTCTTATATGTTGGATTCTCCAAAAAAAATTGTCCACGTGTATTGCCTACAAACTAATCACCAAATTCAGATTATGATGTTGGCACTTCATGGCCACATGTTAGATATAGGTAAAGTGCATCAAATGTAGTCTTATGAACACGTCCATACTGAGAAATAATATTAAGATTATCCATTTATTATTTGTGTTGCCACATTTTCACGGATCACAGTGGGGGGCAAGTTGGAGTGGCTAGAACGGTCGAAAGAGGACACTCTGAAAAATGAGTGGTTGTGCATGCTTCCTTTGATTGATGGTATTTATACAATGGTCAAACTAACTTGACATTTTTGCCAGTGTTACTGGGAAGGAGAAGCCGCATGCTTCCTTTGATTGATGGTATTTATACAATGGTGAAACTAACTTGACATTCCAGTGTTTTTGGGAAGGAGAAGCCGCACCTGAAGCTATAAAGTTATTTTGGTACTACTCTACTCACAATATGTCAACAAGAGATTTTTATAATTTCACCCAACTGATATATCTTGCAAAAAATGTGTGAATGGTGTAGTATTTTGTTTTCAATGTATAAAATATAAGTGGTATCATATTTCTAATTGTTATGCTGTCCTTTTTTTAGGGAATTTGTTATGTTGTCTTTGGGTGCTATAGTCTTGTTATATGATCGTGTGAAATTGGACATCATACTTAATTAGAAGGGTTGGGCGCGCTTTGCTGCGCAGTTGGTGTTGTTGAGATTCTGAAGAAAAAAATTACTCATTTTGTTTTAAAATATAAGGTGTATTACTTTTTTGAAAAGTCCAGCCTCTTTAAGTTTGATCAAATTTATGAAGAAATATATCAAAATTCGTAATATCAAATTGATGTTATTAGATTCATAATGAAATGAATTTCCATAATTTTTTGGCTTAATATTGTGGGTGTCGATATTTTTGGCTCTAAACTTGGTTAACGTTCAAGAAATTTGACTTTCCAAAGAACTAATACTCCTTGTATTTTGGTACTGGTGGAATATTTAGTTTGGCGGAAGGGGGAGACGATGGAGTGTGTTTTATGTTTATTTATAATGCGGTTATTTGGTGGGCCTTTCATGGTGTGATTCTATGTTGTGCGCTAATCAACTCATATTTTTGTGGATAAATTTCTACGCCGGTGGCTACATGTACTATATTGATTCTAGATGGTAAGAAGGTGCACGGGGTTGATATGTTTTTCTAGCCGGTTGGTGTTGATTGATTTGAAAAATCGTCGGCCGGATCAAAATCGTAAACCAAATTCAAAATTGAATATCTCAATCGAATAAAAAAAGCTTCGAAATTAGGAAATATGATGAATTAAAATAATTAAATGAGAGAGCTCCTTGAGAAATTATTGACCCGGGCAAAATCAGGTGACCAAGTTCTAAACTGAAGATCTCAATGAATTGTGAGAACTTAAAAATTAGGAAGCATAGTGTATAGTATAAAAAAATTAAATGAGAGCTTTGAGAAATTGTTGACTTATCAAAATTGGATGACCTGATTTTAATTAGACACCTCAATTAATTGTGAGCCTTTTAATATGAAACTACTATGCACACGACACTTGCTCTCCGATTTGAATAAGACACTACATCCAGTGGCTGTGTGGTGCCGTTTATCCTGTGCATGGCTGGTTTCGATTCCTTGTTTTTTATAGAAAAAGTTGCCCCAAAACCCCAGACAAGCCAGGTCTAGCCATATCATGTTCGGTCATGTACTACTTGTATTTTTAATTTTTAGTTATGGGAAGAAATTTATGGAATATCGACATCAAAGGCCGTCCTGTCACAGGAGGAGGTGCTGGACAGAGGTCTCGTGTCGTGTCAAGTTCAACCTGCGTGCCATTGCCACCTACTGGCGTGCGTGTTTGGCTCTCCTTGATTGTTTGATTATGCAGTATAATCCCCTTTGGTAGCTTGCCCTTGTCCTGCAACGTATGGTCCCAACAACTACAACGGTGACAGGTGTATTGGATGAGACTGTTTCGTCGTTTACCACACGACTCGCGAAAACAATCAGGAGTGGTGAAGTCATGGACGTGTGACATTTCATCGACTGGAATTCAAATCCTAATGCTCAGCCTTAGACATGTACAATATGTGTCTCAAGCTTACTAAGTTTAAGACGAAAGGAGTACATACAGGAATTCGATTCGAAGCCTAGTAATGTAGGTTTGCGAGATTTCAAGGATGATTTCTGGTTAGATGCTCCCGCAAAAAAACGTATATGTATGTTCGTTTAGAGAACGTGCGTGCTGGTGCATATTACTGTACTAGTACTATATCCCAGTGGCAGGGGCAGCAGGTACGGGAAGACAGAGCACGTGGAATTCATAGCATCCGGGCGTGGCTCGCATGTGGGTGGGCACGCTTTAGGTAGCTACTACTAGTTGGGAATCGGTCGCTTCGTGCTCCATGGGCCGATCGACCGGGCACGCGTGCACACGTGCACCTGTACGCTCTTCCATTGTTCACAGATCGATTTGGTGATCATCCATCCCTTTGAACTCTTCCGGTCGATGGCTTCTCCTCGATCGTCGCTTCGCCCACTTGTGCTACCAACGACACACACAACGGGGAGGGGAAGACCAAGCCAAGCCTATGCCTGCAGCACTGGCTGGCCTGTAGGCTGGCTGTAGGTATCAGAAAGAAAAGGAGTTGGTGTGGCTTTCGTGACCTCATGTACGGTGGCCCGTTGTGGTCATGAATCGCCAAGGTCGTCCCAGAAAACTGATTCTCCCAAAAGAAAAGAGGAAATTCCATTCCTAGAAAATTTGCGTGGCTGGTAGCTAGCCCTGCCTGCGTGTTGGGCGACCCTCGCCCGGTCTTTTACTGTTACTGTTAGCCAGGCGGCCTCGAGCCATGCATCTTTCTCCGTCGTGCTCGTGTCGTCGATGCCATGTCCACTCCGGCGTTCAATCGCCGAACGAGCGCACACAACATTATGATTATATCCCTAGATGCTACATTATCAGTCAATAAAAAACGTCCTTTATCAAAAAAAAATCGCCGAACGAGCGCACACGACACTGGTCCCCCGACCCGCGCATTCGCTTTCTCTCTGCAACGACGAACCCACCCGTCGCCCTCGCCCCGAGCACGGTGCAAAGCAACACCTGCTCTGCTCGACTAGGAGATTGGCGTGTGACGTGTCCGGGCATCAAGAATTTTTTTAAACGGAACTTTGGGCGGTTTGTTGTTGGGGAATGAGGAGTAATGGCCCCTGGTCCCAGCCTAGCTAGAGGCAAACATCGTCAGTGGTTTGGTTTCAATTGACAGCATAGCCCATGTTATTGTTAAGAGTCACCATTGGCCTTCATGATGCTAACTGCGTAGCTATTTGGTCGTTTACAGTACATCTCTGATGCAGACACCACAACAATTTTTTCCGATTGCTTGGAAATTAACATCCAGCTTGACTTTGCCCAGAAGTACAAGTATATATAAGTTTCCTTAATCAATCGGACACAGCGGGTGTTTGGTCTAGTGGTATGATTCTCGCTTCGGGTGCGAGAGGTCCCGAGTTCGATTCTCGGAACACCCCGACTTTTTTCCATTTTTAACAACAAATATGTTTTTCTCATGCCTCTTCTCCCCATTTTTACAACTATATCCCCTGTAAATTCAAAACATCATTACACTCCCTCTTCTTTGTATACAAGGCTACTTCATATTTTTTATGTCTAATTCTTTGACCATTAATTTTACCAACAAAATATGAATGCCATTGGATCCACATTTCAAATAACTTTTCCCTTGATCCTCAAAATATATATATATATATATAACTTTTCCCTTGATATATAATTAATGACATATAACACATATTTTATTGACCAGAATTGTGAGTTAAAGTTTAACACGAAAAACAAAGTGCCTTGTATACAAAAAGGAAACGGAGGGAGTAAAACTCCATGCCATTTTGGCATTTGCCTCTCATAACTGGCGTCAGCCTCCCGCGCAGAACGGGATACAATATCAGTGTGTAGACAAGGTCACGTCCGTGGTGTGTACCGTGCATGTTACCCCCGCATTAAACTTGTAACATCATCAATAAAGTTGTCCATCGGGCATTCATGTGCCGAACATGAACACCAAACCGTCTTCTTCTCCACAATGTGCCCAAGATGCAACAAACTCGAGATCCAATTAGGCGTGCAAGCAGCAGTCAGGATGCCCCCGATTTATGAGATTGAAATGAACAAGCAAAGGCAACGAAGGTGATCGCACTTGACAACACACACACGTACGAGTAGCGCGCCGTGGCGCACAAAAAAGAGGACAAACAGATTAAAACATGCATTCAATCCCACGACGACCAATTTTAGTTGTAAACGCATCATGCAACAATTATCAAGATGATGTTGTGCCTAGTCTGGTGAATCGTGATGTCTGGTAACAACCCGAGATCAGCCCCCAATGATCCGATCGACATCAAGATGGTAGAAAGGAAAATCAGTCGGTAATGTGGCTTAAGCCCCCACTCAGCTTACAATCACTAATGCAACTCATGACATGTCAGTCGACCCAGCATGACCAACCACAAGATCATGGAAACGCTTCAGCGGAAGTAGACCGACACAAGTGGGATGTCGACATCATTGTCGTCGTCATCCTCACACGCCACCACGACGTCGAGATGACGCCGGTAAGAGGGCACCTCCATCTTGGCCACCTCCCTGGCAACGTCAACTACCTTTCTGTCAAGCCGTTCCTTGTGCCTGGGGAACATGGAGTTGTAGAGCAGCGAGGTGCCACAGGATATGCTGTAAGCGTTCAGGCCCTTCTCCTTGAGCCACTCCAGGAGCTCCCTCAGCGTGATGTTGCCGGTCACTGTCCACCGGTCCCAGACCGTCCACGACAGCTCCTGGTGCTTGATGGTCTTGGGCGGAACCGGTTCAGCAATGGAGAAGAGAGGGATCGCGAGGTTCGCAAACGTGTTGCGATAGTCTTCGACCTTGTGTCCACTAGCAAGGGCTTTGTAAAGCTCGAGGCAGACGAGACCAGTGGCCATTGCGGTCGAGGTGGCGATAGCTGGGATGATCCTGCCGGCTATAAACTTGGCCTTCAGCTTGTCCACTTCCGGAATGCTGTAGTTCCTTGCCCTCATGTTGGCAAAACCAGCTATCACATCCATATGGAAGTTTGTGTCATCATCCTGCAAATACAGAAAGCAGCTCAGCAATTCTTCTTGTATGCAACTTTCAGAGCATTTCAAACCTAAGATAAACGGGAGGAAAGTAGGCATGTGTTCGAAATGAAATTAAGCATTTCACAGGAAAGGTACCATATATAGGTCGACAGGAAAATTTCAGAGCAAATCACTTAAGTTTAGAAAAAGAAAATGTGACGACATGCTGACCTTCTCAAACTGTATTGGGTTCATGTGGAACCCTGATGGCAGTGTTTTGGAAACTTCTTCTAACTTGGCAATAAGCTCTTCAATGACAGCAGCATCATCAACAGATGCAGAGGATAGACTAGTGGCCTTCTCATCTGTAACTATCTTAACCCCCTGCTTTGGTTGGAATTCCGGGACAATCACCTTGTCAACAGCTTCAGCAGCCAGCTTGTTTGGGGTTTTGGCCCACTCAGGTATGGGTATTCCAAAAGTCTCTGCCCTCAATATTGCAGCAGCCAAGATAAAGCTAAGCTGACTTGGATCACTGGACGAGAACTCCACAGGTCGTGGGAACCGCTTTGGAGCAGACCAGAAAGGAGCACCAGAGCTGGTCATTGAGTCTTCTGGGAAAGTGAACGTCAGCTGCTTCACACGGTTGGAAAAGTAATCCTCAAACCTAAGATAAACCACCGGGAAAAACAGTAGGGTGAGTAACATTGGAAGCAAGTGAAATAAATATAAACAAAGCATGCACACAGTAACACAGCTCGTGATGCACCAAGGCATATTAACCTAATTGTGAAGAGGGGCAAGGAGGCAGAGGAGAGGGGCTAAACTTACTTAAGCCGGGCCCAGGTAATAGAATCCTGGAACGTCTCGCACTTATCTCTGTCAAGACACTCAATAACACGTTCAAGCTGATCTCTAGCCTGTGCATCACCAGCAGTTCTTGCTGCACTTATGTATGTAGTAGGATTTGACAGGAAAGCGTTTACTTCAGTGGGAGTCTTCTCAAGTAAACCCTCAAACTCAGACCTAGCCCAGGTTAGGCAATGATCAATGTTATGAGGAAATGAATGTACAGTGCACATAGGTGCCTGCTTTTCAGGTGGATCCCTTGAAGCCCCATAGTTCTCTGTTAGGTGAGGGATGACCATCTGTGTATTGCATTTAGCACCCAGAGTCCCAGATTCCAAAAGTGGCTTCTGGAAATATACACATCTGGAGTCTATGTACATTCTTGCAGTCACATTGTCAAGGGCATTGACAACAGCATCAAGGTTCTCCCAGAAGGCATCATTAAACACATTTTCAGTCTCAGGACTTGCTCTGTTCTGAAGGGCCTCGACATGAAGTTTAGGATTAATTACCATAGCAGCTGTAGCAGCAACTGTGGACTTAGGTTGCCCAATGTTCCAGTCACGGAAAAGAAATTGGCGGCTCAGATTGCTCTTTTCAATAACATCATCATCTGTCACAGTCAGAGTTCCATTCTGGCTGCAAGAAATACCCATTAGTGCCAGGTTCTTCAAGAACTCGCATCCAAGTGCCCCAGAACCGACCATAAAGATTTTTGCTTCCGCCAGTTTGTTTTGAAGCTTAGATCCAAATACGCTGATTTGAGCATCATATCTACTGTTCTTCGGCTTCAAATCACCAGGCTCCAAGGGGTCAACAGGGAGAGACTCGACAGAATCAAAATAGAAAAACTACAAAATCAAAACAATTAATGTTAAAAATTACTGCAAATAAATGTAATTATATACTGAAGACAAGAGACAGCAGATCATAACCTGATAAAGTGGATGAAATTTCCCTGAGCAAGCTTTCACTACCTCCTGACCCACAATACCACCAAACATCGCAGCCATAGGATTCAGAACAGCCCTGGAACCACTGGCAAAATGGTGCAGGAGCTTTTTGTCAATTTCTTCAAGTTTCCTATCTCCCAGAGTATCATTAATGCTAATAGCATACTCTATCACCCTTTGCACATCATCAGTGGACCCAGCAACAGGGAATCTGCTCAACTCAGCCCTAAACTTATCCAAAGCTTGGAATGCCAAATGCAGAAGAGGTGGCCGCTCAAATTTGGAGAAATCACTCATGAGAAATTCTCCCGGCTCTGACATGGCCTCTTTCAAGGGTTTGAATTTAATAACCTTCGGTGGCTTGACCTGTGTGACGATACCACCTCTAACGTATGCGCCAAATGAGGAAGTGTCTTCTTCCAAGAAGAAAGAGTAAGGCCTTGCATTCTTAACTTTTCTTGGTTTTCCATCATTCAGCTCAGTCATTCCATGGACTTCAGAGAAAACAACTAGATCACCATCCTGGAACTCCAGACGCTCATCGTCCACACAAGATACAAGTGCTGGACTGTCATTACTGATTGATGCAACAATTCCTGTATGTGGTTCCTCTCCATCCACATCCAAAACAGTAAATTCAGGACCAAAGTCACAAAACACACTGCCAAAAAGACCACGAACTTCAGACTTGATGAAAGCAATGGGTGGCTGGTGGCTGTGGCAGTAATCATCAAACTCAATTGCTTTATCTAAGCTGATATCAGTGAAGACGACGGCCTGCAAGTATATATGAAAGTTATTCTGAGAATGATAAATGACCAAATTTAACCAGTGTAAATCAAGAAGCATATAAATAAAATGTGTGAGAGGAGTCATTTAATCCTCCTAAAAACTCATATACTGCAAACTGAAGAACATGGATTTGGAATTTTAGTTGCATTTGACAAACAGATCCGTTTGTGGGACTGGCACGACAGAGCATATGTGAAAAAAATTATAGTGAACAAATTATGTGTCACTAGAAAGATGCCAAGGGTGTTTTTGCAGTTTTATAGTCAATTTATCTTCTCACCAGTTTGCACAGCACAGTTAACAGAATACACATTGGCAATAATATTACTAAGGCCAACACTTAACAGAATACACGTTGCCAGACACAAATTCCGAAGTTCAAATAAAATTCGACTTCGGAACCAAAATCACAAAGAAATTGCAGGTAAAATAAGGACATGAATGGAGCACAGATATATAGATAAGACTGTAAAACCTAAAAACTAGTCCAAACAGTCAAGCAGATGAAGCCTTTTTAGAATCTCACAACAATCCACGATATGCAGGGTTTATCTTAATACTCCCTCCGTAAAGAAATATAAGAGCGTTTAGATCACTAAAGTACACAACTTCATAAGAGCATTTACAGAAGGAGCACTTCATACAATTTTACAGTACACAACTTCAACACAGACTGATTATGATGAGATCATGGCCAAATATTTCAAGCACTTGACTACATTACTTTATTATTTATTGAAGATGATGTTCTGTAAATGCTCAAATTGTGGTACATTGCTTCTTTTGAAATGTTAGTTCTTCGTAAAACTGGTTTGAAATTTCTATACCAAAACCAAATAGAAAGATGGATAGCCGCTTGTTACAACTCACATGGACTGAAAGTACCAGCATAATGTAAAACCTTAAATGGAAGACACGTAGATGTAGAAAAAAATGAAATAGTGAGGTAGAAAATTAGAGATCAATTTCATGCTGGTGCACCTGGAATTTAGAAAGGTGCTCCTTGGTCAAATCACCGGTTAAGGCAGAGACGAGGACAGCATTGTTAAGCTCTTGTAGCTTCTGTACACAAGCTTGAGCACGGTTTTGCCCAACATCATTCTCCGAGAGGAAGAAGTTGCCTGATAAGTCCCACAGCTCCACCTTACCATCATCATGCAAGGTTACAGACTTGACACCCGCGAGAACAAGGTTCTTTGCTGCAGAAAATACATGGGTATTAAATCAACTGTAAGCCTAAAGCTTAATTACAGCCTGTCAAAACCTCCTCAAGTTTTTAAAAGTTCAGTTTTTACGGACTGGCAAGCTCCTAACCAAGCTTATGTTTTGTTTTTATACCCAAATACTCATATCGTGTGATAAAATGAGTAACAGAAATCTCAGATAAATCCAATAATCCAACTGGCTGGCAGCAAAAAAAGTACCGAGTCTGTTTGGTTTACAGCCCGGAGGTGCCAAGCCAAAAAATTGGCGTTGACCCAGCTTTGTATGTGCGTTTGGATTGACGCCAATAATTTTGCTCGCCCAGGCTTCCACTTCTCTCCCCGTTCAGTTTCAAGCCAAATCTTTAGCGAGCTGTGGGCGGCCAAATCTTCCGCCAATATTTTAGTGCGCCAATATTCGCGAGGCAGACGGGGGCGGCATCCAAACAGACTCTACACCTTTAACCTTTAATGTGTCAAGTCCCAACTTGGTATCACAGACCAAAACTACCACTGGGCTTATTGGCAAAATGTCAGTGAATAACTGTGTGCGGTGCGGTGCGGTGCAGAAGTTCGCCCGTCATAATGCCATTGTATAAGTAAGGGACACTGATAGGGTAACACAAAAGACACTCATTTCAACACACACATAAAAGTTTTGGTGTGATGGTTTAGGTCAGTGGCGAATCTACCAGCCAGGCTTCGATAGGCTCGAGCCTACCCTCCAAATTCGCGAATATATTTTTTAGTACTAGGCTTCAGGATGTTTGTTAGGCCCAGCCCAGGAAAACTGATCCAGCCAGCCCATCTAAGCAAATTAGGTGACCAGCCACCAGCACGCGCACGAGCAACCAGCCACCAAACCTAGCCGCCGGATGCCGCCTCCCTACCGGACGCCGTCATCAACCGAGGCACCGAGGGACGGAGGTAGGGCTGCCGAGGAGCTCGTCGCCTAGGGCCCAGGCAGCCAGGCCCTCTGCAGCTCGTCGCCTCCGCCGTCGCCGGTCGCTCGCCTGAGCCTAGAGTCAGCCTGGGAGGACTTGCGCTGCTCCGTTGCCGTCCAGCAGTCCAATCCAGTAAGCCCGGTCGACGGCGCAGGTTGTTTTCTTCTCTGTCCCTGTCTCTGTATAACGCCTTCACTGTCTCTGCATCCAACGGACTAGTTGCAATTGCTAGTTTGTTAGTTCTAGTCAGTAGCTAGTTTAGTTAGTTCTAGTCAGTAGCTAGTTTAATTCTAGTTATAATTAATCCATAAAAAAATTGCTATCTTTGTTTCATTTTTTTCGTAGAAAAGAAGAGAAAGAAAACTCTGCATAATTGGTTTGCGAGCAGTTCAAATACACTTCCTATTGCTTCTAAATCCAATGTTGCTCCGAGTATACAATAGAAGATACTGAAAAAAAATTCTAGATAACTACATCTTTCCAGTAGTAATCTTGGAAATTTTTAGTCTATTTGCACAAAAGGATTAGGAGATAATTGATTTTTTTTCTTCAAGAGAGCGTTTAGTTTTCTTGGCGTAAACTTTGAGCCCACCCTCCATTTTCTTTCCAGATTCGCCACTGGTTTAGGTAGTATACTTGTTAGTGCATCTACCTTGTAATAAACAGCACTAGTTACAAAACTAGGTAGAGAAAAGTTTTGGCTTTTGGTGGTTTGAACTCAAATCATAAGACATAATAATAAGAGCCCATCTAGCTAAGAGGGCAATTCCCATCAGTGTGTTTGGTCAAACTAGCAGCAACGGCAGCTGAGAAAGAGCTGGACCAAGAGCTCAAGATACCAATTACGAGAAGTAAATTTGTGTACGAGAAACATAATAGGAATCCCTAGGTGGCTAAGCTACATCAGATCGAGCAAGGGGTGAAAAGAAATTACCAATTTCCTTTTTTGCAGCTAATCTACTTCCCACGTATAAGGTAGCAAAATCACGGAAAGAGATTATAAAGAAAGCAGACATCTCGATTAGAGGAGCGCCAGGACTGCACGTACCGATCTCAGCACCGAGACCCTGGAGTCCAGAGACGAGGACGTTAGAGCCGAAGAGGCGCTTCATGGTCTCGCGGCCATAGACGGCGAGCTGGCGACTGTGCAGGTCCTCGTCGATCTCGTGCCCCCTACCTGCCATGGCTGCGTCTCCTTCCTCCCTGGTGGCCTCCCCCTCCCCGGCGCGGGTCTTCTTCTGCAAGTCCTCGACCTCGCCGGCGACGATCTCCCGCTTCCGGGGAAGCATATAGCGCGCGACGCCGCCGAGGAGCCCGAGGACGGCCGCCGACGCAGCGAAGAGCAGGCAGTAGTACGCGGCCACCGGGAGCTGCCGCGTCAGATCCAGCGCGTGCTAGTGCCGCGACCGCCGCAAAACCTGCACCGGCCGGCACGTCGTGAGGCGGGGAGCGCGGGGAGGCGGGTGCGGATCCGGCGGAACTCACCTTGGATTCGCCTGTCGCGTCGGTGAACGAAGGAAGCAGGCGAGGGACGGTCTAGGGTTCTGGGATGGGGACGGACGAAGTGGAGGACCGGATTGCAAAATCTCGGCGGTTGTTGCTGGAGGCGGCTTTGTTGACGGGGGGTGACAGGTGGGCCCCACGTGTCGGTCGGACGGGATTGCGCGTGTGCTTTTCTTGCTGGCGGGGAAAGGAGAGACGGGAGGGGGAGCACCTTGTCCTCTCTGGAAAGAACGAGGAGGCTGCGAGGTGGGCCGAAAGGTCAACTTACAAGTGGCCCCGATTATTCCCAAGGTAGGGCCCGCGTTGTACTTACTTTTAATTAAGGGAAACCCTTCCTATCAGGAGGTTGAGAGAAGGCATCCATCAGACCGGTCGTGAAACGTTGATGTGGTTTTCATGATTTCATCCGAGGGCTGACATTGCTTCCAAAAATCCACCCGTGTGTTTCCAAACTCGGTTGATTCTCTCTATTTGTTCACCTATAATTCCTTCCGCATTTATCTCACCTGCCTCAAACCCACCGTCCTCGTCCCATCTGCATCGCCAAGCTCGACACTCCCTCGGCCCTCGGATCTCTTCGCCATGAACCAGCCATCCCCGCATCGTCCGTGAGATTCACTGCGCCGCTACACCGTCCCAGTCATTGGTTGTTCCTGGTATTATCCAGGACGCGCACAAGCTCCCAACCCCCTCGCCGTCCCTATCATGTGCACTAGGTTCGGGCCAGTCCTCCTATCCACTGCAGCGGCGCGTCGTCTCAGTGGAGGAAGCCAGCACGTGAGGAAAATTGCAGGATTCACCCGCCCCCTTGCATCCAGCATACTTGCATTAGCCCTAGGTATCGAGCCCTCTAATCTTGATTTTTTTTTTTCATATCATGGTTCTATCCAACATGTAATTGGTCACCATATCATCTAGGAATATTGGTTAATCTGGTACGCACATCACAATAATATGCATCACAATCTTGGCGGTAATGTTAGTTTTTGTTACAATATCAGTTTTCCATGCTTCCATCAAAGACTAGTTCTGTTCCCAAAGTAACATATTCATGCTTCTTTGTTATGCAGCCTATAAATTGCAATATAGATGCTTCTGAACTTTATACAATTTGCTTCTATAGTAAAAAAAATCGATCAATTTATATGTTGGTGACACAAAACATGCATCCCCTTGTTGGCCACAATACTAGTTTGCTTCAATTTTTATTGTTCTATGCTTCCAATTGTACTCCTGTATATGTATCATGTAAGTGGAGCTTCCAACACCACACTTGATGAGCTTGTATGGTTTCTGATCCAAGCTTACATGAATGCTGCTACTAAATTCTTATTTTATTTTTGCTTCTCTTAGTTATGACTAGTCCTGGCCATGGGCCGCCCGGCCCGAACAGCCCGGCCCGACGCTGCTCTCGGGCCGGGCCTGGGCCTAGGTTTTGAGCCCGAAGACTAGGTCGGGCCGGGCCTGGGCCCGCTGTTTCTGCCATTTATTGAAGAGGCCCGGCCCGAGGCCCAAAGCCCGATGTGTTTTTTGCTGTGGCGGGCCGGGCTTGGGCCTGATAAGTAGGCTCGACGGCCGGGCCGGGCCGGGCTCGGGCCTGAGTTTTCTACCTCAGGCTTGGTCAGGCCCGGCCCGGAGGATGGCCAGGTCTAGTTATGACCATCAAAACAGTTCATGCTCGTGGATAGTACTACATAGTTGAATTTGTTGTACGTGCTTTGCTATGTACGGATGGAATGTCAATCCTTTGCCATGCTTCCTAGGAGCTTCATATGTACAGATGTTGCAAGCCATTTCATTCTAGTTTGTGATGCATATATATTCAACTGTGTAATTAACATATTCATTCAGAGCATTGCTTCAGAACATCCATTATCCCAATTCACCTGTAAATATCATTGCTTAGCATTCATGCTACCTAGGTGCTTGCAGGCTACCTAGGTGCTTGCTCCAACTTCTCATGTACATATAGAATTGTAGTCATGTGTCTTGATTTTAGTGCATTTCTTTCTGCTGTGTGTGGAGTTTATTTATTTATTTTGAAACAAACACACTTTATTACATTTTTCTCATCACCCGTGTGATTTGTTTTTCTAGCAAGGCCCCCTTCATTTTGTGTAGTTAGCCTTTCCCAATCTAATAGTAATGCATATATATTCAACCGTTGATGCCTGCTTGCATATTTATTTTTCGTCTTATATTTGTCCTCGGGTGCTATTGTCGTCATCCTTTGCAACTCTATATGCAATTGTTTGCTTCCATCTTACTTTATTATTGCTTCAGAATGTCAAATTATATGCTTTGGCCATACTGTTGTTCCTCCACACAAGTTCGCCAAACACAACTTGCTTATATGCTTCGAATCAACCTTTTATTGCTTTGATTGGAACAATGATCTGCTTCAAGCAAATCAATGGTGATTGGGACAGCGTTAGAAGCACCACCTCGTTGGAAGCATTTACTGATACTTGAAGAACCACCGCAAGGACGAGTGATTTTTTCAAGCCGACGGAAGCAGACCGATGTATTGAGGAGCTACACCAAATGCAGCGACCATCAAGTCGCATTGTCACATCCCGTACAACAGCAAGTAGGAAGCTAGCAGGAGCAATTCCCAGTTTGTATGTGCATGTATTTGATTCAAATTGTATGCCCATGGAACAATGGAATCATAATTTTCTGTCCATGTAAGCAAACTGAGCACATTTGTATAATTGTATTCCAAGGAAACACATCCATGATGTGTTTGAAGCATGTATACTCATGATAATGGTTCTGTTCTACAGAAAGGTCTTATTGTTTAGAAACAATTATCTAGCCGATGGATGCAAAAAAAATTATGTTGCTGAAGTAAAAAAAAAACACATCACATAAGTACAAATTTCTATCAAATCAGAACAAGTTTGATTCTCCATGGAAGCCAATTCACTTTTCGATGGAAGCAATTTTCACCATGTAAGCAAAATATTTAAATAACGCATTGAAAACCAGAAGCGAATTTGAATAATATTTGCTTCCGAAGCAAACCTGTATGGAGACCGGGAGCGTCGAGCTTAATTTGGGGGTTAATTCCATGTACGCACGATTAAAGTTAGGTAGACGTGATTTATGGAAGCTGTGGAAACAAATCGCAATTAATGCATACCCAAACTAACCATATGGACGCTCCTGTAGGGTTTAATTGGCAGATCGGGCGCTTATCTTGCTTCTAATCTGACGGCCTACGACTAGTCTGATAGGATGCAACGATCAGCAGTCTGATCCCTAGCGCTGCCATTTAATTAATGTTTGTACAACTACCTTGCCCCAAAACGCGTTGAGGTGCGTTGGAATTTCGAGGTTCACGCCGGTTCGGAACACACGAAAGACAAAGGAACGAAACGTTAGGTAGGTTGCATCCTTCCAAAACATATCGAATCTCTGCAACGTGCTGTACAAGATGATCCTAACTGTTCTGATTTCGGGAGGAGCAAAGTGCATTTGTACCTGGGCGTCTCATTACGGACAATGTATTGATAGCCTACGAGTGTGTACATGCCATTCGGACAAGGAAGAGGAAGAAGAGCCTGTGTGCGGTGAAACTTACATACGTATGACATACGTATGATAGAGTGGAATGGGCTTTTCTGTTACAAATGATGTCTTAGATGGTTTTTGCTTCCCCATGGATAGAGATGGTCATGAGAGGTGTTACAACTGCAAGTTTCTCTGTCAAGTTGAATGGTGGTTTTTTCAAGGCGTTTTCTTCTTTTCCGTGGCCTTCGACAGGGCGACCCTCTTTCACCTTATTTGTTCTTGTTCTGTGTGGAGGGTTTCCGTGCTTTACTGAAAAGAGCACAAACAACAACCAGATCAAGGGGGTGTCTTTTGGGAGCACTGGCCCCCATGTCACACACTTGTTATTTGCAGATGATAGCATTGTCTTCCTTGAGAAAACTGCTAATAGCATGTACGCGTTACGAGACATCCTCCTTAAACATGAGGAGGCCTCGGGGCAGAGAGTAAACCTTCAGAAATCGACCATCTTTTGTGGGAAGGGTTGCACTACTGAAAAGAAAAACCAGCTGAAACAAGTGGTGGGTATTGACTCTGAGGCCCTAAGTGAGCGATATCTTGACCTACCAACACAGGTTGGGAGGTCCAAGGAGAGTACTTTTAAATATGTGACGGAAAGTTCAAAAGGTAAAGTTACAGGTTGGAAAGGCCAAGGGCTCTCAAATGCTGCAAGGGAGGTGCTCATTGTCGGCGTAAAGAAAACTAGGGTAGCGGCAGCCTGGCGCATTGGGCCTAAACAAATAGGTCGTACTCCTTCCTTGGGAAGGAAGGAAGACTTTTGAGGACTCTGCGATATTCGGTGGACTTTGGCCTACCCCGATAAGGGTAGCCACTACTAGGGAAAAGCCTAGCAGTAGCCGGGTCAGAAGGCTATCAGTAGCGCGGGGACCCGCGCTACTGATACGGCGCTACAACTAAACTTTAGCAGGCGTTGGTTTACCCGCGCTGCTGCTAACTTTACGTAGTAGTAGCGTTCTTAGTAAAACGCGCTGCTGCTAATAGCGGCAGCGCCTCTCTCTAGAGCGCGCTGCTGATAAAAACATGCTGCTGCTACCTGTATACCCGCGCTACTGCTAACTTTTCTTGTATTTTTTTTCTGCAGCATATTGGCGTTGTATTTTACAGCTTTTTTACAGTAGTCTCATCATATGATTTTATGATTTTTTCTGCAAGTGGAGCATGTTGCCTCCACTTGAATCTAATCCACGTCTCTTTCACCCACTGATATAATAACTCATCATGCTCATATAACAACTCAACAGCATCATCATAATAATAACTCATCATCGTTATCATAATAACAAGTCATACTCATCATCATCATAGTCATCTAACAACGTCTACTCGTTATCATAATAACAAGTCATACTCATCATCATCATAGTCATAACCAACCCTAGTTAATTGTTCTTAGCACATGATCATGAGTATTAGCTAGGACCTGCCCCTCTCTAAGGTAAAATAGCATAAAACAACATAGCCCCTGACTCTCCATTATGGAGAATGAAGATTATCCTGTCTCCAATTCGTGAGCTTCACACAATGTTGCTTCCAAGTACCTCCCTACGATCATTCATAACTTTTTTCCAATCTTTGATTAAGAGGCCCTCATCTATTCGAGAAATCTTGTATGAACAACGGTGACCCGTAGGCAGACTTGGCTGTAAGCTAATAACATCAAGGTGACCTTTTGCAAACATCAGATCAGACACACAATCCTTCGGGATTTTCTGTTGAAGAGCATAATAGTAACGTAGTTAGCAATGTAGTTTAGCTTTAGAAAAAAAATCTTACCATGCCATTTCTATGGATGTTGGCATAGTTCAACACGTGCACTAGTGGCACGTATTGACCATAATGTGGAGGAGTTTCATAATTCTTATTGAAACTCTCAACATCAATAATGAAGGAGACAAGATGATCTTTCTCCTCGTAAGTTAGTTCAGACCCATCAGTGTAGTAGGTTTTGTCTACTATTTTCTGAACATGTTTTGAAGCATGGAAATAAGCTGTCAATGGAAATATATAAGGTGTCAACTATTTTTATAAAAATAATATGAATTACTTAATAAATATGTTTGAGAAACTCACATAGAGGTAGAAGTGGAAGCGTATCAACAAGGACCCAAATGTCCATATTAGATTCATCAATATTATCTTCATCGACATTATCTTCGTCGATATTATCTTCGTCGATGTCATCATCTTCAGGATCACCAAGATCGAAGGTGACATGCATACCCTCCTGAAAACCATACGCCTTGCACGGTGCTTCCCAATTCGAGCAACCAAAATAGGAGTAGCTCTCCGCATTGTATAGCTTTACGGCAAAAGCATAACCATGATGGGTCCTGAGGTGAACTATCTTTGTCTCCATATTCTCATGATCTTCGAAATTCATCTTCTCCAAGACATAGCATCTTGCATGGCAGGGGATGCACTAATCGAATTGTAAAAGACGGAAATTGCACGTTGAAGAAGCAGAAGTCATGCTTAATTACGAAAAAAGACTTATCGTCGTTGCGTACCGTTTCAACATCGAAGGTCTCGTCGAGCTTAATACTGAAGCGCCGACCGTCTTCCAGGTGAGGGCGCCTGTCGCACAGACCCCGGTCGTCGCTGCAATAGTCGCACTTAGGGATCCTATCGTCGTCGTCAAACATTTCCTATGTTCATAATTCAAAGATTAAACTTCTAAAATGCAATATATGTACTATAAAAAATTTCATTAGATCATTATTATTCATCACGGGTTGACTATCGGTCTGTCGAGTCTTTTCTTAAAAACTCTCAGCGTGGTGTATATATTCGACCGTCGGTGATGGTCACTCCTCCCTTCATCCCCGAGTGCATTACACCAAAATGTCTAGCACGCGGGAATGAAGGAGAAGCGACCCCCACGACAATAGTCGGGATTCTTCCTCTTTGACATTTGCGACCGTCGGTGATGGTAGCTACTCCTGTCATTCCAAAGTGCATTACACCAAAATGTCTAGCACCTTGGAATGAAGAAGAAGCTACCCACACGACAACGGTCGGGATTCTTCATCCTCTCATATATGGTGGAGACTCTCCCTCACTGATTTTTTGACTGTCATGTATGGAGCCCCGACGGACTTAAAGTCAACCCGAAATGTCGTTTAATTATCTTTCTAGAAAATCCGGGCCACTCGATATTTCCTACATATTCTAGCACAAGTCATGCCAAAATTCACGGAAAAATCCGGCATGACCTTTGCTAAAAAGGACATATATCGAGCGCCTGAAATTTGCCAGAATGGAAATTAATCAACACTCCGGCAAAACATAGGACACTCTGAGGTGTTCCCTGCAAACATAGGCCACTTGGGCAAGCACTAGTAGTACACAACACTACATATCACATGTCTAAATCTCCATCATATTTGAAAGACCTGCATTGAAATTTTTCTATTCCATGGAAATTGTCACAGCTACTCATCTATGATACATCTCCAACGTATCTATAATTTTTTAATGTTCCATGCTATTATATTATCTGTTTTGAATGTTTTATATGCATTAATATGATATTTTATATTATTTTTGGGACTAACTTATTAACCTAGAGCCCAGTGCCAGTTTCTGTTTTTTTCTTGTTTTTGAGTTTCGCAGAAAAGGAATATCAAACGGAGTCCAAACGGAATAAAACTTTATGATGATTTTTCTTGGACCAGAAGACACCTACGAGACTTGGAATCGAAGTCAGAAGACCCATGAAGCGACGACAAGCCAGGGGGCGCGCCCTAGGGGGGGCGCGCCCCCTGGCTTGTGGCCCCCTCGGGAGTCCACCGACCTACTTCTTTGTCCTATATATTCACATATATTCGAAAACCCTAGAAGAGAGCCACGAAAATACTTTTCCACCGCCGCAACCTTCTGTTCCCGTGAGATCCCATCTTGGGGCCTTTTTCGGCGATCTGCCGGAGGGGGATTCGATCACGGAGGGCATCTACACCAACCCTATTGCCTCTCCGATGAAGCGTGAGTAGTTTACCTCAGACCTACGGGTCCATAGCTAGTAGCTAGATGGCTTCTTCTCTCTCTTTGATTCTCAATACCATGTTGTCCCCGATGTTCTTGGAGATCTATCCGATGTAATATTCTTTTGCGGTGTGTTTGTCGAGATCCGATGAATTGTGAGTTTATGATCAGATTATCTATGAATATTATTTGAATCTTCTCCGAATTCTTATATGCATGATTTGATATCTTTGTATTTCTCTTCGAATTATCGGTTTGGTTTGGCCAACTAGATTGGTATTTCTTGCAATGGGAGAGGTGCTTAGTTTTGGGTTCAATCTTGTGGTGTCCTCAACCAGTGACATAGTAGGGGTAGCGAGGCATGTATTGTATTGTTGCCATCAAGGATAAAAAGATGGGGTTTTCATCATATTGCTTGAGTTTATCCCTCTACATCATGTCATCTTACTTAAGGCGTTACTCCGTTCTTTATGAACTTAATACTCTAGATGCATGTTGGATAGCGGTCGATGTGTGGAGTAATAGTAGTAGATGCAGAATCGTTTCGGTCTACTTGACACGGACGTGATGCCTATATGCATAATCATTGCCTTGGATATCGTCATAACTTTGCGCTTTTCTATCAATTGCTCGACAGTAATTTGTTCACCCACCGTATTATTTGCCTTCAAGAGAGAAGCCTCTAGTGAAACCTATGGCCCCCGGGTCTATTTTCCATCATATATTTTCAGATCTATATATCAAAAATACCAAAAATACCTTGCTGCAATTTATTTACTTTTATTTTGTTTTACATTTTGGCAATCTTATATACCTATCTCTATCAGATCTCACATTTGCAATTGACCGTGAAGGGATTGACAACCTGTAAGGGCATATTTTTTCCTATGTGGTTTTGGCGATTGATGACAATGCATTTGCGGACTAATCATGTGCATTGAGCATTTCAGATATCTCATGTCTAGGCACAAGACGATTCGGTGCCCCTCGGAGCCTAGTGAAGACGGTGTTTCTCTACGTTTCTTTTCGATGGATTTGAGTCATAGGAAAGCCGTACTATTAAGAGGGGGTCCGCGTCGGAAAGGTTAGGGTGGAATCAACACATACACGTATGTTCCTTTGCACCACCTTTCCTTTGCTTCTTTGGAGCACCGTCCATTTATCCGTGTCTTTACAAAATGAAGGCCCCCAAGTGCTATAGTTCTGTGGCGTGCGGTAGTACTGCTCAACGGAGCAGTAGTACCGCAGTGGCGTGCGGTAGTACTGCTCAACGGAGCAGTAGTACCGGCGTACCACTCCTCAGGTGCGGTAGTACCGTGGCCTCTGGCCCAGAACACTGGCATGCGCGGAAGTAGGAGCGGAAGTAATTTTTTACATCCGCGCCCTACGCGGTAGTACCACTCTCAGCATGCGGTAGTACAGTGCCGGATTTTTGCACAGACCGAGAATCAGCGGAAGTAGCCACGGATGTAATTTTATTAGTCCGTGCCTTCCCAGCCTAGTCGAACCCTGCCTTGTGGTAGTACCGCAAGGGCGTGCGGTAGTACCGCTCCGGCGGTTCTACCGCTCGTTGTTTTAACACAACAGGGCCTCGTCTAGTCTCTGCCGCGGGAGCGGTAGTACCGCATTGTAGAGCGGTAGTACCGCAAGGCCTTGCGGTAGTACCGCGGCTTTGTGCGGTAGTACCGCATGTCACGGGCTGAATAAGTGGGTAACGGTTGTATCTTTCCTCCCACTATAAAAGGGGGGTCTTCTTCCCCAAGTTGACCATCTCTTCCCTTCCTAAGCTCCATTGTTAGGTGCGACTTGAAACGGTGTCATTTGTGACAAAGTGCCTCTTTGGTGTGACAATGAAACTGCCATCAAGATCTCTCTCAACCCGGTGCAACACTTCAAGACGAAGCATATTGAGATTCGGTATCACTTTATCTGGGATCATATTAGGCGAGGGGAGATCGAGCTCAACTATGTCAACACTCATGATAACCTTGCAGATATCTTCACGAAGCCCTTGGATGAAGCAAGATTTCGTGAGTTAAGGCATGAGCTAAATATCATTGATTCGAGCAATGTGGCTTGAACCCTTGCACACCCCACCATACTCATCTTGATGTCTTGTTTAGGTGTAGGCATGGAAATAGGGGGAGTGTTGTTCTCTCAATGAACTCTCCCTCCCCCCATTATGCATAAATTGATCAACTCTTCCACATTAGCCATTTTTTATGGTACTTGTGCTTCAAAGACAAGTTTTGGTCATGGGCCCAAGGATAATTCTTCGCGGTGCCATACCAATTGACTCAAACATAGGTGGCTCTGGCCACCGCCCTCTCTTTGGAGAGGTTGTGTTTCGTGTTTGGTTGGTCCTTGTTGTCTTTTGCCTTCCCTTGAGCCGCGTTTGTGGTTGAGTTGCCTCGTGTGTGTGCTCTTCTGCGTGCCCGGTTGCTTGAAGGTTGCATTGCAAAGGCCGTGTTTTTCTGTTTTTGTCAAAACTTGCACTTTCTTGGGTTTACGGTACTACCGTGGTGAACCACGGTACTACCGCAGGAGATGGGTTGCCCTGTGCGTGCATAGCTGCATCCCAGGCACGGTACTACCACTTCCATCACGGCAGTAATTTTTTTATTGCCGCTGGATGTGCGGTACTTCCGCCCGGGCGGTACTACCGCGATGACCTGCGGTACTACCGCGTTGTCGCCAGCGCGTGGGGGTTAAGAGCGGGCAGGGGGAGTTCCAACTCCCCCATACCCATTCATCTCTTTTCCCCACTTCGTCTCTCTCTCTCCTGCACAAGAATGGCACCGGAGGACCTCGACGGATCTCCGTCTCCGGCTGCTCTCCTCGCATTCCGACTGGTGGGATCGTTCCCCACCTCGCCCTCTTGCCATGGACCCCGGTATCTCCCCTAGTCCCTCTCCTTTTTGCCCCGTTTTTGTGCTTCTAGGTCTTGGGGAGATGCATGTGTTGTTCGTGTGATTTTCGGCTAAATCTTTGCAAGAGGAGATTGTAGGAGAGTGCTAGTGCAGTAGATATGCTATTTGGTGTGATACAACAGTGTAGTTTTGATCAACTGTAGTACCGATCTACTTTTACGGATGTTTTTAGATCTGTAGAGGTTGCTCATCTGCGATTTGGTTCCGTGCGGTACTACCGCTCCTCCTGGAGCGGTACTACCGCTCACTCACTCGTGAACCGCCCCACGCGGTACTACCGCTCTGCTGGAGCGGTACTACCGCCCGAGCGCGGAAGTAAAATTTTACTTCCGCTCCAGGCGCGGTACTACCGTGCCACCCCGGCACAGTACTACCGCGGCTGGAGCGGCTGTAAAATTTTACATCCGTGATCTGGCCCGGTACTACCGTTGAGTTAACAATTGCCTTGTTTTGTCCACTCAATCTCATTTCTACGTGTTTTGTTTGGTTTTGGCCTTGGACTTTGCAATGACCCTTCTCGTTCTTCTCGTGTGTTTGTGTTGTGTGTCATAGGTGGTGGCTCCAATGTCCATCGCTCGAATCCCAGCCGCGACACGAGCTCCAAGCGGCTTCGCAACCAAGAAGCACCCGAGGGCTCCACCCCCCAACGCAACGTCAAGTCCACAGCTAGCAAGTTTAAGGAGCCAAATATGGGCATGGATGAGATGCCTCTAGCCGAGTTCATCACTCGAAGGAGGCTCAACCCCTATGTGAAGCCTCGTGAGAATGTCAGAGGGAATGATTTGTTCTGGACCAAGCAGCAGAATCTCATATACCTCGATGTGATCAAGTCCAAGCAGAACATCTATGTTCCAGTTCAGTGGATTGATATGGGTCATCTGAAGAAAGACCGGGCATACTTTGGCGAGCCGTTGGATTTGGTGGAGCAGTTTGGCATTGAAGAATTTATCACGTTCCACATGGACTTTGACCCAGAGATCGTGGCTCAGTTCTTTGCTTTCGTCCACTTCCACACGGATGAGGAGCAGACTATGACTTGGATGACCAATGGGAAGAGGATGTCTGCTAAGTGGAAGGAATTCATGGAGATGCTGCACGTTCGTGATGAGGGGCTCAATGTGCCCATTGGTGTCCGCCCTCATGGCAACCCAGAGTGTGCAAACAAGAATAAGCTTCAACCCTACCTTGTTGAGAAGAAGTTAGCCAATGACAAAAAGACTTGGGTGCTGAACCCGTTCCTTGACATCATGCACCGGATCTTCCGCAACACTCTCTTTCGCGCATTGGTGACAAGGACAAGGTGCATGCCTATCTCGTGGACATGATGCTTCTTTGTGAGGAGGCGCGTCGTCAAATTCCTAGACCACTTGATGTCTCTCATATCATGTGGTGTGAGCTCCGGTTTGCGGTCTTCAATCGCAAAGTTCCCATCTATGGACCGTATTTGCACCTTTTGATCTCGAAGACTTGGGAGAAGCTCTTTCCGGATGAAGAGTTTCGTGCTCCAAACTGGATTCGCCATGAGCCTATCAAGCTACGCATCAAGAGCAAGTGGGCTAATACCACAACCCGGGCTGAGGCTGAGGCTGCACGGATGGATGTTGATGAGGACGAGTTTGAGGAGGAGGAGGCTGAGGACAGTTCTGTGGGGTACGCTCCTCCCTCTACTGAGCCCTCTTGGACTAAGAGGCTAAAGGCAAAAATGAAGGCTCTGTTTTGCATGCAGGCCAAGGGGCAGTACAAGACCCATGTTGCTTAGAAGGAGAGTCGCCAGCGCGACAAGAGGATCTTGAGGACGTTCGGCGAGCATGTGTCGAGCGGGTCAGAGAAGAACATCACTCCTGAGGCTGACTAGATGGCTAAGCAAGGCTATCAGTGGACCGAGTCAGAGGAGGAGTCCTTTCCCGCTGCCGAGACCGATGAGGAGATTGTTGGGTGATCACTGCAGAGGGAGCTACCACCTGTGTCGTAGGTGTCCTCTCTGCCTTTTTGGTGTCTCGATGCCAAAGGGGGAGAGAGTGTAGGCTTTGCGAGTCTTGTGTCATTTTGCTTTCGTTGATCTCTCGTTGCTTTGGTTTGTGGTTGTGTTTGTGTGAGTCCAGGAGACTATCATATGGTGTGAGACATATGCACTCAAGCTTATCTTATCTTATTGTCTAGTATGTTTAGTTGCTTGTGAGCTTGCGCTATCATGTTCCCTTTACCACTTGCTCATGCACTTTACCTTGCATCCATGCTTAGTGTAGTTTATATTGTTGCAAGGTTTGCCTTGTCTATAAAATATAGGGGGAGTGTTGATCCTAGTATGTGTGCCGTGCAGTCCAAAGCATATCTATAGAGTGCACACATCTAGGGGGAGCCTGTCTATATTTTATAGATGTTGGGTTTGCTTATGTTCATTTTATATCCTTATGTGCAAATCCAGTATTGTCATCAATCCACCAAAAAGGGGGAGATTGTAAGGGCATATTTTTCCCTATGTGGTTTTGGTGATTGATGACAATGCATTTGCAGACTAATCGTGTGCATTGAGCATTTCAGATATCTCATGTCTAGGCACAAGACGATTCGGTGCCCCTCGGAGCCTAGTGAAGACGTCGTTTCTCTACGTTTCTTTTTGGTGGATTTGAGTCGTAGGAAAGCCGTACTATTAAGAGGGGGTCCGCGTCGGAAAGGTTAGGGTGGAATCAACACGTACACGTCTGTTCCTTTGCACCACCTTTCCTTTGCTTCTTTGGAGCACCGTCCGTTTATCCGTGTCTTTACAAAATGAAGGCCCCCAAGTGCTATAGTTCTGTGGCGTGCGGTAGTACTGCTCAACGGAGCAGTAGTACCGTAGTGGCCCACGGTAGTACCGGCCAGGGAAGCGATAGTACCGTGCTATGCGGTAGTACCGCTCCTCAGGTGCGGTAGTACCGTGGCCTCTGGCCCAGAACGCTGGCATGCGCGGAAGTAGGAGCGGAAGTAATTTTTTACATCCGCGCCCTACGCGGTAGTACCGCTCTCAGCATGCGGTAGTACCGTGCCGGATTTTTGCACAGACCGAGAATCAGCGGAAGTAGCCACGGATGTAATTTTATTAGTCCGTGCCTTCCCAGCCTAGTCGAACCCTGCCTTGCGGTAGTACCTCAAGGGCGCGCGATAGTACCGCTCCGGCGGTTCTACCGCTCGTTGTTTTAACACAACAGGGCCTCGTCTAGTCTCTGTCGCGGGAGCGGTAGTACCGCAAGGCCTTGCGGTAGTACCACGGCTTTGTGCGGTAGTACCGCATGTCGTGGGCTGAATAAGTGGGTAACGGTTGGATCTTTCCTCCCACTATAAAAGGGGGGTCTTCTTCCCCAAGTTGACCATCTCTTCCCTTCCTAAGCTCCATTGTTGCTCAAAGCTCCATTTTCGCCCGATCTCTCTCCCTAGCCAATCAAACTTGTTGATTTTCTAGGGATTGGTTGAGAAGGCCCCGATCTACACTTCCACCAAGAGAAATTTGATTCCCCCCACTAATCCCTTACGGATCTTGTTACTCTTGGGTGTTTGAGCACCCTAGACGGTTGAGGTCACCGCGGAGCCATATTCCATTGTGATGAAGCTTCGTGGTGTCGTTGGGAGCCTCCAATTAAGTTGTGGAGATTGCCCCAACCTTGTTTGTAAAGGTTCGGTCGCCGCCTCCAAGGGCACCAATAGTGGAATCACGGCATCTCGCATTGTGTGAGGGCATGAGGAGAATACGGTGGCCCTAGTGGCTTCTTGGGGAGCATTGTGCCTCCACACCGCTCCAACGGAGACGTACTTCCTCTCAAAGGGAAGGAACTTCGGTAACACATCCTCGTCTCCACCGGCTCCACTTTTGGTTATCTCTTACCTTTACTTGTGCAAGCTTATTTTGTGTTGTATCCCTTGCTTGCTTGTGTGCTTGTTGTTGTTGCATCATATAGGTTGCTCTCCTAGTTGCATATCTAGACAACCTACTTTGATGCAAAGTTTAAATTGGTAAAGAAAAGCTAAAAATTGTTAGTTGCCTATTCACCCCCCCCTCTAGTCAACTATATCGATCCTTTCACAACCCCTTTATCGCGTTGGGTGCAAGTGTTTGATTGTTTGTGCAGGTGCATAGATTAGGGACTTGCTTGTACCTCCTACTGGATTGATACCTTGGTTCTCTAACTAAGGGAAATACTTATCTCTACTTTGCTGCATCACCCTTTCCTCTTCAAGGGAAAAACCAACGCAAGCTCAAGAAGTAGAAATCTACTACTCTACTACATCTTTCGAAACATCTACATCATCATCGACGTGGGAATTTGGCTGGTCTCACCTCGAGGTCGGAGGGGGTCGGTGACAGGGACGACGACGGGGATGATGCAGGGGCTCCTTGATTTCTGCAAAAACAAAATACGAACAAAAACATTATTATCCTCATTTTAGGACTTAGTGAAACCCTATAAGCTATCAACTAAACATTATTATGCAGATTCAAAAGACCTACATTTACTAAAAATTTGTAAAACCTAGTTCTAACTCTAACAGCTATCCATCCATCCGTCTATCTATCCAAAGCATTACTAAAAGAACCTAGTTTAATCCATCTGTCTATCCATCTATCTATCCAAGAATTACAAAAAAAAAACTAATTTCATCCACCCATATATATGAACACCTAGGGTTAATTACATATATCTACATTCTATTGTACTCAAAAAACCTATTTAGTGCTCTAATGATGAAATGGGCTCTATTACTAAAACTTTTTTATATTCAAAAAACCTATTCACTAGTTTTCTATTCTATTCAAAAGACCATTCTACGCAGATGGAGGGGGAGGAAGGAGGGAGGAGGAGGATGGGGGAGGGGCGGTGGCTGGAGGAGGAGGAGGGAGGAGGGCAGCGACTGGAGGGGCGGCGGTTGGAGGGAGGTGGGGCAGCGGCTGGAGAAGGAGGAGAGAGGAGGACGAGGCTTACCGAGGAGGCGTAATGCGGCGACGGCGATGACGAGGGAGGAGGAGGAGGACGGTAGGGTGCGGGCGGAGAGTGGAAAAGGAGAGTGACGAACGGGCCGGGCGCGCGGATATGTTTAACTTAGCAGTAGCGCGGGTCAAGGACCAACGCTACTGCTAAGTGGGGACGGGCAGATGGGCCCGGGCTGGCCATAGCAGCAGCGCGGGCCAGGAGAACGCGCTACTGCTAAGGAGTTTAGCAGTAGCGTGGGTCCCTGACCTGCGCTGCTGCTATGGCAATCCTGTGGGGCACGACGAGTCCTCCATCTGGGACCACTTAGCAGTAGTGTCGGTCCTGGACCAACGCTACTGCTAACTTGCTACCTGTAGCGCCTCTTTTTTACACACGCTACTACTACTTAGCAGTAGCGCGGCCACTCATACTAACGCCACTGCTAAAGTTCTATCTATAAGCTTTTCCCTAGTAGTGAGCCCGAGGAGAGAGGCCCGGGATCTCTTTGCAGGATCTGCCCGGGAGGATGCGTAAATGCTTCCGGAAGAGAAGACCTCGATCTTAGGGAAGGAAAACAGCAACCCTTGCCTCGAAGGACAGCTATCGGCACCAGAGGAAGGATGGGCGTACGTCACCGGATGGGGTCCGTGTGGACGAAGTCATCGACAGAGGACATCAGCTAAAGTGAGATTTGCCTGCTGTCTACGCTGCAACAACGGCAATACTCTTCTGCCGCCCGACGAATACCGAAGAAGGAGGCAGAGTATCCAGGTGGTAATACACTACCCCAGGAGGACGTCATCATCACTCGGACAAGTGTGCCGTGGGCGACCATGTCACCGTGGTGCAGGATGTACCAGCCTACTCCAATGTATATTCAACCAATTGGAGGCTGATGACCTGCAAGGGCACTGTGCTATTGCAATTCACGGTAAGTAGAGTATGTCGATCCCACGGGGAGTGGTGGTTGCACTAGTAGCTACCAACCCCGCAGCTATGTCGTCCCACACGCGGCTACGTTCACACCCAGAATGTTATCTGGAAATAGTCTATCCGTCGGTTGCTAATGGAACGATGATAAGGGTGGCTTTGTCTAAATAACTAAGCGAATGTAGAAGCGTAAATAAAACGACGAATAAAATAAGGGGGCGATGCTTGAGTAAGAGGCGTTCTCGAGGCGTTAGGAAGATACTTAAGCCACTTTTCATGTAGTTATTTGTGGGCGGAGCCTGGTACATAACATGTTCTACTCGTGGTAGACTTCATGCCACGCACGTCACCGTCATAGTATCCCTAGAGGGTTACAACTCATGAAAATTAAGGGTTTACCCCGTGGACGTGGCCAAAGGGCGGTCTCCATTATTCCCCTATCGAATTGGTAGAGACGGGATGGGTAGAGGATACTACTGTCACTTTTTCTTCCCCACTTCCCTAGAGATTGCGCTATCACTTGCTTTCTCCACTCTCTACTTCATCCAATAGTAATATCCTTGTGTCCAAAATTGGCAAATGTTGGATGGTGCACTTCACTCAACATCACGAAGAACATTAACAATACATGAAAAGGTTATTTCATGTAGCGCAAAATTATTCGGTGCTAGTACAAACTAGAGTTCATCCTATTCCCCAAGAACTAATAAATTACTCAAACATGGTGATGGAGTACATAGAGATTGGGGATGAGTTACAAGCCAACACGAAGTTGGAGATGGAGGAAGACATGGCACGATGATGAAGAGGGCACCGGCCCCTCCGGCCGGCGCCGGCGTGGAGGCGCCTCCTCCCTTCCTTCTTCGTTGGCTTGACCCTTCACTACAAAATTTGCTCTATTTTGCGACGTTTCACTTGTGTCACGTATAACCCTTTTTCGTCGCGGAAAATACCACTGTGACATTTTCCGGCCGTCACCCCCATCATCACCGAAGCGTCGTCATAGAAAATAAAATTTTGACGGTACCACTTTTTACGTCACGCAAGATCGCATTTTAGGTGACGAACCAAATAATGTTACCGATCGCCGTTTTCGGTGACAGCCCAGAATGTCACCTATGATGGCCCAATATGTCGCGTAAGATCATTTTGGCGACGATAATTCATCACCGGTGATCGGTTTGGGGGGGGGGGTGACTGTTCAAAGATTCAGATAGGTGGGGCCAGCAGTTGCTGACGTGGCTTCTTCCATGTGGGTCCACTATGGGTTTATCGCCGACCGTCCCGTCAGTAATAACTGGGCGTCAGTTTTGACTGGTCAAAGCTGCTGACATATGGGCCCAGAAGATGCTGGCGTGGCTACTTACAAGTGGGACAAACATTGTTGACGACATGCATTTACGTCACAATTGTCGTCGCTCGTAGAAAAAAAATGCAATTCATCTATTATTAATTTTGCCAATGAATCTGTATTTAATTGTTATTTCAGGAAAATGGATTGAAAATTTGATTCACTAGAATATGAGATTTCAAACATTGGCAACAGATCCTCCATTATAAGTGAATCTTGACATTTTACAAGGAGAAGCAAAGGACAAATCCTCAAACAAAGTAAAATTAAGTTGACTATAAGAATGAGGCCATCGGTGTTTTTCAGATGCTGTCTTGTGCTGACTACATGGACTTTCTTAATAGGTGACTGAGCATTGCCTCCATATGTCTTTGCCTTTTTTCGAAGACAATGGACTTCTTCTGCTGATCCATTTTGAAATCTTCAATCTCTTCTAGCTGCTTCTTCTTAAGTTCTTTAATTTCTACTATCTGGGCAAACAGTATTTCATTCAGCTCTTCATGAAACATATCAGTTGCCTTTTTTGCATCTGCCTCTTGAGTTGCAATGATGTGTTCTAGCTCACGGGTGTGTTCACGAGAGGATGAATTCTTCTCGGAGGAGGATGAGACGCCCATGCTCAAAAGTAAGGTGCTTGAGGAGCTCTTTTCCTCAATGATTTCCACATCAAGTATTGTTGTCATATCAAGCAGTTTTGATGGTGTATGCCTAATCCTCGACTCATTCTGCAATACGATTAATAACAGTGTTAGAGCAGTGTCTGATAGTTTGAATAATTATTGTCAGACTATAAATTGGAAGCCTACAAATTTGGCAGTACTTATGATTTGTTTTTTTTTGCAGTTAGACTCAATGTAGGATCTTCCTTTGTAGTGCACGTAGGTTCAAGCAAGTCTCCACCGGATTGATTATCAATGTTGTCCTTAGTCTTGTATCAGATTTATCAATTGATAAACATTAATACTGCAAGAAATGTAGTAATCCAACATAAAGCTTTTGCAATAAGGTAGTACAAATACTTACCATATGTGTGAAGTGGGAATCACAATTTGTAGGTGAAGTGTTCTGGCTGAGCTTGAAAGTAGATGATTTTCCTTGTTTCTTCGCACGCCGTTCCTACGACATGAAGCTCAAATTTAGTACGATGTTTTCAGAAGTACGGATTGACAAGTTGAAACGCGAAGAGTGTGCATCACATACATTGGAGTGATCCTCACACCAGTAGTCCACAAGTTTCTGCCAATTTTCTTCATTTATATAATCAGGCTTTAACGATATATCCTGCTCACGAGTGTGTGTTTTACCTTGTTCCAGTAATTGTTCCTATCTGGAATATTGCGGCCACATTTCCTCATAAGACCAATGCACATTTCTGCGGCAAATGCATCCTTCGGGTCAATATGATCCATTCCCTGCACAGAACATACACTCGTTTAGGATAGAACATATGCATGTCTAGTTTTAACAAACATTTTAAAGCACAAGTTTAACTTGTAGATGAACCACCAATCAGGAAAGAAAGTTTAAACATTTTCCATGCTAGATGAGTGTTTATTCACTTGTCATTGCACGAGAGTGCGGCGGTAATAGGGATGCCCAGTCCCGAAATTGAAAAGAAATTTACTTTATGTTGTCAAATAATAAATTCTTTGGAAAGTGTTGGTATGGACGGTACCCGTGGATACGGCTAGCCGTGGAATGTGAAAGAATGGTGGAAAAAGGAATAAACTTTATTTTCTGTTTGGGAACCGCCTATGATATATCTAGCATGGAAAGTGTTGGGAATTACTCGGTCGTTTTTGTTGACGGGAAAAGTATGCCTCTCAAAAAAAATATCTCTCAATTTAAGCTTTGAGCTCTGGCACCTCTACAAATCCCTACTTCCCTCCGCGAAGGGCCTATCTATTTACTTTATGCAATTTTTATTTTATTTGAGTCTCCATCTTCTTTTATAAAGCACCAACTAACGGGCACTATGATCGTACTTGAGCATTGGGTGTAGCTAATATGCGAGTGTGTTTCATGAATGGATCAATGATTGAGCATGATGGGCTAGGGATAACTTTCTTTAGTGTTGATATTTTGAAAGACATGGTTGCTTGTTGATATGCTTGAGTATTGAAATCTCCATGTCAAAACTAGACTATTGCTTTGAACCATATAAAAGTCCAAATGTCCATGCTACAAAAGAAAAGAATATGTGATGAACATGTTAGGCAGCATTCCACATCAAAAATTATGTTTTTATCATTTACCTACTCAAGGACGAGTAGGAATTAAGCTTGGGGATGCTGATACGTCTCCAATGTATCTATAATTTTTGCTTGTTCCATGCTGTTATATTATCATTCTTGGATGTTTTACAATCATTTTATAGCAACTTTATATAATTTTTTGGGACTAACCTATTGACATAGTGCCCAGTGCCAGCTGCTGTTTTTTGCTTGTTTTTTACTTCGCAGAATATCAGTACCAAACGGAGTCCAAACGCAGCGAAACTTTTTGGAGAATTTTTTTGGACCAGAAGACACAAGATGGGCCAAAGAAGTACTAGAGGGGAGGCCCGAGGGGAGCACAACCCCCCCAGGGCGCGCCCAGGAGCCCAGGCACGCCCCGGTGGGTTGTGCCCACCTCGGTGGCCTCCCGCACCACCTCTTTGCCATATAAATCCCCAAATATTCCAGAAACCCTAGGGGAGTCAACGAAAATACAATTCCAGCCGCCGCAAGTTCCAGAACCACGAGATCCAATCTAGACACCATCACGGAGGGGGTTCATCATCCTCATTGGTGCCTCTCCGATGATGCGTGAGTAGTTCATCATAGACCTACGGGTCCGTAGGCAGTAGCTAGATGGCTTCCTCTCTCTTTTTGATTCTCAATACAATGGTCTCTTGGAGATCTATTTGATGTAACTCTTTTTTGCGGTGTGTTTGTTGGGATCCGATGAACTTTGAGTTTATGATCAGATCTATATCCACGAATATTATTTGAGTCTTCTTTTGATCTCTTATATGCATGATTATTTATAGCCTCGTATTTCTTCTTTGAATCTTTGGTTTAGTTAGGCCAACTAGATCGATTTTTCTGGCAATGGGAAGAGGTGCTTTGTGATGGGTTCGATCGTGCGGTGTTCTTTTCGAGTGACAGAAGGGGCAGCAAGACACGCATGTATCGTTGCTATTAAGGATAAGAATATGGGGGCTTTACCTACATGAATAGATCTTGTCTACATCATGTCATCGTTCTTATTGCATTACTCCGTTTTCCATGAACTTAATACACTAGATGCATGCTGGATAGCGGTCGATGTGTGGAGTAATAGTAGTAGATGCAGGCAGGAGTCGGTCTACTAATCTTGGACGTGATGCCTATATATTGATCATTGCCTTGGATATCGTCATAATTATTCGATCTTCTATCAATTGCCCAACAGTAATTTGTTTACCCACCGTGCGCTATTTTCTCGAGAGAAGCCACTAGTGAATTCTACGACCCCCGGGTCTATTCTTTATCATATTTGCTTTGAGATCTATTTTTATTTGCTTTTATTTTTAGATCTATTATTCCAAAAACCCGAAAATACCTTGCTGCACTTTTTTATTACTTATTTTATTTCGCGTTTTATCGAGAGCTATTTATCCAATCTACACAATTTTTATCCCTTCAACTTGACAATTTCTAGCATCGTTACCCGTAGAGGGATTGACAACCCCTCCTAATTGTCGGGTTGCAAGTATTTATTCTTTGTGTGCAGGTACCATTTACATAGTGTTGCTTGGTTCTCCTACTAGATTGATACCTTAGTTTCATAATTGAGGGAAATACCTACCGTAGCTGTGCTGCATCATCCCTTCCTTTTTGGGGAAATACCGACGTAGTTCAAGCGACATCAAAAGGAATTTCTGGCACCGTTGCCGGGGAGTCATCATCAACATCTATCAGGTTCCTAATCACAAATCTCATCTCTTTGCAATTTACATTATTTGCCATTTGCCTCTCGTTTTCATCTCCCCTACTTCACAAAAAATTGCCGTTTTATTCGCCCTCTTTTTCATTCGCCTTTTTCTCGTCAGATCTATCTTTTTGTGTGTGATCCTGTTTGCTTACTTCATTGTTATGGCTAGTTCTTCCTCTATTACGTGTACCCCCAAGAACAAAGTTCTTAATTTTAAACAAAGGGGAGGGGAGAATCTAAAAAGATGCTTGGTATAGAATTTGCAATGCTCATAATAGATCTATTCATAAGCAATCTACCGTTGTTCTTCTTCACAGTTTTTATGTGGGCATTACCACCTGGTATAGATTCGTCCTTGATACGATTACCAGCGGGAATTTCTTGATGTGTCCATCTTTGGATGCTTTTAATGCTATGGGGAATTTAGTGGGTTCACCACCTCTCACTATCAATGAAACTGCTTTAACACTTGAGCGTGTTATGCAAAGGCTTGATGCTATTGAAAAGAAAATGCTTACTGAAGAACATATTGAAAACTTAGATAAAAAAATGCATAATCTTGCTAGTAAAATTGGGTCAAAAGCAGGAGAGGTTTTTAAGTTGCTAAAGGAAAAAGGAACCGTAATTCACGAAAGAATTGAAGAAAGTCCTTCTCAGATTGATAAGTTGGAAGAAATTTTTAGTAATTTAAGCTCAGCTTTTGCTTCTGCTAAAACTATTGAAAAAGCTCCTGTAAAATTAGCAAGATTACTCAAATCACTAAGAACAAGGGTGCAACTTCTAATAATAACAACGAAGATCTTAAGATGATTAGTATTCACCCCGACTTTGTTGAAGTTGTGAGAAACCCTACTTCCAAGCATGAATTTTTCAATCTCATTCCTAGGAATATTGTTATTGAAAATATATATGCTAAATCTTTGAAGAATATTGGTTGTGTGATTGAGGAATTGGAAACTAAAGATGACAATACTTGAATCAATGCATTATGCCTAGCTAGGGGCATAAAACGATGGCGCTTGTTGGGAGGCAACCCAATGAATAAAATTTATTTTTGCTGTTTTCTTTCTGTTCTTGAGTGTTTGCACAATTATGCCTCTGTTATGATTGTGTTTTTTATATTTTAATTAGTTTTTGTGCCAAGTAAAGCCTTTGGGATAGCTTTGGTGATAGTTGATTTGATCCTGTTGAAAAACAGAAACTTTTGTGTCCAGTAGCAGAATTCTAATAATTCACAGAAGAGATAAAAAATTCTGAATTTTTTACACAAGATTTATATACAAATTTTGTCTGTTGTCGTAATTTATCAGACGTTTTGGTGTTACATAAGTATGAGAATAATTCGCATCTTTACAGACTGTCCTGTTTTTGATAGATTCTGTTTTCTTTGCATTGTGTGCTTATTTTGATGAATCTATGGATTGTATCGGGGGGTATAAGCTATGGTAAAGTTAGAATACAGTAGATATAATGCAATAACAAAATTTGAATGGGTTTGCTACAGTACTTAAAGTAAAGATTGGTTTTCTTATACTAACGGATCTCACGAAGGTTTTGTTAAGTTTTGTGTGATTGAAGTTTTCAAGTGTTGGGTGAGATCACGATGGATGAAGGAATAAGGAGTGAAAAGAGCCTAAGCTTGGGGATGCCCCATGGCACCCCAAGTTAATATTCAAGGAGAACCAAGCAACTAAGCTTGGGGATGCCCCGGAAGGCATCCCCTCTTTCTTCTAACGACCATCGGTATTTTACTTGGGGCTATATTTTTATTCGTCACATATCATGAGTTTTGCTTGGAGCGTCTTCTATTATATGAGTCTTTGCTTGTTTTGCTTTTTAGTTTGTCACAAGTATCCTTGCTGGACACACCTATTTGAGAGAGCCAAAATTATGCTATGATTTGTTAGAATTGCTCTATATGCTTCACTTAAATTTTTTGAGCTATGGAATTGCTCTAGTGCTTCACTTATATCTTTTTGAGCACGGTGTTCTTTAATATTTTTGAAGAAATGCTCTCATGCTTCACTTATATTAATTTGAGAGTTAGTAAAATTTTGAAGAAATTCTCTCATGCTTCACTTATATTATTTTGAGAGACGAAAAATTTTATGCTCATGTTCTTCACTTAGATTTGTTTGAGCTTGTCAAAAGCAATTGCAATATATGAAACTAGTCCCAAAGTGATAGATATTCAAGAGGCATATAATAAAAACTTTCATGAAGATCATTGGACAAAATAAACTTGATTCTTTGTAATAGTTTTGAGATATGATGATAGTGATATGTGAGTCATGTTGGTGAGTAATTATGCTTTAGTAAGAATATTAGTGTTAAGGTTTGTGATTCCCTATGCAAGCACGAAAGTCAATAGTTATGCAATGAAATTACATCCTACTTGTGGTGCATTATTCGGTGTTAGTTATGCTTAATGCTCGCTGATACGTCTTCAACGTATCTATAATTTTTTATTGTTCCATGCTATTATATTATCTTTTTTGGATGTTCTATATGCATTAATATGCTATTTTATATTATTTTTGGGACTAACTTATTAACCTAGAGCCCAGTGGCAGTTTTTGTTTTTTCCTTGTTTTTGAGTTTCGCAGAAAAGGAATATCAAACGGAGTCTAAACGCAGCAAAACTTTTTGGAGAATTTTTTTGGACCGGAAGACACAAGATGGGCCAAAGAAGTACCAGAGGGGAGGCCCGAGGGGAGCACAAACCCCCAGGGCGTGCCCTTGTGGGTTGTGCCCACCTCGGTGGCCTCGCACACCGCCTCTTCACCCTATAAATCCCCAAATATTCCAGAAACCCTAGGGGAGTCGACAAAAACACAATTCCAGCTGCCGCAAGTTCGAGAACCACGAGATCCAATCTAGACACCATCACGGAGGGGTTCATCATCCTCATTGGTGCCTCTCCGATGATGCGTGAGTAGTTCATCATAGACCTACGGGTCCGTAGGCAGTAGCTAGACGGCTTCCTCTCTCTTTTTGATTCTCAATACAATGGTCTCTTGGAGATCTATTTGATGTAACTCTTTTTTGTGGTGTGTTTGTTGGGATCCGATGAACTTTGAGTTTATGATCAGATCTATATCCATGAATATTATTTGAGTCATCTTTTGATCTCTTATATGCATGATTATTATAGCCTCGTATTTCTTCTTCGAATCTTTCGTTTAGTTAGGCCAACTAGATCGATTTTTCTGGCAATGGAAAGAGGTGCTTTGTGATGGGTTCGATCGTGCGGTGTTCTTTCCCAGTGACAGAAGGGGCAGCAAGACACGCATGTATCGTTGCTATTAAGGATAACAAGATGGGGGCTATTTCTACATGAATAGATCTCGTCTACATCATGTCATCGTTCTTATTGCATTACTACATTTTTCCATGAACTTAATACACTAGATGCATGCTGGATAGCAGTCGATGTGTGGAGTAATAGTAGTAGATGCAGGCAGGAGTCGGTCTAGTAATCTTGGACGTCATGCCTATATATTGATCATTGCCTTGGATATCGTCATAATTATTCGATCTTCTATCAATTGCCCAACAGTAATTTGTTTACCCACCGTGCGCTATTTTCTCGAGAGAAGCCACTAGTGAAATCTAAGGCCCCCGGGTCTATTCTTTATCATATTTGCTTTGAGATCTATTTTTATTTGCTTTTATATCAGATATATTATTCCAAAAACCCAAAAATACCTTGCTGCACTTTTTTATTACTTATTTTATTTCGCATTTTAGCGAGAGCTATTTATCCAATCTACACAATTTTTATCCCTTCAAATTGACAATTTCTGGCACCGTTACCCGTAGAGGGATTGACAACCGCTCCTAATCGTCGGGTTGCAAGTATTTGTTCTTTGTGTGCAGGTACCGTTTACATAGTGATGCTGGGTTCTCCTACTGAATTGATACCTTGGTTTCATAACTGAGGGAAATACCTACCGTAGTTGTGCTGCATCATCCCTTCTTCTTTGGGGAAATACCGACGTAGTTCAAGCGACATCAGTATTCATGCCATGTTTACAACAATTTTATATGGTTTTGGTATGATTTGAATGGAACTAACCCGGACTGACGCTGTTTTCAGTAGAACTACCGTGGTGTTGTTTTTTGTGTAGAAATCAAAGTTCTCCAAATGCAGCGAAACTTTTTGACGATTTCTTTTGGAAGAAAAGAGGCACTAGAAGCTTCGTGGGAGGGTGATACGTCTCCAACGTATCTATAATTTTTTATTGTTCCATGCTATTATATTATCTGTCTTGGATGTTTTATATGCATTAATATGCTATTTTATATTATTTTTGGGACTAACGTATTAACCTAGATCCCAGTGCCAGTTTCTGTTTTTTTTCCTTGTTTTTGAGTTTTAAAGAAAAGTAATACCAAACGGAGTCCAAACGGAATAAAACTTTCGCGATGATTTTTCTTGGACCAGAAGACACACGTAGGACTTAGAGAGGAAGGCAGAAGAGTCCCGAGGGCTCCACAAGCCCTCAGGGCGCGCCCTAGGGGGGGCACGTCCCCTGGCTTGTGGGCCCCACGGGAGTCCTCCAACCCTAATCTTTGACCTATAAATTCAGAAATATTCCCAAGCGACCTGAAGAGTCCACCAAAATATTTTTCCGCCATCGTAACCTTTTGTACCCGTGAGATCCCATCTTGGGGCCTTTTCCGGCATCCTGCCGGCGAGGGATTCGATCACGGAGGGCTTCTACATCAACTCTATTGCCTTTCCGATGAAGCGTGAGTATTGTACCTCAGACCTACGGGTCCATAGCTAGTAGCTAGATGGCTTCTTCTCTCTCTTTGATCCTCAATACCATGTTCTCCTCGATATTCTTGGAGATCTATCCGATGTAATATTCTTTTGCGGTGTGTTTGTCGAGATCTGATCAATTGTGGATTTATGATCAGTTTATCTATGAATATTATTTGAATCTTATCTGAATATTATATGCATGATTTGATATCTTTGTATTTCTCTTCGAATTATCGGTTTGGTTTGGCCAACTAGATTGGTTCTTCTTGCAATGGGAGAGGTGCTTAGTTTTGGGTCCAATCTTGCGGTGTCCTCACCCAGTGACAAAGTAGGGGTAGCGAGGCACGTATTGTATTGTTGCCATCAAGGGTAAAAAGATGGGGTTTTCATCATATTGCTTGAGTTTATCCCTCTACAGCATGTGATCTTACTTAAGGCGTTACTTCGTTCTTATGAACTTAATACTCTAGATGCATGCTGGATAGCGGTCGATGTGTGGAGTAATAGTAGTAGATGCAGGCAGGAGTCAGTCTACTTGTAACGGATGTGATGCCTATATTCATAATCATTGCCTTGGATATCATCATAACTTTGCGCTTTTCTATCAATTGCTCGACAGTAATTTGTTCACCCACCGTATTATTTGCTTTCAAGAGAGAAGCCTCTAGTGAAACCTATGGCCCCGAGGTCAATTTTCTATCATATATTTTCAGATCCATAAACAAAAAACCCAAAAATACCTTGCTGCAATTTATTTGTTTTTACTTTGTTTTACGTTTTAGTAAGCTTTTATATCTATCTCTATCATATCTCACCTTTGCAACTGACCGTGAAGGGATTGACAACCCCTTTATCGCGTTGGGTGCAAGTGTTTGATTGTTTGTGCAGGTGCATAGATTGGAGACTTGCGTGTATCTCCTACTGGATTGATACCTTGGTTCTTAACTGAGGGAAATACTTATCTCTACTTTGCTGCATCACCCTTTCCTCTTCAAGGAAAAAATCAACGCAAGCTCAAGAAGTAGCAGGAAGAATTTCTAGCGCCGTTGCCGGGGAGATCTACATCAAGCCTACCAAGTACCCACATAAACTCTCATCTCTTGCATTACATTATTTGCCATTTGCCTCTCGTTTTCCTCTCCCCCACTTCTAAAACGATTTCAGAAAAACAAAAAATGATTTGCCTTTTTATTCGCCCTTTTTCCGTTCGTCTTTTTGTTTGCTTTTTGTTTGCTCGTGTGCTAGATTGCTTGCTTTGTCACGATGTCTCAAGAAAATACCAAGTTGTGTGACTTTTCCAATACTAATAATAATGATTTTATTAGTACTCCGATTGCTCCCACCACTAGTGCGGAATCTTATGAAATTAATGCCGCTTTGCTGAATCTTGTTATGAAAGATCAATTTTCTGGTCTTCCTAGTGAAGATGCCGCATCCCATCTAAATACTTTCATTGAATTGTGTGATATGCAAAAGAAAAAGATGTGGATAATGATATTGTTAAATTGAAGCTATTTCCGTTCTCTCTACGAGATCGTGCTTAAACTTGGTTTTCATCTTTGCCTAAAAATAGTGTTGATTCATGGAATAAGTGTAAATATGCTTTTATTTCCAAGTATTTTATTCCCGCTAAGATCATCTCCCTTAGGAACGATATAATGAATTTTAAGCAACTTGATCATGAACATGTTGGGCAATCTTGGGAGAGGATGAAATTGATGATAAGATATTGCCCTACTCATGGTTTAAGTTTATGGATGATCATACAAAAAATTTATGCCGGATTGAATTTTGCATCTAGAAATCTATTAGATTCGGCCGTGGGAGGTACTTTTATGGAAATGACATTAGGAGAAGCTACTAAACTCCTAGATAATATTATGGCTAATTACTCTCAATGGCATACCGAAAGATCTTCTACTAGTAAAAAAGTGCATGCGGTTGAAGAAATTAATACTTTGAGTGGAAAGATGGATGAACTTATGAAATTGTTTGCTAGTAAGAGTGCTCCTATTGATCCTAATGATATGCCTTTGTCCACTTTGATTGAGAACAATAATGAATCTATGGATGTGAATTTTGTTGGTAGGAACAATTTTGGTAACAACGCGTATAGAGGTAATTTCAACCCCGGGCCGTTTCCTAATAATTCCTCTAATATATATGGCAATTCCTACAACAATTCTTATGGAAATTATAATAAGATGCCCTCTGATCTTGAGAACAATATTAAAGATAATTCGCAAAAAGTTTTCAATGCTATGGTTGTAGAAAATTTGCTCAAGATTGATGATTTGGCTAGGATTGTTGATAGAATTTCTCTTGAGATTGATTCTTTGAAAATTAGATCTATGCCACCCAAGCATGATATTAATGAATCTCTGAAAGCTATTAAAATTTCTATTGATGAGTGTAAAGAAAGAACCGCTAGGATGCGTGCTAAGTGAGATTGATTTGTAAAAGCGTGTTGTTCTAGTTTTTGTGAAAATAATGATGAAGATCTTAAAGTGATTGGTGTGACTCCTATTGAATCTTTGTTTTCTAATATAAATCTTGATAAAGATGGGACCGGAGATGAGTCAACTTTAGCTAGAGGGCGTCCCAATGATTCAGAGTTTATAGATCTTAATGCAAAAATTGATAAAAGTGGGATTGGAGAGGTCAAAACTTTAAGTAGCGATGAACCCACTCTTTTGGATTTCAAGGATTTTAATTATGATAATTGTTCTTTTATAGATTGTATTTCCTTGTTGCAATCCATGTTGAATTCTCCTCATGCTTATAATCAAAATAAAGCTTTTACTAAACATATCGTTGATGCTATGATGAAATCTTTTGAAGAAAAACTTGAGTTGGAAGTTTCTATCCCTAGAAAGCTTTATGATGAGTGGTAACCTACAATTAAGATTAAGATTAAAGATTTTGAGTGCCATGCTTTGTGTGATTTAGGTGCTAGCGTTTCCACGATTCCAAAAACTTTATGTGATGTGCTAGGTTCCGTGAATTTGATGATTGTTATTTAAATTTGCATCTTGCGGATTCCACTATTAAAAAACATACGGGAAGTATTAATGATGTTCTTATTGTTGCAATAGGAATTATGTGCCCGTAGATTTCATTGTGTTTGATATAGATTGCAATCCTACATGTCCTATTATTCTTGGTAGACCTTTCCTTAGAACGATTGGTGCAATTATTGATATGAAAGAAGGAAACATTAGATTTCAATTTCCATTAAGGAAGGGCATGGAACACTTTCCAAGAAAGAAAATTAAGTTGCCATATGAATCTATTATGAGGGCTACTTATGGATTGCATACCAAAGATGACAATTATGCCTAGCTAGGGGCGTTAAACAATAGCGCTTGTTGGGAGGCAACCCAATTTTATTTTTATGTTTTTTGTTTTTGGTTCTGTTTTTCAATAAATACACATTATTACCTATGTAGTAATTGTGTTTTGGTGTTTTAATTAGTGTTTGAGCCAAGTAAGACCTTTGGGATGGCTTAGGGTGATAGTTGATTTGATCTTGCTGAAAAACAGAAACTTTTGCGTCTAGTAACAGAATTGTTTAAATTCACTTGAGCGTGTAAAAACTCTGAATTTTTTACACAAGATTTATATACAAATTTATTATGTTTTTCCAATTTTTCAGATGGTTTTGCGTTAAAAAAGTATGAGAACAATTCAGATCTTGGCAGACTATTCTGTTTTTGACAGATTCTGTTTTCTTTGTGTTGTTTGCTTATTTTGATGAATCTATGGGTAGTATCGGGGGGTATGAACCATAGAAAAGTTGGAATACAGTAGATATTACACCAATATAAATAAAGAATGAGTTCACAACAGTACCTAAAGTGGTGATTTATTTTATTATACTAACGGATCTCATAAGTTTTCTGTTGAGTTTTGTGTTGTGAAGTTTTCAAGTTTTGGGTAAAGATTTGATGGACTATGGAATAAGGAGTGGCAAGAGCCTAAGCTTGGGGATGCCAAAGACACCCCAAGGTAATATTTAAGGACAACCAAGCATCTAAGCTTGGGGATGCCCCGGATGGCATCCCCTCTTTCGTCTTCGTCTATTGGTAAATTTACTTGAGTCTATATTTTTATTCACCACATGATATGTGTTTTGCTTGGAGCATCTTGTATGATATGAGTCTTTGCTTTTTAGTTTTCCATAATCATCCTTGATGTACACACCTTTTTAGAGGGACACACATGAATCGTGAATTTATTAGAATACTCTATGTGCTTCACTTATATCTTTTGAGCTAGGCAATTTTGCTCTAGTGCTTCACTTATATCTTTTTAGAGCACGGTGGTGGCTTTATTTTATAGGAATTGTTGAACTCTCATGATTCACTTATATTATTTTGAGAGTCTCTCTAAACAGCATGGTAATTTGCTTAGGTTATGAATTTAGTCCTAATATGATGGGCATCCAAGATGGATATAATAAAAACTTTCATATAAAGAGCATTGAATACTATGAGAAGTTTGATTCCTTATGATTGTTTTGAGATATAAAGATGGTGATATTAGAGTCATGCTAGTGAGTAATTGTGGATTGGTAGAAATACTTGTGTTAAAGTTTGTGATTCCCGTAGCATGCACGTATGGTGAACTGTTATGTGATGAAGTCGGAGCATGATATATTTATTTATTGTCTTCCTTATGAGTGGTGGTCGGGGACGAGCCATGGTCTTTTCCTACCAATCTACCCCCCTAGGAGCATGCATGTAGTACTTTGTTTCAATAGCTAATAATTTTTTGCAATAAGTATATGAGTTCTTTATGACTAATGTTGAGTCCATGGATTATACGCACTCTCACCCTTCCACCATTGCTAGCCTCTCTAGTACCACGCAACTTTCGCTGGTGCATTACACCCACCATATACCTTCCTAAAAACAGCCACCATACCTACCTATTATGGAATTTCCATAGCCATTCCGAGATATATTGCCATGCAACTTCCACCATTTCGTTTTATTATGACACGCTCCATCATTGTCATGTTGCTTTGCATGATCATGTAGTTGACATAGTATTTGTGGCAAGGCCACCATTCATATTTTTTTATACATGTCTCTCTTGATCATTGCACATCCCGGTACACCGCCGGAGGCATCCATATAGAGTCATATCTTTGTTCTAGTATCGAGTTGTAATTCTTGAGGTGTAAGTAAATAAAGTGTGATGATCATCGTTATTAGAGCATTGTCCCATGTGAGGAAAGGATGATGGAAGCTATGATTCCCTAACAAGTTGGGATGAGTCTCCGGACTTTACAAAAAAATAAAAGAGGCCAAAAGAAGCCCAAATAAAAAAATGAGAGAAAAGAGAGAAAGGGTAATGCTACTATCATTTTTCCACACTTGTGTTTCAAAGTAGCACCATGATCTTCATTATAGAGAATCTCCTATGTTGTCACTTTCATATACTAGTGGGAATTTTTCATTATAGAACTTGGCTTGTATATTCCAATGATGGGCTTCCTCAAATTACCCTAGGTCTTCATGAGCAAGCGAGTTAGATGCACACCCACTTAGTTTCTTTTTGAGCTTTCATAAACTTATAGCTCTAGTGCATCCGTTGCATGGAAATCCCTACTCACTCACATTGATATCTATTGATGGGCATCTCCATAGCCCATTGATACGCCTAGTTGATGTGAGACTATCTCCTTCTTTTTGTCTTCTCCACAACCACCATATTCTATTCCACCTATAGTGCTATATCCATGGCTCACGCTCATATATTGCGTGAAAGTTGAAAAAGTTTGAGAACAACAAAAGTATGAAACAATTGCTTGGCTTGTCATCGGGGTTGTGCATGATTTAATACTTTATGTGATGAAGATGGAGCATAGCCAGACTATATGATTTTGTAGGGATAACTTTCTTTGGCCATGTTATTTTGAGAAGACATGATTGCTTTATTAGTATGCTTGAAGTATTATTGTTTTTATGTCAATATTAAACTTTTGTTTGGAATCTTATGGATCTGAATATTCATGCCACAATAAATAAAGTTACATGGATAAATATGTTAGGTAGCATTCCACATCAAAAATTCTGTTTTTATCATTTACCTACTCGAGGACGAGTAGGAATTAAGCCTGGGGATGCTTGATACGTCTCCAACGTATCTATAATTTTTTATTGTTCCATGTTATTATATTATCTGTTTTGGATGTTTTATATGCATTAATATGCTATTTTATATTATTTTTGGGACTAACTTATTAACCTAGAGCCCATTGCCAGTTTTAGTTTTTTCTTGTTTTTGAGTTTTACAGAAAAGGAATACCAAACAGAATAAAACTTTCGCGATGATTTTTCTTGGACCAGAAGACACACATAGGACTTGGAGAGGAAGGCAGAAGAGTCCCGAGGGATCCACAAGCCCTTAGGGCACGCCCTAGGGGGGGCGCATTCCTGGCTTGTGGGCCCCACGGGAGTCCTCCAACCCAAATCTTTGGCCTATAAATTCAGAAATATTCCAAAACGACCAGAAGCGTCCACCGAAATACTTTTGCGCCGCCGCAACCTTCTGTTCCCATGAGATCCCATCTTGGGGCCTTTTCCGGCGATCTGCCGGAGGGGGATTCGATCACGGAGGGCATCTACATCAACCCTATTGGCTCTCCGATGAAGCGTGAGTAGTTTACCTTAGACCTACGGGTCCATAGCTAGTAGCTAGATGGCTTCTTCTCTCTCTTTGATCCTCAATACCATGTTCTCCTCGATGTTCTTGGAGATCTATCTGATGTAATATTCTTTTGCGGTGTGTTTGTCAAGATCCGATGAATTGTGGACGAATCTTCTCTGAATTCTTATATGCATGATTTGATATCTTTGTATTTCTCTTCGAATTATCGGTTTGGTTTGGCCAACTAGATTGCTTCTTCTTGCAATGGGAGAGGTGCTTAGTTTTGAGTTCAATCTTGCGGTGTCCTCACCCAGTGACAAAGTAGGGGTAGCGAGGCACTTATTGTATTATTGCCATCAAGGGTAAAAAGATGGGGTTTTCATCATATTGCTTGAGTTTATCCCTCTACATCATGTCATCTTACTTAAGGCATTACTCCGTTCTTATGAACTTAATACTCCAGATGCATGCTGGATAGCGGTCGATGTGTGGAGTAATAGTAGTAGATGCAGGCAGGAGTCGGTCTACTTGACACATATGTGATGCCTATATGCATAATCATTGCCTTGGATATCATCATAACTTTGCGCTTTTCTATCAATTGCTCGACAGTAATTTGTTCACCCATTGTATTATTTGCTTTCAAGAGAGAAGCCTCTAGTGAAACCTATGGCCCCCGGGTCTATTTTCCATCATATATTTTCAGATCTATAATCCAAAAACCCAAAAATACCTTGCTGCAATTTATTTGTTTTTACTTTGTTTACGTTTTAGTAAGCTTTTATATCTATCTCTATCAGATCTCACCTTTGCAAGTGACCATGAAGGGATTAACAACCCCTTTATCGCGTTGGGTGCAAGTGTTTGATTGTTTGTGCAGGTGCATAGATTGGAGACTTGCGTGTATCTCCTACTGGATTGATACCTTGGTTCTTAACTGAGGGAAATACTTATCTCTACTTTGCTGCATCACCCTTTCCTCTTCAAGGGAAAAACCAACGCAAGCTCAAGAAGTAGCAGAGGGCCAGAAGAGCCACGAGGGCCCCACAAGACACCAGGGCGCGCCAGGTGGGGTTGGCTCGCCCTAGTATCTTGTGGGCTACTGATGGCCCATCTTAGAGTGAGACCAACGCCAAAAAATTCTCTAAATAGAGAAACCCCCAGAAATAACCCTAGATCAGAAGTTCCGCCGCCGCAATCCTGTGTAGCCACGAAAAACCAATCTAGACCCTGTTCCGGCACCCTACCGGAGGGGGAAATCATCACCGGAGGCCATCTTCATCATCCCGGCGGCCACCATGTCGAGGAGGGAGTAGTCCACCCTCGGGGCTAGGGGTTTGTACCAGTAGTTATGTGTTTAATCTCTCTCTCTCTCTCATGTTCTTGATTTGGCACAATCTTGATGTATTGCGAGCTTTGTTAATATAGTTGGATCATATGGTGTTTCTCCCTCTCTATCTTGTTGTGAAGAATTGAGTTTTCTCTTTGATATTTCATTTTTATCGGATTGAATACTTTTATGGATTTGAGAGCACTTGATGTATGTCTTGCTATGAATACCCGTGGTGACAATGGGGTATCATATTGATTCACTTGATGTATGTTTTGGCACTCAACTCGCGGATTCCCGAGGTGACATTGGGGTAATCTATGCATAGGGGTTTATGCACGTTTTCTTCCTTGTTTCTCCGGTAGAAATCTTGGGGCACTCTTTGAGGTTCTTTGTGTTGGATTGAGTATTATGAATCTGAAATTGTTTGATGCATATCGTATAATCAACTCACGGATACTCGTGGTGACATTGGAGTATCTAGGTGACATTAGATTTGGTTGATGTGTATCATATGGTGTTATTTTAGTACGAACTCTTAGATAGATCTATCGAAAAGGATAACTTGGTGTTATCTTAGTACGAACTCTTGGATAGATCGATCAAAAAGGATAACTTTGAGGTGGTTTCGTACCCTACAAAAGATTTCTTCTTATGTTCTCCGCTAGATAGGAACTTTGGAGTGATTCTTCATCGCACGTTGAGGGATGGTTATTGCTACTTCTTGAGCTTGCATTGGTTTTTCCCTTGAAGAGGAAAGGGTGATGCAGCAAAGTAGAGATAAGTATTTCCCTCAGTTAGAGAACCAAGGTATCAATCCAATAGGAGGTACAAGCAAGTCCCCAACCTATGCACCTGCACAAACAATCAAACACTTGCACCCAATGCGATAAAGGGGTTGTCAATCCCTTCACGGTCTATTGCAAAGGTGAGATCTGATAGAGATAGGTATATAAAATTGCCAAAACGTAAAACAAAATAAAATTAAATAAATTGCAGCAAGGTATTTTTGGTATTTTTGATATATAGATCTGAAAATATATGATGGAAAATAGACCCGGGGGCCATAGGTTTCACCAGAGGCTTCTCTCTTGAAGGCAAATAATATGGTGGGTGAACAAATTACTATCGAGCAATTGATAGAAAAGCGCAAAGTTATGATGATATCCAAGGCAATGATTATGCATATAGGCATCACGTCCGTATCAAGTAGACCAAAATGATTCTGCATCTACTACTATTACTCCACACATCGACCGCTATCCAGCATGCATCTAGAGTATTAAGTTCATAAAGAACGGAGTAACGCCTGAAGTAAGATGACATAATGTAGAGGGATAAACTCAAGCAATATGATGAAAACCCCATCTTTTTATCCTTGATGGCAACAATACAATACGTACCTCGCTACCCCTACTATGTCACTGGGTGAGGACACCGCAAGATTGAACCCAAAACTAAGCACCTCTCCCATTGCAAGAAATACCAATCTAGCTGGCCAAACCAAACCGATAATTCGAAGAGAAATACAAAGATATCAAATCATGCATATAAGAATTCAGAGAAGATTCAAATAATATTCATAGATAATCTGATCATAAATCCACAATTCATCGGATCTTGACAAACACACTGCAAAAGAATATTACATCGGATAAATCTCCAAGAACATCGAGGAGAACATGGTATTGAGAATCAAAGAGAGAGAAGAAGCCATCTAGCTACTAGCTATGGACCCGTAGGTCTGAGGTAAACTACTCACGCTTCATCAAAGAGGCAATAGGGTTGATGTAGATGACCTCCGTGATCGAATCCCCCTCCGGCAGATCGCCGAAAAAGGCCCCAAGATGAGATCTCACGGGAACAGAAGGTTGCGGCGGTGGAAAAGTATTTTCGTGGCTCTCTCCTAGGGTTTTGGAATATATGTGAATATATAGGACGAAGAAGTAGGTCGGTGGACTCCCGAGGGGGCCACAAGCCAGGCCCCCCCTAGGGCGCGCCCCTACGGCTTGTCGTCGCCTCGTGGGTCTTCTGACTTCGACTCCAAGTCTCGTAGGTGTCTTCTGGTCCAAGAAAAATCAACGTAAAGTTTTATTCCGTTTGGACTCCGTTTGATATTCCTTTTCTGCGAAACTCAAAAACAAGGAAAAAACAGAAACTGGCACTGGGCTCTAGGTTAATAAGTTAGTCCCAAAAATAATATAAAATAGCATATTAATGCATATAAAACATCCAAAATAGATAATATAATAGCATGGAACAATCAAAAATTATAGATATGTCGGAGACGTATCAAGCATCCCCAAGCTTAATTCCTGCTCGTCCTCGAGTAGGTAAATGATAAAACCGAATTTTTGATGTGGAATGCTACCTAACATATTTATCCTTGTAATTTTCTTTATTGTGCCATGAATTTTCCGTTCCATAAGATTCAAAAAAAAGTTTAATATTGACATAAAAACAATAATACTTCAAGCACACTAATAAAGCAATCATGTCTTCTCAAAATATCATGGCCAAAGAAAGTTGTCCCTACAAAATCATATAGTCTGGCTATGCTCCATCGTCATCACACAAAGTATTAAATCATGCACAACCCCGATGACAAGCCAAGCAATTGTTTAATACTTTTGATGTTCTCAAACTTTTTCAACTTTCACGCAATACATGAGCGTGAGCAATGGATATAGCACTATAGGTGGAATAGAATATGGTGGTTGTGGAGAAGTCAAAAAGAAGGAGATAGTCTCACATCAACTAGGCGTATCAATGGGCTATGGAGATGCCCATCAATAGATATCAATGTGAGTGAGTAGGGATTGCCATGCAACGGATGCACTAGAGCTATAAGTGTATGAAAGCTCAAAAAGAAACTAAGTGGGTGTGCATCCAACTCGCTTGCTCACGAAGACCTAGGGCACTTTGAGGAAGCCCATCATTGGAATATACAAGCCAAGTTATATAACGAAAATTCCCACTAGTATATGAAAGTGACAAAATAGGAGACTCTCTATCATGAAGATCATGGTGCTACTTTGAAGAACAAATGTGGAAAAAGGATAGTAGCATTGCCCCTTTTCTCTTTTCTCTCATTTTTTTATTTTGGGCTCTTTGGCCTCTTTTTCCCCACTTTTTCTCTTTTTTTTTCATCCAGAGTCTCATCCCGACTTGTGGGGGAATCATAGTCTCCATCATCCTTTCCTCACATGGGACAATGCTCTAATAATGATGATCATCACACTTTTATTTACTTACAACTCAAGAATTACAACACGTTACTTAGAACAAAAAATATGACTCTATATGTATGCCTCCGGCGGTGTACCAGGAGGTGCAATGATCAAGAGAGACATGTATAAAAAATATGAATGGTGGCTTTGCCACAAATACGATGTCAACTACATGATCATGCAAAGCAATATGACAATGATGAAGCGTGTCATAATAAATGGAACGGTAGAAGTTGCATGGCAATATATCTCGGAATGGCTATGGAAATGCCATAATAGGTAGGTATGGTGGCTGTTTTGAGGAAGGGTTATGGTGGGTGTAGTGCACCGGCGAAAGTTGCGCGGTACTAGAGAGGCTAGCAATGGTGGAAGGGTGAGAGTGCGTATAATCCATGGACTCAACATTAGTCATAAAGAACTCACATACTTATTGCAAAAGTCTATTAGCTGTCGAAACAAAGTACTACACGCATGCTCCTAGGGGGATAGATTGGTAGGAAAAGACCATCGCTTGTCCCCGACCGCCACTCATAAGGAAGACAACCAATAAATAAATCATGCTCCGACTTCATCACATAACGGTTCACCATACGTGCATGCTACGGGAATCACAAACTTTAACACAAGTATTTCTACCAATCCACAATTACTCACTAGTATGACTCTAATATCACCATCTTTATATCTCAAAACAATCATAAGGAATCAAACTTCTCATAGTATTCAATGCACTTTATATAAAAGTTTTTATTATATCCCTCTTGGATGCCCATCATATTAGGACTAAAATCATAACCAAAGAAAATTACCATGCTGTTTAGAGACTCTCAAAATAATATAAGTGAAGCAAGAGAGTTCAACAAATTCTACAAAATAAAGCCACCGCCGTGCTCTAAAAAGATATAAGTGAAGCACTAGAGCAAAATTGCCTAGCTCAAAAGATATAAGTGAAGCACATAGAGTATTCTAATAAATCACGATTCATGCGTGTCCCTCTCAATACAGCAAGGATGATTGTGGCAAACTAAAAAGCAAAGACTCATATCATACAAGACGCTCCAAGCAAAACACATATCATGTGGTGAATAAAAATATAGCCTCAAGTAAATTTACCGATAGATGAAGACGAAAGAGGGGATGCCTTCCGGGGCATCCCCAAGCTTAGGATCTTGGTTGTCCTTGAATATTACCTTGGTGTGCTTTGGGCATCCCCAAGCTTAGGATCTTTCCACTCCTTATTCCATAGTCCATCAAATCTTTACCCAAAACATGAAAACTTCACAACACAAAACTCAACAGAAAACTCATGAGATCCGTTAGTATAAGAAAATAAATCACCACTTTTTGGTACTGTTGTGAACTCATTCTTTATTTATATTGGTGTAATATCTACTGTATTCCAACTTCTCCATGGTTCATACCCCCCGATACTACCCATAGATTCATCAAAATAAGCAAACAACACATAGAAAACAGAATCTGTTAGAAACAGAATAGTCTGTGAAGATATGAATTGTTATAATACTTATGTAACTCCTAAAATTATGAAAAGTTAGGAAAACGTAGGAAATTTGTATATCAATCTTGTGTAAAACATTCAGGGTTTTTTCACGCTCCAGTGAATTTATACAATTCTGTGACTGGACGCAAAAGTTTCTGTTTTTCAGCAAGATCAAATCAACTATCACCGTAAGCCATCCCAAAGGTTTTACTTGGCACAAACACTAATTAAAACACCAAAACACAATTACTACAGAGGTAATAATGTGTATTCACAAGAAAAACAGAAAGGGAAAAATATTGGGTTGTCTCCCAACAAGCGCTTTTCTTTGAAGCCTTTTAGCTAGGCATTAATAATTCAATGATGCTCACATAAAAGATAATAATTGAAACACGAAGGGAGCATCATAAAACACGTGACAAACATATTTAAGTCTAACATAATTCCTATGCATAGGCATTTTATAAGCAAACAAATTATCAAGACAAGCAAACACTAGCATATGCAAGGAAGAAAAAAGAAACAATAGCAATCTCAACATAACGAGAGGTAATTTAGTAACATGAAACTTTCTACAACCATATTTTCCTCTCTCATAATAATTACATGTGGGATCATATTCAAATTCAACAATATATCTATCACATAACACATTTTCTAGATGATCCACATGCATGCAAAGTTGACACTCTTCCAAGATAGTGGGATTAACATTAACTAAAGTCATGACCTCTCCAAACCCACTTTTATCAAAAAATTCATAAGATTGATCATACTCCAAAGTAGTGGGATCATTATTACCTAGAGTTGACACTCTTCCAAACCCACTTTTAATATTATTGCAAACATATTCATCATGAGGCTTAAATAAATTTTCAAGATCATAAGAAAAATCACCCCAATCATGATCATTGCAACAAGTAGTGGACATAGCAAAATTAGCATCCCCAAGCTTAGGGTTTTGCATATTATTAGCACAATTGACATTAATAGAATTTATACTAATATCATTGTAATCATGCTTTTCATCCAAGGAGCTATCATGAATCACTTCATAAATTTCTTCTTTTAACACTTAATCCCAATTTTCAGATTCACGAATTTCAAGCAAAACTTCATAAAGATAATCTAGTGCACTCAACTCACTAGCAATTGGTTCATCATAATTGGATCTCTTAAAAAGATTAGCAAGTGGATGAGGATCCATAAACCTTTTGTTTTTGATTTGGAATAAAATACACAATTATGCCAAGCAAATGAGCAAACAAACCAAGTAAGACATAAGGGCAAAGGGAAAGACGAACGAAAGAAGGGCGAATAAAAAAGGCAAATCTTTTTGTATTCTTCTGAAAATCGTTTTAGAGGTGGGAGAGAGGAAAATGAGAGGCAAATGGCAAATAATGTAATGCAAGAGATGAGAGTTTATGATGGGTACTTGGTAGGCTTGATGTTGACCTTCCCCGGCAACGGCGCCAGAAATTCTTCCTGCTACTTCTTGAGCTTGCGTTGGTTTTTCCCTTGAAGAGGAAAGGGTGATGCAGCAAAGTAGAGATAAGTTTTTCCCTCAGTTAGAGAACCAAGGTATCAATCCAGTAGGAGGTACAAGCAAGTCCCCAATCTATGGACCTGCACAAAAATCAAACACTTGCACCCAACGCGATAAAGGGGTTGTCAATCCCTGCACGGTCAATTGCAAAGGTGAGATCTGATAGAGATAGTATATAAAATTACCAAAACGTAAAACAAAATAAAAGTAAATAAATTGCAGCAAGGTATTTTTGGTATTTTTGATATATAGATCTGAAAATATATGATGGAAAATAGACCAGGGGGCCATAGGTTTCACTAGAGGCTTCTCTCTTGAAGGCAAATAATACGGTGGGTGAACAAATTACTGTCGAGCAATTGATAGAAAAGCGCAAAGTTATGATGATATCCAAGGCAATGATTATGCATATAGGTGTGACGCCCCCGGCTTAATCGTGCACTAATCATACACGCAAATGCACACGATCAAGCCTAAGGACTCACTTGAAGGAATCACAACACAACTCTAAAACATAAATAAAGGCATACAAGCATTATATTACAAGCCAGGGCCTCGAGGGCTCGAATACATAAGCTTGATGTCAACAAGCATCAGCGGAAGCGTTAGATATCTGAGTACAGATATGAAACAGAAATAGATAAGCCTTTAGAAAGGCGGGGCAAAACAAAAGCTACGATCGAAAGGCACAGGCCTCCTGCCTGGGACCCTCCGAACCTACTCCTGGTCGGCTGGCTTGATCCAGTAGTAAGTGCCGTCTAGGCCCTCCTGGTAGTAAGCTCCTGCGGTGTCATCTGGCTCCTGAGCTCCATCATCTGAGGTAACATCAAAAGGGGTATGGGGGGAAAAAGAGGTAGCAAAGCAACCGTGAGTACTCATCCGAAGTACTCAGCAAGCAAGGATCTACACTACATATGCAACATTATGAAAGAAAGGCTGCATATGTGGGTGGACTGGGCTGCAGAAATGCCAGAATAGAGAGAAGACCTAGTCCTATCGAAGACTAGCATCTTCACGAAGCCACCATCTTGCAGCAATTAGAAGAGTACAGAAAAGCATTTTATTAAGCAAGCATGTTGAGGCAAAGCCTAAAGATCCTTCGTTGACTCCCTGTGAGAAAGCAATCCAGGAGCTTCAATTAATTAAACAAGTATCCATTTCAAGTAATAGATCTGGATACCAAACTGAGCGTCCTATTACCGTGGACACGGCTATTCGAATAGATCACTTCCCTGCAGGGGTGCACTACTGTTACCCAACACGCTCGATCACCTCTAGGTGGACACACTTGCTGGGTAATGCCCAGCCTCGGGAGATCGACACGAAGCAGCGCCCTACCTAGGCTCAGCAGAGAGGTCAACACGTCGGACTAACCTATGCACCCAGGGGTCTTGGGCCATCGCCCCGGGCGCTCCTGCGCGTTGCGAGACTGGCCGGGGAGCAGGCATGACACTGAACTCGTCAGTGAAGTATCTAGCCCAACCCCAACAATTAGCCCGCACGGTGAACTGTGACGTCTGATGAGCTTTCGGGAGAAACGTACGACGTAGAGGGCCCCATAAACCATTATCCCGTGTGGTGGTAGTGCGTATAGGGCACGACGACCTACTCAGATCAAATACCCAAATCCGTTAGGCGTATTTAATAATTCGTGGAGACTATCAGAGTTTCTGATGCTCCGCCACAATATCTCTCTCGGGTGCCCTCCTGGCAAGCCCGACTGCATAATTTCCCCGCGGGTACCCCTCAGGGTCGACCCGCCTGCGACAAAGGTCAAAGTAACCGTGTGGTCATAACATCAAGGGGGAAACCCCGAGGAATCACCCTCGGCGGTTTCCACTCGATGAAATCATCAAGGTGAATGTAGGAGGAATCACCCTCGAGGTTCACACTTGAGGGGTTGCATGACAAAGACGTATCGGGAGTGGTTAAGGAAGAATCACCCTCGATGACCACGACCGACCAGCTACACTGCAGAGTTATCATCAGGAGTGCGTTACGAGGTATCACCCTCGGCACTCAATAGTAACTATGGAGAGTCGTACAACAAAGGGGGGTGAAGTGAGGTGTCGGTCTTTGGTCGTCGATCACGTTGATCGAGTCGTCGATGATGAAGCAGAGGCAACAAGGACAAAGTGGGGGTCACTGATGGATCACTAACCAACCTATACTAAGCAGTTTAGGTTAAGCAGGTAGGTATCAATAAGCAGGTTACAAAAAGCAGGCTATGCATTAGGATAGGAGCAGTCAATTACAGTAGCAAAATCTAATACAAGCATGAGACAATGGAATGGGTGATATCGAATTGTTCAAGGGGGGGGGGGCTTGCCTGGAAGCTCTGCTGAGAGGGGCTGGTCGTTAGAAGGCTACTCGTCCGGAGCGTAGTCGTACTCTGCTGCGTCGGCGTTGGTCTCGGCATCTATCAAGAGAGAAGGAGGGAAAAATAATAATAAATTCACGGCAAAAATGCAAACAATATGCGTGACATGCCTAAATGATATGCAGAGGTGTTCTTCTACCTAACTAGATGATTTAGTTAATTTAGGAATTTATTTGGATTTATTTAATTAAAGTTGAGCACTATTCATTTATTGAAATCAGTCTAAAAGTTCCATGTTCAGGTAGTTAGGGGCATCTGACAGCAATACGAAGGGCGTATTCAAATTCGTCTCATCGTTCTGAGCAACTTTCATGTACAAAGTTTCTTCATCTGATAAACGGTTTAATTTATATTATTTTTAATTCAATTTTTATAATTAACAGAATTAAATTAATTATAAAATGTAATTATGATGTCAGCGTGTTATCAGCATGATGCCATCAGTCAACCGTCTGTTGACTGGGTCAACAGACGTGTGGGTCCCGTTGTCATTGACATAGACTAACTAAATTAGAGTTAATTAGATTAACTAAGTAATTAGGTTAATTCATTTTAATTAGATTAATTAAACATGATTAATTAACTTAATTAACACATTAATTAATTACTAATTTATTTATTTTAACATATATATATATATATATTCTAATTCGTTCTGGGCAGGGGCCCACTTGTCATAGGCCCTGGGGGGGCTTAACGGGCGCGGGGTGCGGGGCGCACGCCCAGGGGCGCGCGGGGCGGGCGGACCCGGCCGGCGGCAGGGAGGCAGAGGCCGAGCGGGACGGACCCGAACGGCACAACGGGGAAAGCGGCGAGCGACGGGGAGGTTCGATGGCAGCGGTGGTGGGCTTGACGGGTCGTCGGCGCGGGCGGTAGAAGCCAGCGGCGGTGGAGCAGAAGCGGGGCGCGACGAGGTTGGCGGGGCAGTAGGCGCGCGGCCAGAGCGAGGCGAGCCGCGGTGGGAGGGGGGGCTGGCGCAGGGACCAGGGCCGGCCTGGACAGAGCGGGCGGCGCGGACGTCGGTGGTGCTGGGCAGCAGCGGTGGAGGTGGTGGCGGGGGCCGCGCGGGCGGAGCCGGACGGGGACGAGCGGGCGCAGAGAGGAGAGGGGGTGACCGTGGGCAGCTCGGCGGCTAGGGGCGTAGGAAGCAGAGGGGGAGGAGAGGGGCGAGGCGCACGGGCAATGCAGGGGATCAGGCGGCGAGGCTCGACGGAGACCCTTGGGGAGGAGGTCGGGGATGGGACGGGTGACGACGGCCGTCGGTGACGAGGGCGACGTGGTGGGGGCGCTGAGGAGCGGCATTCGGCGACGAGGAGGTTGACGCGGTGGCAGCTCCGGCGAGGGGGTCCTCCAAGCGGCGGCGGGCGGAGTCGACGCCCCGATCCAGATCTGGATCGGGGAGGAGGGAAAGGATCGTGGGGGGGGAGGGGCGAGCGACGTGGGAGTGTGGGGGGAAGTGGGGGCGACGGGGGATTAGGGTTTCCCCCTGGGTGGGGGTTATGGAGGGTGGAGTGGGCGCCGGCTGGGCCGGCCTGGCTAGCCCAGTGGCCAGCCGGGCCGAGGCCCAGCGAGGGGGGGTCTCTCTTCTTTTCCTTATTTTCTTTTACTTTTTCTTATTTTGCAAATTGTTTAGCCACTAAACTACTTTTACAAAATAAGTGACCTAGCTCATAAATTGCAGTGCATTAGTACCTATCACCAAAAACTAGTTTGGGTAAAATATAATTTCATATTTAACTTAGATTAAACAAAAAGTTATTAAATGTTGCTGTTAGCCACTGTTTGAGGTTGTTAGGGACACTTAACCAAGCCCATTAATGTTGGTTACAATTTTATAATTGCCTTTGAATTATTTGCTATTTAATGAACATTTTAGTTTCCAAATTGGAACAACTTTTATTTTCACTTTAAATTAATTTGAAATTTGAATTAGGAGTTTGAAATGCAATATGATGCAAATGATGACTAGGCACTGTTAAACTTGCTGACATGGCATTAACTAAGGGTGATCACTGTGGTTAATTACATGGGGTGTTACAATAGGCATCACGTCCGTGTCAAGTAGACCGAAACGATTCTGCATCTACTACTATTACTCTACACATCGACCGCTATCCAGCATGCATCTAGAGTATTAAGTTCATAAAGAACGAAGTAACGCCTTAAGTAAGATGACATGATGTAGAGTGATAAACTCAAGCAATATGATGAAAACCCCATCTTTTTATCCTTGATGGCAACAATACAATACATGCCTCGCTACCCCTACTATGTCACTGGGTGAGGACACCACAAGATTGAACCCAAAACTAAGCACCTCTCCCATTGCAAGAAATACCAATCTAGTTGGCCAAACCAAACCGATAATTCAAAGAGAAATACAAAGATATCAAATCATGCATATAAGAATTCAGAGAAGATTCAAATAATATTCATAGATAATCTGATCATAAATCCACAATTCATCGGATCTCGACAAACACACCGCAAAAGAATATTACATCGGATAAATTTCCAAGAACATCGAGGAGAACATGGTATTGAGAATCAAAGAGAGAGAATAAGCCATCTAGCTACTAGCTACGGACCCGTAGGTCTGAGGTAAACTACTCACGCTTCATCGGAGAGGCAATAGGGTTGATGTAGATACCCTCCGTGATCGAACCCCCCTCCGGTAGATCACCGGAAAAGGCCCCAAGATGGGATCTCACGGGATCAGAAGGTTGCGGCGGTGGAAAAGTATTTTCGTGGGTCTCTCCTAGGATTTTGGAATATATGTGAATATATAGGACGAAGAAGTAGGTCGGTGGACTCCCGAGGGGGCCACAAGCCAGGGGGCGTGCACCTACGGCTTGTCGTTGCCTCGTGGGTCTTCTGACTTCGACTCCAAGTCTCGCAGGTGTCTTCTGGTCTAAGAAAAGTCATCGTAAAGTTTTATTCCGTTTGGACTCCGTTTGATATTCCTTTTCTGCGAAACTCAAAAACAAGGAAAAAAATAGAAACTAGCACTGGGCTCTAGGTTAATAAGTTAGTCCCCAAAAAATATATAAAATAGCATATTAATGCATATAAAACATCCAAAACAGATAATATAATAGCATGGAACAATAAAAAATTATAGATACATTGGAGACGTATCGGTTATATGATCCAATTATATTAGCATTGTTGAGAGATTGCACTAGCGAAAGTACGGACCCTAGGCCTTGTTTCTAAGCATTGCAATACCGTTTGTGCTCACCTTTGTTACTTGTTACCTTGTTGTTTTTTATTGTTACTATTACAGAAATCAATATCTACTATCATTACTACACTTGTATCACCATCTCTTCGCCGAACTAGTGCACCTATACAATTTACCATTGTATTTGGTGTGTTGGGGACACAAGAGACTTTTTGTTATTTGGTTGCAGAGTTGTTTGAGAGAGACCATCTTCATCCTACACCTCCCACGGATTGATAAACCTTAGGTCATCCACTTGAGGGAAAAATTGCTACTGTCCTACAAAACTCTGCGCTTGGAGGCCCAACACTAGTCTACAAGAACAAGTTGTGTAGTAGACATCAAGCTCTTTTCTGGCGCCGTTGCCGGGGAGGTGAGTGCTTGAAGGTATATCTTTAGATCTTGCAATCAAATCTTTTAATTTCTTGTTTTATCACTAGTTTGGTTTATAAAAGAAAACTACAAAAAAATGGAATTGAGGTGGCCTCATATTGTTCATCTTTATCATGTCTTTCTTGAAAATGATGGATCAGAAAATTGTGCTCAATTGATAGAAGAAGAATTTAATAAAATGTTTGGCATAAAATCTTTGAATGATGAGCATGATTGCAATGTTGCTAGTATGAATTATTTGAATATCCATGATGCTAGTGATATGCAATAAACTTGGGGATGCTATGTTTGATGAAGATGATATTTTTAGTCCCCCAAGTTTTGATGAGCAAATTTATTATGATGATTGCATGCCTCCTATTTATGATGATTATACTGATGAAAGTGGGTTTGGAAGAGTGTCAACTCTAGGTAATGATCCCACTATTTTGGAGGGTGTTTAATCTTATTGTGATAATTATGAAAGTGTATTTGGAGAGGTCATGACTTTATTTAGTGATGAATCCACTATTTCGGAAGAGGTTTCAATTGATTATGACAACAAAGTTGCTATCTATGATGATTATGGTGATGACATGTATGCTATAAAGAATAATGATAACCATGAAACTTGTCATCATAATTTTAATTCTCAATTTGATTATGCCAATCAAGTATCTCATGATAGTTATTTTGTTGAGTTTGCTCCCACTATTATGAATGAGAATAAATTTGCTTATGTGGAGAGTAATAAAATTTCTATGCTTGTGGATCATGAAAGGAATGATTTATGTGAAAGTTATATTGTTGAATTCATTCATGATGCTACTAAAAATTATTATGAGAGAGGAATATATGCTTTTACATATCTCAATAATATCAAGTTTCCTCTCTATGTGTTGAAAGTTTTGAAGTATTACTTGTTTTGCCTTCCTATGCTAGTTGATTCTTGCTCCCATAATTGTTTGCTCACAAAATCCCTATGCATAGGAAGTGGGTGAGTATTAAATGTGCTTGCCATGTGATTCATGATGCTCTCTTTGTGTTTCAATTCTTTACTTTTATGCGAGCATCATTGAAATCATCATGCCTAGCTAAAAAGGCATTAAAGAAAAGCGCTTGTTGGGAGACAACCCAACATTTACCCCTACTATTTTTGTGTGTTCACATGATTAGGCTACTGTAGTAATCATGTTTTATAGCTTTTATTTCAATAAAGTGCCAAGTAAAGCCTTTGGGATAGTGTGGATGATAGTTGACTTGATTCTGTGCAAAAACAGAAACTTTTGCACTCAGTCCAGGAATTTTTAAAATTCATTGGAAGGTGATTTTGATCTTAATTTTTTAAAGATTATTGATATACAAATTCCCTACATTGTCCTAATTTTTCAGAATTTTTGGAATAGTAGAATTATGGTCATTGTTCAGATTACTACAGACTTTCTGTTTTTGACAGATTCTGTTTTCAATGCATCTAGTTTCTATGGCTTATATTGGTCAATATAAATTGTAGAAATGATAGGGTACAGTAGGAATTGTGTGATAACAATTATGAATCTTGTCTTGACAGTACCAAATTGAATGATTTGCTCTTTGTCATACTAACCTATCTCACGAAGTTCCGTTAAGTTTTGTGTGATTGAAGTTATCAAGTTTCGGGTGAGATATCGAAATGAGGAGAATAAGGAGTGACAAGACCCTAAGATTGGGTATGCCGAAGGCACCCCCAAGGTAATATTCAAGGAAGATCCAAGCAACCAAGCTTGGGGATGCCCCGGAAGGCATCTCCTCTTTCGTCTCCAACATTATCGGTAACCTCATTGGAGCTATATTTTTATTCGTCACATGATATGTGTTTTCCTTGGAGCTTTATTTTATTTTATTAGGATTTGCTTTCTGTTATTTATAATAATGTTTTGCATCTTTCATTCCAATAAAAATGTCAAGTATAGCCTTTACCATGCTTATTTTGCAAGTCTATATGTGGCTGTTTGAAAACAGAAAGTTGCACGCTAGTGTGTGAATTCTTGAGAAAAGTCAGAATGTGATAAAGTGTTGAAATTTTGTGCACAATAAGATATGATAAATTTTATACAGTGTGGTAATTTTTTATAATTTTTTGAGTTAAATAAGTATGGATACTTCTTCATCCATTACAGACTGTCCTATTTTGACAGATTGCTGTTATGATTGCATGTGTTTGCTTGTTTAATGATTCTATTTGAGGATAGGAGTATTAAATATGCAGAGGCATTTAGTATGAAATGTTAAATAATAATTTTAGTGATTTGCTACAGTATAGAATGATAAGGTTTTGCATTGATTTATACTAACTTATCTCACGAGTTCTTGTTGAGTTTTGTGTGGATGAAGTTTTTAAGATTTAGGGAAACCGTGATATAAAAGGAATTGAGGAGACACAAAAGCTCAAGCTTGGGGATGCCCAAGGCATCCCAAATTAATATTTCAATAAGTCTCAAGCATCTAAGCTTGGGGATGCCCCGGTAGGCATCCCACCTTTCTTCATCAACAATTATCGGTTAGCCTCGGTTGAGCCTAAGTTTTTGCTTCTTCACATGATGTGTGATATTTTTGGAATGTCATTTTATTTTGCTTTGCTTGTTGTTTTAATAAAATACTTAGATCTGAAAGTTTTTTAAATAAGAGAGAGTCCTCACATAGCTACCTATTTACTTAACTACTCTTTTGATCTTTACTTATATCTTTTTGGAGTAGTTTGTCATTTACTCTCATGCTTCACTTAGATTATTTTGAGAGTTGAAAATTTTGAAGAAATACTTATGCTCTTGTGCTTCACTTAAATTTATTTGAGAGCTTGTTAGTAGCAATGGTAATATATAAACTTAGTCCCAAATTAATGGATATTCAAGAGGGATATAATAAAAACTTTCATGAAGATTATTGGATATGATAAGTTTGATTCCTTGCAATAGTTTCACGATATGGAGATAATAATATGTGAGTCATGTTGGTGAGTAATTATGCTTTAGTAAGAATACTGGTGTTAAGGTTTGTGATTCCCTATGCAAGCATGAAAGTCAATAGTTATGCAATGAAGTTACATCCTACTTGTGGTGCATTATTCGGTGTTAGTTATGTTTAATGCTCTTTTATGATCGTTTTTGTTTTCTGGTTGGTCGCTTCTCAATCTATTTGCTAGCCTCCATTTGTACTAAGTGGGAATACTACTTGTGCATCCAAATTCTTAAACCCAAAGTTGTGCCAAAATGAGTCCACCATACCTACATATATGCGGTATTTCCATGCCGTTCCAAGTAAATTTGTATGTGTCAACTCTAATTTTCAAATTGAATTTCCTTTTTGTGTGCCCGTACCGCTCATGAAGCGGCAGGGGGTGGCCAATATTTTTCCATGCTAGATGTGTTATTCTCAAGATGAGTGTTTATTCACTTGTCATTGCACGAGAGTGTGGCGGTAATAGGGATGCCCAGTCCCGAAATGAAAAAGAAATTTATTTTATGTTGTCAAATAATAAGTTTCTTGGAAAGTGTTGGTATGGAAGGCACCCATGGATACGACTAGCCATGGATTGTCAAAGAATGGTGAAAAAAGGAATAAACTTTATTTTATGTTTGGGAACCGCCTATTATGTATCTAGCATGGAAAGTATTGGGAATTCTCGGTCGTTTTCGTTGACAGGAAAAGCATGCCTCTCAAAACAATTTTATCTCTCAATTTAAGCTTTGAGCTTTGGCACCTCTACAAATCTCTGCTTCCCTCTGCGAAGGGCCTATCTATTTACTTTATGCAATTTTTATTTTTATTGAGTCTCCATCTTCTCTTATAAAGCACCAACTAGGGTACACTATTGTCATACTTGTACATTGGGCATAGTTAATATTCGAGTGTGTTTCATGAATGGATCAATGATTGAGCTTAATGGGCTAGGGATAGCTTTCTTTAGTGTTGATATTTTGAAAAACATGGTTGCTTGTTGATATGCTTGAGTATTGATGTCCTCATGTCAAATTATAGACTATTGCTTTGAATCATTAAAGTCCAAATGTCCATGCTACAAAAGAAAGAGTATATGATGAATATGATAGGTAGCATTCCAGAACAAAAAATCTGTTTTCAATTGCTACTTTGTCGTGGTGAGTTTTATGAGAAAGAATTGTTGTTATGATGCTAGGAAAAGTGATTGAAATTTTCATTGATCACACTTATGCACTATGCTAGCATTCACACTTCATAAATTATTTCTTTTATCATTTACCTACTCGAGGATGAGTAGGAATTAAGCTTGGGGATGCTGATACGTCTCCAATATATCTATAATTTATGAAGTATTCATGCCATGTTTACAACAATTTTATATGGTTTTGGTATGACTTGAATGGAACTAACCCGGACTGACGCTCTTTTCAGCAGAACTACCATGGTGTTGTTTTTTTGTGCAGAAATCAAAGTTCTCCAAATGCAGCGAAACTTTTTGATGATTTTTTTTGGAAGAAAAGAGGCACTAGAAGCTTCGTGGGAGGGCCAGGTAGGGCTGGCTTGCCCTGGTATCTTGTGGGCTACTGCTACGTCTTGAGCTTGCATTGATTTTTTCCTTTAAGTGGAAAGGGTGATGCAGCAAAGTAGAGATAAGAATTTCCCTCAGTTAAGAACCAAGGTATCAATCCAGTATGAGGCACAAGCAAGTCTCCAATCTATGCACCTACACAAACTAACAAACACTTGCACACAACGTGAAAAAGGGGTTGTCAATCCCTTCACGGTCATGAACAAGAGTGAGATCTAAAAGAGATAGGTATAAAAGATAAATAAAAGGGCAAACTAAAATAAATATAAATAAATTGCAACAAGGTATTTTTGGGTTTTTTGGTTTATAGATCTGAAAATATATGATGGAAAATAGACCCGGGGGCCATAGGTTTCACTAGAGGCTTCTCTCTTGAAGTTAGCATACGGTGGGTAAACAAATTACTATTGAGCAATTGATAGAAAAGCGCAAAGTTATGACGATATCTAAGGCAATGATCATGAATATAGGCATCACGTCTGTGATAAGTAGACCAAAACAATTCTGCATCTACTACTATTACTCAATACGTCGACCGACTCCTGCCTGCATCTAGAGTATTAAGTTCATAAGAACAGAGCAACGCTTTAAGTAAGATGACATGATGTAGAGGGATAAACTCAAGCAATATGACATAAACCCCAACTTTTTATCCTCGATGGCAACAATACAATACGTGCCTCGCTATCCCTTTTGTCACTGGGTGAGGACACCACAAGATTGAACCCAAAACTAAGCACCTCTCCCATTGCAAGAAAAACCAATCTAGTTGGCCAAACCAAACCGACAGTTCGAAGAGAAATACAAAGATATCTTAATCATGCATAAAAGAGTTCAGAGAAGACTCAAATAATATTCATAGATAATCTGATCATAAATCCACAATTCATCGGATCTCCACAAACGCACCGCAAAAAAGTATTACATCGAAAAGATCTCCAAGAACACTGAGGAGAACATTGTATTGAAGATCAAAGAGAGAGAAGAAGCCATCTAGCTACTAGCTATGGACCCGTAGGTCTGTGGTAAACTACTCATGCATCATCGGAAGGGCAGCAAGGTTGATGTAGAGGCCCTCCGTGATCGAATCCCCCTCCAGCAGATCGCCGGAAAAGGGCCCAAGATGGGATCTCACGGGAACAGAGGCTTGCGGCGGCGGAAAAGTATTTTGGTGAACGCTTATGATGTTTGGGGAATATTTTGGAATTTATAGAGGTGGAACTAGGGTTAGAGGACCTCCGAGGGGCCCACAAGCCAGGCCCCCCCTGGGGCGCGCCCTGCAGGCTTGTGGCCTCCTCGGGACTCCTCTGACCCTCTCTCCAAGTTACGTAGGTGTCTTCTGGTCCAAGAAAAATCATCGCAAAAGTTTTATTCCGTTTGGACTCTGTTTGATATTCCTTTTCTGTAAAACTCAAAAAGAAGGAAAAAAACAAAAACTGGCACTGGGCTCTAGGTTAATAGGTTAGTCCCAAAAATAATATAAAATAGCATATTAATGCATATAAAGCATCCAAAACAGATAATATAATAGCATGGAACAATAAAAAATTATAGATACGTTGGAGACGTATCAAGCATCCCCAAGCTTAATTCCTGCTCGTCCTCGAGTAGGTAAATGACAAAAACAGAATTTTTGATGTGGAATGCTACCTAACATATTTATCAATGCAATCTTTTATTATGCCATGAATATTCAGATCCATAAGATTCAAAACAAAAGTTTAATATTGACATAAAAACAATAATACTTCAAGCATACTAATAAAGCAATCGTGTCTTCTCAAAATAACATGGCTAAAGAAAGTAATCCCTACAAAATCATATAGTCTGGCTATGCTTCATCTTCATCACACAAAGTATTTCATCATGCACAACCCCGATGACAAGCCAAGCAATTGTTTCATACTTTTGATGTTCCCAAACCTTTTCAACTTTCACGCAATACATGAGCATGAGCCATGGATATAGCACTATAGGTGGAATAGAATATGGTGGTTGTGGAGAAGACAAAAAGAAGGAGAAAGTCTCACATCAACTAGGCAAATTAATGGGCTATGGAGATGCCCATCAATTGATATCGATGCAAGTGAGTAGGGATTTCCATGCAACAGATGCACTAGACCTATAAGTGTATGAAAGCTCAAAAAGAAACTAAGTGGGTGTGCATCCAACTTGCTTGCTCACGAAGACCTAGGGCAATTTGAGGAAGCCCATCATTGGAATATACAAGCCAAGTTCTATAATGAAAAATTCCCACTAGTATATGAAAGTGACAAAAATAGGAGACTCTCTATCATGAAGATCATGGTGCTACTTTGAAGCACAAGTGTGGAAAAAGGATAGTAACATTGTCCCTTCTCTCATTTCTCTCTTTTTTTGGGCTTCTTTGGCCTCTTTTATTTTTTTATAAAGTCCGGAGACTCATCCCAACTTGTGAGAGAATCATAGCTTCCATCATCCTTTCCTCACATGGGACAATGCTCTAATAATGATGATCATCACACTTTTATTTACTTACAACTCAAGAATTACAACTCGATACTAGAACAAGATATGACTCTATATGAATGCATCTGGCGGTGTACTGATACGTCTCCAATGTATCTATAATTTTTGCTTGTTCCATGCTGTTATATTATCATTCTTGGATGTTTTACAATCATTTTATAGCAACTTTATATCATTTTTTGGGACTACCTATTGACATAGTGCCCAGTGCTAGTTGCTGCTTATTGCTTGTTTTTTTACGTCACAGAATATCAGTACCAAACGGAGTCCAAACGTAGCAAAAAAATTTGGAGAATTTTTTTGGACCAGAAGACACAAGATGGGCCAAAGAAGTACCAGAGGGGAGGCCCGAGGGGAGCACAACCCCCCAGGGCACACCTGGGACAACCCCCAGGGCGTGCCCAGGAGCCCAGGCGCGCCCTGGTGGGTTGCGCCGATCTCGGTGGCCTCCCGCACCGCCTCTTCACCCTATAAATCCCCAAATATTCCAGAAACCCTTGGGGAGTCGATGAAACACAATTCCAGCCGCCGCAAGTTCCAGAACCACGAGATCCAATCTAGACACCATCACGGAGGGGTTCATCATCTTCATTGGTGCCTCTTCAATGATGCGTGAGTAGTTCATCATAGACCTACGGGTCCGTAGGCAGTAGCTAGATGGCTTCCTCTCTCTTTTTGATTCTCAATACAATGGTCTCTTGGAGATCTATTTGATGTAACTCTTTTTTGCGGTGTGTTTGTTGGGATCCGATGAACTTTGAGTTTATGATCAGATCTATATCCATGAATATTATTTGAGTCTTCTTTTGATCTCTTATATGCATGATTATTTATAGCCTCGTATTTCTTCTTCGAATCTTTGGTTTAGTTAGGCTAACTTGATCGATTTTTCTTGCCATGGGAAGAGGTGCTTTGTGATGGGTTCGATCGTGCGATGTTCTTTCCCAGTGATAGAAGGGGCAGCAAGACACGTATGTATCATTGCTATTAAGGATAACAAGATGGGGGCTATTCCTACATGAATAGATCTCGTCTACGTCATGTCATCATTCTTATTGCATTACTCTGTTTCTCCATGAACTTAATACACTAGATGCATGCTGGATAGCGGTCGATGTGTGGAGTAATAGTAGTAGATGCAGGCAGGAGTCGATCTACTAATATTGGATGTGATGCCTATATATTGATCATTTCCTTGGATATCGTCATAATTATTCGATCTTCTATCAATTTCCCAACAGTAATTTGTTTACCCACCATGCGCTATTTTCTCGAAAGAAGCCACTAGTGAAATCTACGGCCCCGGGGTCTATTCTTTATCATATTTGCTTTGAGATCTATTTTTATTCGCTTTTATTTTCAGATCTATTATTCCAAAAACCCAAAAATACCTTGCTACACTTTTTTATTACTTATTTTATTTCGCATTTTATCGAGAGCTATTTATCAAATCTACACAATTTTTATCCCATTCAACTTGACAATTTCTGGCACCGTTACTCGTAGAGGGATTGACTGAAGGAAATATGCCCTAGAGGCAATAATAAAGTTGTTATTTTATATTTCCTTGTTCATGATAAAGGTTTATTATTCATGCTAGAATTGTACTGATCGGAAACTTAAATACATGTGTGAATACATAAACAAATACCATGTCCCTAGTAAGCGTCTACTAGACTGGCTTGTTGATCAAAGATGGTTAAGGTTTCCTAATCATAGAGATGTGTTGTCATTTGATAACGGGATCACATCATTAGGAGAATGATGTGATGGACAAGACCCATCCGTTAGCTTAGCATGATGATCGTTCAGTTTTATTGCTATTGCTTTCTTCATGTCAAATACATATTCCTTCGACTATGAGATTATGCAACTCCCGGATACCGGAGGAATGCCTTGTGTGCTATCAAACGTCACAACGTGGTGATTATAAAGATGCTCTACAGGTATCTCCAAAGATGTTTGTTGAGTTGGCATAGATCGTGATTAGGATTTGTCACTCCGAGTATCGGAGAGGTATCTCTGGGCCCTCTCGGTAATACACATCATAAGCTTGCAAGCAAACGACTAAGGAGTTAGTCACGAGGTGATGTATTACAGAATGAGTAAAGAGACTTGCCAGTAACGAGATTGAACTAGGTATGAAGATACCGACGATCGAATCTCGGGCAAGTAACATACCGATAGACATAGGGAATTACGTATGTTGTCATAACGGTTCGACCGATAAAGATCTTCGTAGAATATGTGGGAGCCAATATGGACATCCAGGTTCCGCTATTGGTTATTGACCGGAGAGGTGTCTCGGTCATGTCTACATAGTTCTCGAACCCGTAGGGTCCGCACGCTTAACGTTCGATGACAATATAGTATTATATGAGTTATGTGATTTGGTGACCGGATGTTGTTCGGAGTCCCAGATGAGATCACAGACATGATGAGGAGTCTCGAAATGGTCGAGAGGTAAAGATTCATATATAGGACGATAGTATTCGGACACAGGAAGTGTTTCGGGGGGTACCGGGTACTTATCGGGTCACCGGAAGGGGTTCCGGGCACCCCCGGCAAAAGGTTATGGGCCTTATGGGCCAAGAGAGGAAACGCACCAGCCACAAGGGGCTGGTGTGCCCCCCATAGCAGGCCGGCCTAAGGAGGAGAAGGAAAGGGGGAAGGGAAAGGAAAGTGTGGACTAGGATTCCCACTTCCTTCCCTCTCCCCCCTCTTTCCTTCCCCCTTGGGAATACATGGCAAGGGGGGGGGGGGGGGGGGGGGGGCGGCCAGGGCAGGAGCCCTAGGGCCGGCCGGCCACCTATGTGGTGCGCTAGGCTGCCTCCCCTCCCCCTCCCACCTATATATATGTGGGAGGGGGGCACCTAGCACAACCCAGATCAATTGTTAGCCGTGTGCGGCGCCCCCCTCCACCGTTTACACCCCGGTCATATTTTCGTAGTGCTTAGGCGAAGCCCTGCAGAGATCACTTCACCATCACCGTCTCCACGCCGTCGTGTTGACGGAACTCATCTACTACCTCACCGTCTTGCTGGATCAAGAAGGCGGAGGACGTCACCGAGCTGAACGTGTGCTGAACGCGGAGGTGCCGTACGTTCAGTACTAGATCGGTTGGATCGCGAAGAAAGTTTGACTACATCAACTGCGTTGTGAAACGCTTCCGCTTACGGTCTACGAGGGTACGTAGACACACTCTCCCCTCTCGTTTCTGTGCATCTCCTTGATAGATCTTGCGTGTGCGTAGAATTTTTTTTGTTTTCCATGCAACGTTTCCCAACAGTGGCATCCGAGACTGGTTTATGCGTAGATGATATGCACGAGTAGAACACAAAGAGTTGTGGGCGGTGATAGTCATACTGCTTACCACCAACGTCTTATTTTGATTTGGCGGTATTGTGGGATGAAGCGGCCCGGACCAACCTTACATGTCCACGCACATGAGACCTGTTCCACCGACAGACATGCAACTAGTTTTGCATAAAGGTGGCTGGCGGGTGTCTGTTGCTCCTAATTTAGTTGAATCGAATTTGACAGTGGTCAGTCCTTGAAGAAGGTTAAAACAGCAAACTTGATGAATCACCGTTGTGGTTTTTGCCGTAGGTAAGAACGGTTTTGCTAGAAGCCCGCAGCAGCCACGTAAAACTTGCAACAACAAAGTAGAGGACGTCTAACTTGTTTTTGCAGGGCATGTTGTGATGTGATATGGTCAAGACATGATGTGATATTTGTTATTGTATGAGATGACCATGTTTTGTAAGTTATCGGCAACCGACAGGAGCCTTATGGTTGTCTCTTTATTGTATGAAATGCAAACGCCTTGTAATTGCTTTACTTTATCACTATGCATTAGCGATAGTTGTAGAAGCAATAGTTCGCAAGGCAACCACGACGCAACGAAGGAGATCAAGGTGTCGAGCCGGTGACGATGGAGATCATGACGACGCTTTAGAGATGGAGATCAAAAGCACAAGATGATAATGGCCATATCATGTCACATATTTTGATTGCATGTAATGTTTATCCTTTATGCATCTTATTTTGCTTAGAACGGCGGTAGCATTATAAGATGATCCCTTCACTAAATTTCAAGATAAAAGTGTTCTCCCCGAGTATGCACCGTTGCTAAAGTTCGTCGTTTTGAAGCACCTCGTGATGATTGGGTGTGATAGACTCTACGTTCACATACAATGGGTGTAAGACAGTTTTGCACATGCAGAATACTTGGGTTAAACTTGACGATCCTAGCATGTACAGACATGGTCTCGGAACACTGGAGACTAAAAGGTCGAACGTGAGTCATATAGTAGACATGATCAACATAGAGATGTTCACCATTGATGACTACCCCATCTCACGTGATGATCAGATTTGGGTTAGTTGATTTGGATCACGTATCACTTAGATAACTTGAGGGATGTTTATTTAAGTGGGAGTTCTCAAGTAATTTGATTAATTGAACTTAATTTATCATGAACTTAGTCTTATAGTTTTGCATATCTATGTTGTAGATCAATGGCCCGAGCTACCGTTCCCCTGATTTTTAATGTGTTCCTAGAGAAAGCTAAGTTGAAAGATGATGGTAGCAACTACACGGACTGGGTCCGTAACTTGAGGATTATCCTCATTGCTGCACAGAAGAATTATGTCCTTGATGCATCGCTAGCTGAAAGGCCTGCTGCAGGAGCTGAAGCTGATGTTATGAACGTCTGGCAAGCTCGATCTGATGACTACTCAATAGTTCAGTGTGCCATGCTTTACGGCTTAGAACCGGGACTTCAAAGACGTTTTGAACGTCATGGAGCATATGAGATGTTCCAGGAGTTGAAGTTAATATTTCAAGCAAATGCCCGGGTTGAGAGATATGAAGTCTCCAACAAGTTCTATAGCTGCAAGATGGAGGAGAACAGTTCTGTCAGTGAACACATACTTAGAATGTCTGGGTATTATAATCACTTGACTCAGCTGGGAGTTGATCTTCCAGTTGATTGTGTTATTGATAGAGTTCTTCAATCACTGCCATCAAGCTACAAAGGCTTCGTGATGAACTATAATATGCAAGGGATGAACAAAACAATTCCCGAGCTCTTCGTAATGCTTAAGGCCGTGGAGGTAGAAATTAAGAAGGAGCATCAAGTGTTGATGGTTAACAAGACCACTAGTTTCAAGAAAAAGGGCAAGGGAAAGAAAGGGAACTTCAAGAAGAATGGCAAGTAAGTTGCCACTCCCGAGAAGAAACCCAAAGCTGGACCCAAGCCTGAAACTGAGTGCTTCTACTGCAAAGGGAGTGGTCACTGGAAGCGGAACTGCCCCAAGTATTTGGCGGACAAGAAGGATGGCAAAGTGAACAAAGGTATATTTGATATACATGTAATTGATGTGTTACTTACTAATGCTCGTAGTAGCGCCTGGGTATTTGATACTGGTTCGGTTGCTCATATTTGTAACTCGAAACAGGGGCTGCGGAATAAACGAAGATTGGCTAAGGACGAGGTGACGATGCGCGTCGGAAATGGTTCCAAGGTCGATGTGATCGCCGTCGGCACGCTACCTCTACATCTACCTTGATTAGTTTTAGACCTCAATAATTGTTATTTGGTGCCCGCGTTGAGCATGCACATTATATCTGGATCTTGTTTATTGCGAGACGGTTATTCATTTAAGTCAGAGAATACTGGTTGTTCTATTTATATGAATAATATCTTTTATGGTCATGCACCCTTGAAGAGTGGTCTATTCTTGTTGAATCTCGATTGTAGTACACATATTCATAATATTGATGCCAAAAGATGCAAAGTTGATAATGATAGTGCAACATATTTGTGGCACTGCCGTTTAGGTCATATTGGTGTAAAGCACATGAAGAAACTCCATGCAGATGGGCTTTTGGAATCACTTGATTATGAATCATTTGATACTTGCGTACCATGCCTCATGGGCAAGATGACTAAAACTCCATTCTCCGGAACAATGGAGTGAGCTAACGACTTATTGGAAATAATACATACCGATGTATGCGGTCCAATGAGTATTGAAGCACGCGGCGGGTATTGTTATTTTCTGACCTTCACAGATGAGTTGAGTAGATATGGTGTTGGGGAACGTAGCATGCAATTTCAAAAAAAATTCCTACGCTCACGCAAGATCTATCTAGGAGATGCATAGCAACGAGAGGGGGAGAGTGTGTCCACGTACCCTCGTAGACCGAAAGCGGAAGCGTTTGTTAACGCGGTTGATGTAGTCGAACTTCTTCTAGTTCCGACCGATCAAGCACCGAACGTACGGCACCTCCGAGTTCTGCACATGTTCAGCACTCTTGATCCAGCAAAGTGTCGAGGGAGAGTTCCGTCAGCACGACAGCGTGGTGGCGGTGATGGTGAAGTGATCCACGCAGGGCTTTGCCTAAGCACTACATGAATATGACCGGAGGCGTAAACTGTGGAGGGGGGCGCCGCACACGGCTAACAATTGTTGGTGTGTGTTCTAGGCGCCTCCCCCTTCATATATATAGGTGGGAGGGAGAGGGAGCAGCCAAGGGGGTGCCCAAGTAGGAGGAATCCTACTTGGGCCCCTAGTCCAATTCGGCCCCCCCCTTCCATAAGTGTCGGAGGGGGAAGGAAAGAGAAGGGGGGGAGAAGGAAAGGGGGAGGCCGAATCCTTGCCTTTCCTTCTCCTTTCCCCTCCTTCCTTCTCCTCCTATTTCGGCCTATATGGGGGGCGCACCAGCCCACCAGGGGCTGGTCTGTCCCTCTCTTGGCCCATAAGGCCCATATCTTTGCCGGGGGTGCCCGGAACCCCTTTCCGGTGACCCGATATGTACCCGGTACCATCGGAACACTTCCGGTGTCCGAATATCATCGTCCTATATATGGATCTTTACCTCTCAACCATTTCGAGACTACTCGTCATGTCCGCGATCTCATCCGGGACTCCGAACAACATTTGGTCACCAAATCACATAACTCATATAATATAAAATCGTCATCGAATGTTAAGCGTGCGGACCCTACGGGTTCGAGAACTATGTAGACATGACCGAGACACTTCTCCGGTCAATAACCAACAGCGGAACCTGGATGCTCATATTGGTTCCATAATATTCTACGAAGATCTTTATCGGTCGTACCGTAATGACAACATACGTTATTCCCTTTGTCATCAGTATGTTACTTGCCCGAGATTCGATCATCGGTATCTTCATACCTAGTTCAATCTTGTTACTGGCAAGTCTCTTTACTCATTCCGTACTACATCATCCCGTAACTAACTCATTAGTCACATTGCTTGCAAGGCTTCTTATGATGTGTATTATCGAGAGGGCCCAGAGATACCTCTCCGATACTCGGAGTGACAAATCCTAATCTCGATCTATGCCAACCCAACAGACACCTTCGGAGATACCTATGGAGCATCTTTATAATCACCCAGTTACGTTGTGACGTTTGATAGCACACAAGGCATTCCTCCGGTATCCGGGAGTTGCATAATCTCATAGTCGAAGGAATATGTATTTAACATGAAGAAAGCAGTAGTAATAAAACTGAACGATCATTATGCTAAGCTAACGAATGGGTCATGTCCATCACATCATTCTCCTAATGATGTGATCCCGTTCATCAACTGACAACACATGTCTATGGTTAGGAAACTTAACTATCTTTGATTAATGAGCTAGTCTAGTAGAGGCTTACTAGGGACTCGGTGTTTTGTCTATGTATCCACACATATATCATGTTTCCGGTTAATACAATTCTAGCATGAATAATAAACATTTATCATGATATAAGGAAATACAAAATAACAACTTTATTATTGCTTCTAGGGCATATTTCCTTCAGTCTCCCACTTGCACTAGAGTCAATAATCTAGTTCACATTGCCATGTGATTTAACACCAATAGTTCACATCTTTATGTGATTAACATCCATAGTTCACATCACCATGTGACCAAAACCCAAAGGGTTTACTAGAGTCAATAATCTAGTTCACATCGCTATGTGATTAACACCCAAAGAGTACTAACGCGTGATCATGTTTTGCTTGTGAGAGAAGTTTAGTCAACGGGTCTGCGACATGCAGATCCGTAAGTATTTTGCAAATTTCTAAGTCTACAATGCTCCGCATGGAGCTACTCTTAGCTAATTGGTCCCACTTTCAATATGTATCTAGATTGAGACTCAGAGTCATCTGGATTGGTGTCAAAGCTTGAATCGACGTAACCCTTTACGACGAACTCTTTATCACCTCCATAGCCAAGAAACATTTCCTTAGTCCTCTTAGGTAACTAAGGATAATTTTGACCGCTGTCCAGTGGTCCACTCCTGGATCACTCTTGTACCCTCTTTGCCAGATAAGTGGCAAGACACACATCAGGTGTGGTACATAGCATGGCATATCCTATAGAACCTATGGCTGAGGCATAGGGAATGACTTTCATTCTCTCTCTATCTTCTGCCGTGGTCGGGCATTGAGTCTTACTCAACTTCACACCTTGCAACACAGGCAAGAACCCTTTCTTTGACTGATCCATTTTGAACTTCTTCAAAACTTTATCAAGGTATGTGCTTTGTGAAAGTCCTATTAAGCGTCTCGATCTATCCCTATAGATCTTGATGCCCAATATATAAGCAGCTTCACCGAGGTCTTTCACTGAAAAATTCTTATTCAAGTATCCTTTTATGCTATCCAGATATTCTATATCATTTCCAATCAATAATATGTCATCCACATATAATATCAGAAATGCTACAGAGCTACCACTCACTTTCTTGTAAATACAGGCTTCTCCGAAAGTCTGTATAAAACCATATGCTTTGATCACCTCATCAAAGCGTATATTCCAACTCCGAGATGCTTGCACCAGTCCATAAATGGATCGCTGGAGCTTGCACACTTTGTTAGCACCTTTAGGATCGACAAAACCTTCTGGTTGCATCATATACAACTCTTCTTTAAGAAATCCATTAAGGAATGCAGTTTTGACGTCCATTTGCCAGATTTCATAATCATAAAATGCGGCAATTGCTAACATGATTCGGACAGACTTAAGCATCGCTACGGGTGAGAAGGTCTCATCGTAGTCAACTCCTTGAACTTGTCGAAAACCTTTCGCGACAAGTCGAGCTTTGTAGACAGTAACATTACCATCAGTGCCAGTCTTCTTCTTGAAGATCCATTTATTCTCTATGGCTCGCCGATCATCGGGCAAATCCACCAAAGTCCATACTTTGTTCTCATACATGGATCCTATCTCAGATTTCATGGCCTCAAGCCATCTGTCGGAATCTGGGCTCATCATAGCTTCTTCATAGTTCGTAGGTTCGCCTTGGTCTAGTAACATGACTTCCAGTACAGGATTCCCGTACCACTCTGGTGCGGATCGTGTTCTGGTTGACCTACGAGGTTCAGTAGTAACTTGATCTGAAGTTTCATGATCATCATCATTAGCTTCCTCTCTAGTTGGTGTAGGCATCACAGGAATGGTTTTCTCTGATGTGCTACTTTCCAATTTGAGAGAAGGTACAATTACCTCATCAAGTTCTACTTTCCTCCCACTCACTTCTTTCAAGAGAAACTCCTTCTCTAGAAAGGATCCATTCTTAGCAACAAAGATCTTCGGATCTGTGATAGAAGGTGTACCCAACAGTTTCTTTTGGGTATCCTATGAAGACGCACTTCTCCGATTTGTGTTCGAGCTTATCAGGTTGAAGCTTTTTCACATAAGCATCGCAACCCCAAACTTTAAGAAACGACAGCTTAGGCTTCTTGCCAAACCATAGTTCATACGGTGTCGTCTCAACGGATTTAGATGGTGCCCTATTTAACGTGAATGCAGCTGTCTCTAATGCATAACCCCAAAACGATAGTGGTAAATCGGAAAGAGACATCATAGATCGCACTATATCTAATAAAGTACGGTTACGACGTTCAGACACACCATTACGCTGTGGTGTTCCAGGTGGCGTGAGTTGTGAAACTATTCCACATTGTTTTAAATGAAGGCCAAACTCATAACTCAAATATTCGCCTCCGCGATCAGATCGTAGAAACTTTATTTTCTTGTTACGATGATTTTCTACTTCACTCTGAAATTCTTTGAACTTTTCAAATGTTTCAGACTCGTGTTTCATTAAGTAGATATACCCATATCTGCTCAAATCATCTGTGAAGGTCAGAAAATAACCATACCCGCCACGAGCCTCAACACTCATCGGACCGCATACATCGGTATGTATTATTTCCAATAAGTCATCTTGCCCATGAGGCATGGTTCGCAAGCATCAAATGATTCATAATCAAGTGATTCCAAAAGTCCATCTGAATGGAGTTTCTTCATGCGCTTTACACCAATATGACCTAAACGGCAGTGCCACAAATATGTTGCACTATCATTATCAACTTTGCATCTTTTGGCATCAATATTATGAATATGTGTATCACCACGATTGAGATTCAACAAAAATAGACCACTCTTCAAGGGTGCATGACCATAAAAGATATTACTCATATAAATAGAACAACCATTATTCTCTGATTTAAATGAATAACCGTCTCGCATTAAACAAGATCCAGATATAATGTTCATGCTCAACGCTGGCACCAAATAACAATTATTCAGGTCTAAAACTAATCCCGAAGGTAGATGTAGAGGTAGCGTGCCGACGGCGATCACATCGACCGTGGAACCATTCCCGACGCGCATCGTCACCTCGTCCTTAGCCAATCTTCGTTTAATCCGTAGCCCCTGTTTCGAGTTACAAATATGAGCAACCGAATCGGTATCAAATACCCAGGCACTACTACGAGCATTAGTAAGGTACACATCAATAACATGTATATCAAATATACCTTTGTTCACTTTGCCATACTTCTTATCCGCCAAATACTTGGGGCAGTTCCGCTTCCAGTGACCAATCACTTTGCAGTAGAAGCACTCAGTTTCAGGATTAGGTCCAGACTTGGGCTTCTTCCCGGGAGTGGCAACTTGTTTGCCATTCTTCTTGAAGTTCCCCTTCTTTCCTTTGCCCTTTTTCTTGAAACTAGTGGTCTTGTTAACCATCAACACTTGATGCTCCTTCTTGATTTCTACCTCCGCAGCTTTGAACATAGCGAAGAGCTCGGGAATTGTCTTATCCATCCCTTCCATATTATAGTTCATCACGAAGCCTTTATAGCTTGGTGGCAGTGATTGGATAACTCTGTCAATAACACTATCATCTGGAATATTAACTCCCAGCTGAGTCAAGTGATTATGATACCCAGACATTTTGAGTATGTGTTCACTGACAGAGCTATTCTCCTCCATCTTGCAGCTATAGAACTTGTTGGAGACTTCATATCTCTCAACTCGGGCATTTGCTTGAAATATTAACTTCAATTCATGGAACATCTCATATGGTCCATGATGTTCAAAACGTCTTTGAAGTCCCAATTCTAAGTCGTAAAGCATGGCACACTGAACTATCGAGTAGTCATCAGATTGAGCTTGCCAGACGTTCATAACATCAGCATCTGCTCCTGCAGCAGGCCTTTCACCTAGCGGTGCATCAAGGACATAATTCTTCTATGCAGCAATGATGATAATCCTCAAGTTACGGACCCAGTCCGTGTAGTTGCTACCATCATCTTTCAACTTAGCTTTCTCTAGGAATGCATTAAAATTCAAGGTAACGGTAGCACGGGCCATTGATCTACAACATAGATATGCAAAAACTATCAGGACTAAGTTCATGATAAATTAAGTTCAATTAATCATATTACTTAAGAACTCCCGCTTAGATAGACATCCCTTGAGTCATCTAAATGATCACGTGATCCAAATCAACTAAACCATGTCCGATCATCACGTGAGATGGAGTAGTTTTCAATGGTGAACATCTCTATGTTGATCATATCTACTATATGATTCACGTTCGACCTTTCAGTCTCCAGTGTTCCGAGGCCATGTCTGTACATGCTAGGCTCGTCAAGTTTAACCCGAGTATTCCGCATGTGCAAAACTGTCTTGCACCCGTTGTATGTGAACGTAGAGCCTATCACACCCGATCATCACATGGTGTCTCAGCACGATGAACTGTTGCAACAGTGCATACTCAGGGAGAACACTTATACCTTGAAATTTTAGTAAGGGATCATCTTATAATACTACCGCCGTACTAAGCAAAATAAGATGCAAACAAGATAAACATCACATGCAATCAAAATATGTGACATGATATGTCCATCATCATCTTGTGCCTTTGATCTCCATCTCCAAAGCACCGTCATGATCTCCATCGTCACCGGCTTGACACTTTGATCTCCATCGTAGCATCGTGGTCGTCTCGCCAACTATTGCTTCTACAACTATCGCTAACGCATAGTGATAAAGTAAAGCAATTACATGGCGTTTGCATTTCATACAATAAAGCGACAACCATACGGCTCCTGCCAGTTGCCGATAACTTTTACAAAACATGATCATCTCATACAACAACGTATATCACATCATGTCTTGACCATATCACATCACAACATGCCCTGCAAAAACAAGTTAGACGTCCTCTACTTTGTTGTTGCATGTTTTATGTGGCTGCTACGGGCTTCTAGCAAGAACCGTTCTTACCTACGCATCAAAACCACAATGGTGTTTCGTCAAGTTTGTTGTTTTAACCTTCAACAAGGATCGGCCGTAGTCAAATTCGATTCAACTAAAGTTGGAGAAACAGACACCCGCCAGCCACCTTTATGCAAAACTAGTTGCATGTCTGTCGGTGGAACCGGTCTCATGAACGTGGTTATGTAAGGTTGGTCCGGGCCGCTTGATCCAACAATACCGCCGAATAAAAATAAGACGTTGGTCATAAGCAGTATGACTATCACCACCCACAACTCTTTGTGTTCTACTCGTGCATATCATCTACGCATAGACATGGCTCTGATGCCACTGTTGGGGAACGTAGCATGCAATTTCAAAAAAATTCCTATGCTCACGCAAGATCTATCTAGGAGATGCATAGCAACGAGAGGGGGAGAGTGTTTCCACGTACCCTCGTAGACCAAAAGCGGAAGCGTTTGTTAACGCGGTTGATGTAGTCGAACTTCTTCTCGTTCCAACCGATCAAGCGCCGAACGTACGGCACCTCCGAGTTCTGCACACGTTCAGCTCGATGACGTCCCTCGAACTCTTGATCCAGCAAAGTGTTGAGGGAGAGTTCCGTCAGCACGACGGCGTGGTGACGGTGATGGTGAAGTGATCCGCGCAGGGCTTCGCCTAAGCACTACGTGAATATGACCGGAGGCGTAAACTGTGGAGGGGGGCGCCGCGCACGGCTAACAATTGTTGGTGTGTGTTCTAGGCGCCTCCCCCCTTCATATATATAGGTGGGAGGGAGAGGGAGCAGCCAAGGGGGCGCCCAAGTAGGAGGAATCCTACTTGGGCCCCTAGTCCAATTCGCCCCCCCTTCCATAAGTGTCGGAGGGGGAAGGAAAGAGAAGGGGGGAGAGAAGGAAAGGGGGAGGCCGAATCCTCCCCTTTCCGCTCCTTCCTTCTCCTCCTATTTCGTCCTATATGGGGGGCGCACCAGCCCACCAGGGGCTGGTGTGTCCCTCTCTTGGCCCATAAGTCCCATATCTTTGCCGGGGGTGCCCGGAACCCCTTTCCGTTGACCCGATATGTACCCAGTACCCCCGGAACACTTCCAGTGTCCGAATATCATCGTCCTATATATGAATCTTTACCTCTCAACCATTTCTAGACTCCTCGTCATGTCCGTGCTCTCAGCCGGGACTCCGAACAACATTCGGTCACCAAATCACATAACTCATATAATATAAAATCGTCATCGAACGTTAAGCGTGCGGACCCTACGGGTTCGAGAACTATGTAGACATGACCGAGACACTTCTCCGGTCAATAACCAACAGCGGAACCTTGATGCTCATATTGGTTCCCACATATTCTACGAAGATCTTTATCGGTCGTATCATAATGACAACATATGTTATTCCGTTTGTCATCGGTATGTTACTTGCCCGAGATTCGATCGTCGGTATCTTCATACCTAGTTCAATCTCGTTACCGGCAAGTCTCTTTACTCATTCCATAATACATCATCCCGTAACTAACTCATTAGTCACATTGCTTGCAAGGCTTCTTATGATGTGTATTACCGAGAGGGCCCAGAGATACCTCTCTGACACTCGAAGTGACAAATCCTAATCTCGATCTATGCCAACCCAACAGACACCTTCGGAGATACCTGTAGAGCATCTTTATAATCACCCAGTTACGTTGTGACGTTTGATAGCACACAAGGCATTCCTCTAGTATCCAGGAGTTGCATAATCTCATATTCGAAGGAATATGTATTTGACATGAAGAAAGCAGTAGCAATAAAACTGAACGATCATTATGCTAAGCTAACGGATGGGTCATGTCCATCACATCATTCTCCTAATGATGTGATCCCGTTCATCAAATGACAACACATGTCTATGGTTAGGAAACTTAACCATCTTTGATTAACGAGCTAGTCTAGTAGAGGCTTACTAGGGACTCGGTGTTTTGTCTATGTATCAACAAATGTATCAAGTTTCCGGTTAATACAATTCTAGCATGAATAATAAACATTTATCATGATATAAGGAAATACAAAATAACAACTTTATTATTGCCTCTAGGGCATATTTCCTTCATATGGGTATATCTACTTAATGAAACACAAGTATGAAACATTTGAAAAGTTCAAAGAATTTCAGAGTGAAGTGGAGAATCATCGTAACAAGAAAATAAAGTTTCTACGATCTGATCGCGGAAGCGAATATTTGAGTAACGAGTTTGGCCTTCATTTAAAACAATGTGGAATTGTTTCACAACTAACGCCACCTGGAACACCACGGCGTAATGGTGTGTCCGAACATCGTAACCGTACTTTATTAGATATGGTGCGATCTATGATGTCTCTTACTGATTTACCACTATCGTTTTGGGGTTATGCATTAGAGACAACCGCATTCACGTTAAATAGGGCACCGTCTAAATCTGTTGAGACGACACCGTATGAACTATGGTTTGGTAAGAAACCTAAGCTGTCGTTTCTTAAAGTTTGGGGTTGCGACACTTATGTCAAAAGGCTTCAGCCTGATAAGCTTGAACCCAAATCAGAGAAGTGCGTCTTCATAGGATACCCTAAGGAAACAATTGGGTACACCTTCTACCACAGATCCGAAGGCAAAAACTTTGTTGCTAATAATGGATCCTTTCTAGAGAAGGAGTTTCTCTCGAAAGAAGTGAGTGGGAGGAAAGTAGAACTTGATGAGGTAATTGTAACTTCTCTCGAATTGGAGAGTAGGACATCACAGAAAACTGTTCCAGTGATGCCTACACCAACTAGAGAGGAAGCAAATGATGTTGATCATGAAACTTCAGATCAAGTTACTACTGAACCTCATAGGTCAACCAGAGCACGATCCGCACCAGAGTGGTCCGGTAATCCTGTTCTGGAAGTCATGTTACTAGACCAAGGCGAACCTACGAATTATGAAGAAGCTATGATGAGCCCAGATTCCGATAAATGGCTTGAGGCCATGAAATCTGAGATAGGATCCATGTATGACAACAAAGTGTGGACTTTGGTGGACTTGCCCGATGATCGGCAAGCCATTGAGAATAAATGGATCTTCAAGAAGAAGACTGACATTGATGGTAATGTTACTGTCTACAAAGCTCGACTTGTCGCGAAAGGTTTTCGACAAGTTCAAGGAGTTGACTTAGATGAGACTTTCTCACCCGTAGTGATGCTTAAGTCTGTCCGAATCATGTTAGCAATTGCCGCATTTTATAATTATGAAATCTGGCAAATGGACGTCAAAACTGCATTCCTTAATGGATTTCTAAAAGAAGAGTTGTATATGATGCAACCAGAAGGTTTTGTCGATCCTAAAGGTGCTAACAAAGTGTGCAAGCTCCAGCGATCCATCTATGGACTGGTGCAAGCATCTCGGAGTTGGAATATATGCTTTGATGAGGTGATCAAAGCATATGATTTTATACAAACTTACGGTGAAGCCTGTATTTACAAGAAAGTGAGTGGGAGCTCTGTAGCATTTCTGATATTATATGTGGATGACATATTGTTGATATGAAATGATATAGAATTTCTGGATAACATAAAAGGATACTTGAATAAGAATTTTTCAATGAAAGACCTCAGTGAAGCTGCTTATATATTGGGCATCAAGATCTATAGAGATAGATCGAGACGCTTAATAGGACTTTCACAAAGCACATACCTTCATAAAATTTTGAAGAAGTTCAAAATGGATCAGTCAAAGAAAGGGTTCTTGCCTGTGTTACAAGGTGTGAAGTTGAATCAGACTCAAAGCTCGACCACTACAGAAGATAGAGAGAAAATGAAAGTCATTCCCTATTCCTCAGCCATAGGTTCTATCATGTATACTATGCTGTGTACCAGACCTGATGTGTGCCTTGCCATAAATTTGGCAGGGAGTTACCAAAGTAATCCAGGAGTGGATCATTGGACATCGGCTGAGAACATCCTGAAATACCTGAAAAGGACCAAGGATATGTTTCACATTTATGGAGGTGATGAAGAGCTCGTCGTAAGTGGTTACGTCGATGCAAGCTTCGACACTGATCCGGATGACTCTAAGTCACAAACCGGATACGTATTTTTATTGAATGGTGGAGCTGTCAGTTGGTGCAGTTCCAAGCAGAGCGTCGTGGCGGGATCTACGTGTGAAGTGGAGTACATAGCTGCTTCGGAAGCAGCACATGAAGGAGTCTGGATGAAGGAGTTCATATCCGATCTAGGTGTAATACCTATTGCACCGGGTCCAATGAAAATCTTTTGTGACAACATTGGAGCAATTGCCTTGGCGAAGGAATCCAGGTTTCACAAGAGAACCAAACACATCAAGAGACACTTCAACTCCATTCATGAAAAGGTCAAGGATGGAGACATAGAAATTTGCAAAGTACATACGGATCTGAATGTGGCAGACCCGTTGACTAAGCCTCTTCGGCGAGCAAAACATGATCAGCACCAAGACTCCATGGGTGTTAGATTCATTACAATATAATCTAGATTATTGACTCTAGTGCAAGTGGGAGACTGAAGGAAATATGCCCTAGAGGCAATAATAAAGTTGTTATTTTATATTTCCTTATTCATGATAAAGGTTTATTATTCATGCTAGAATTGTATTGATCGGGAACTTAAATACATGTGTGAATACATAAACAAATACCATGTCCCTAGTAAGCCTCTACTAGACTAGCTCGTTGATCAAAGATGGTTAAGGTTTCCTAACCATGGCCATGTGTTGTCATTTGATAACGGGATCACATCATTAGGAGAATGATGTGATGGACAAGACCCATCCGTTAGCTTAGCATGATGACCGTTCAATTTTATTGCTATTGCTTTCTTCATGTCAAATACATATTCCTTCAACTATGAGATTATGCAACTCCCGGATACCGGAGGAATGCCTTGTGTGCTATCAAACGTCACAACGTGGTGATTATAAAGATGCTCTACAGGTATCTCCGAAGGTGTTTGTTGAGTTGGCATAGATCGAGATTAGGATTTGTCACTCCGAGTATCGGAGAGGTATCTCTGGGCCCTCTCAGTAATACACATCATAAGCTTGCAAGCAAACGACTAAGGAGTTAGTCATGAGGTGATCTATTATGAACGAGTAAAGAGACTTGCCGGTAACGAGATTGAACTAGGTATGAAGATACAGATGATCGAATCTCGGGCAAGTAACATACCGATAGACAAAGGGAATTACATATGTTGTCATAACGGTTCGACCGATAAAGATCTTCGTAGAATATGTGGGAGCCAATATGGACATCTAGGTTCCGCTATTGGTTATTGACCGGAGAGGTGTCTCGGTCATGTCTACATAGTTCTCGAACCCGTAGGGTCCGCACGCTTAACGTTCGGTGACGATATAGTATTATATGAGTTATGTGATTTGGTGACCAAATGTTCTTCGGAGTCCCGGATGAGATCACGGACATGACGAGGAGTCTCAAAATGGTTGAGAGGTAAAGATTCATATATAGGACGATAGTATTCGGACACCGGAAGTGTTTCGGGGGGTACCGGGTACTTATCGGGTCACCGGAAGGGGTTCCGGGCACCTGATGTTTGCTTGAACTACGTCGGTATTTCCCCAAAGAGGAAGGGATGATGCAGCATAGCAACGGTAGGTATTTCCCTCAGTGATGAGACCAAGGTTATCGAACCAGTAGGAGAACCACGCAACACCACGTAAACAGCTCCTGCACACAAAGAACAAATACTTGCAACCCGACGTAAGAGAGGGGTTGTCAATCCCTCACGGGTAAAAGGATAGGTAAACTTGTAGTAGGTTGGATAAATAGATCTCGCGGGAACGCGAGATAAAATAAATAAGTAAAAATTGCAGCAAGGTATTTTTGTATTTTTGGATTAATAGATCTAGAAATAAAAGCAAATAAAAATAGACCGCGAAGGCAAATATATTAAAGAAGAGACCCGGGGGCCGTAGGTTTCACTAGTGGCTTCTCTCGAGAAAAGTAGCAAACGGTGGGTAAACAAATTACTGTTGGGCAACTGATAGAAATTCAAATAATCATGACGATATCCAGGCAATGATCATTATATAGGCATCACGTCCAAGATTAGTAGACCGACTCCTGCCTGCATCTACTACTATTACTCCACACATCGACCGCTATCCAGCATGCATCTAGTGTATTAAGTTCATGGAAAAACGGAGTAATGCAATAAGAACGATGACATGATGTAGACAAGATCTATTTATGTAGAAATAGACCCCATCTTGTTATCCTTAATAGCAATGATACATACGTGTTGTTTCCCCTTCTGTCACTGGGATCAAGCACCGTAAGATCGAACCCATCATAAAGCACCTCTTCCCATTGCAAGATAAATAGATCAAGTTGGCCAAACAAAACCCAAATATCGGAGAAGAAATACGAGGCTATAAGCAATCATGCATATAAGAGATCAAAGAAGACTAAAATAACTTTCATGGATAAAAACATAGATATGATCATAAAAACAAAGTTCATCGGATCCCAACAAACACACCGCAAAAAGAGTTACATCAAATAGATCTCCAAGTGACCATTGTATTGAGAATCAAATGAGAGAGAGAAAGCCATCTAGCTACTAACTACGGACCCGTAGGTCTACAATGAACTACTCACGCATCATCGAAGAGGCACCAATGAGGATGATGAACCCCTCCGTGATGGTGTCTAGATTGGATCTGTGGTTTCTGGAACTTGCGGCGGTTGGAATTGATTTTCGTCGAATCCCCTAGGGTTTCTGGAATATTGGGGTATTTATAGAGCAAAGAGGCGGTGCAGGAGGTCTCCGAGATGGGCACAACCCACCACGGCGCGCCTGGGGGCCCAGGCGCGCCCTGGTGTCTTGTGCTCACCTCGGGCCCCCTCTTTGGTACTTCTTTGGCCCACTGGATGTCTTCTGGTCCAAAAAAAATCTCCAAAAAGTTTCGCTGCATTTGGACTCCGTTTGGTATTGATTTCCTGCGATGTAAAAAACAAGCAGAAAACAACAACTGGCACTGGGCACTATGTCAATAGGTTAGTACCAAAAAATGATATAAAGTTGATATAAAATGATTGTAAAACATCCAAAAATGATAGTATAACAGCATGGAACAATCAAAAATTATAGATACGTTGGAGACATATCAGCATCCCCAAGCTTAATTCCTGCTCGTCCTTGAGTCGGTAAATGATAAAAACCGAATTTTTGATGTGGAATGCTGCCTAACATGTTCATCACATATTCTTTTCTTTGTAGCATTGACATTTGGACTTTTATATGGTTCAAAGCAATAGTCTAGTTTTGACATGAGGACTTTAATACTCAAGCATATCAACAAGCAACCATGTCTTTCAAAATATCAACACTAAAGCAAGTTATCCCTAGCCCATTATGCTCAATCATTGATCCATTCATGAAACACACTCTAATATTAGCTATACCCAATGCTCAAGTACGATCTTAGTGCCCCTTAGTTGGTGCTTTATAAGAGAAGATGGAGACTCAAATAAAAAATTGCATAAAGTAAAAGAAAGGCCCTTCGCGGAGGGAAGTAGGGATTTGTAGAGGTGCCAGAGCTCAAAGCTTAAATTGAGAGATAAAAATATTTTGAGAGGTATACTTTTCCCACCAACGAAAATGACTTAGAGTTTCCAATACTTTCCATGCTAGATATATCATAGGCGGTTCCCAAACAGAAATTAAAGCTTATTCCTTTTTCCACCATTTCTTTCACTTTCCATGGCCAGCCGTATCCACGGGTGCCCTGCATACCAACACTTTCCAAGGAATTTATTATTTGACAACATAAAGTAAATTCATTTTTTCATTTCGGGGCTGGGCATCCCTAATACCTTTGCCGTACTCTCATGCAATGACAAGTGAATAAACACTCATCGTGAGAATAACACATCTAGCATGGAAAAATATCGGCCACCCCTCACCGCCTTGCGAGCGGTACGAGCACACAAAAGAGAAATTTATTTTGAAAATTAGAGATGGCACATACAAATTTGCTTAGAACGGCACGGAAATACCGCATATAGGTAGGTATAGTGGACTCATATGGCAAAACTGGTTTAAAGGGTTTTGGATGCACAAGTAGTGATCATACTTAGTGCAAATGAAGGCTAGCAAAAAGATTGAGAAGCGTCCAACAAAGAAACAAAAAATTTCGTAAGCAAACATTAAGCATAATTAACACCGAATAATGCACCACAAGTAGGATATAATTTCATTGCATAACTATTGACTTTCGTGCTTGCATAGGGAATCACAAACCTTAACACCAATATTCTTACTAAAGCATAATTACTCATCAACATGACTCACATATCACTATCATCATATCTCAAAACTATAGCTAAGAATCAAGTTTATTCTGTCCAATGATCTTCATGAAAGTTTTTATTATATCCTTCTTGGATATCTATCACTTTGGGACTAGTTTCATATGTTGCTTTTAATAAGCTCAAACAAATATAAGTGTCGGTGTACTAAAGTTTGGGCCCTTTGGTACCCCTTACTTGTGCACGGGCAGTTGCAGCCGCACCTGCGGCGAGGCTTGGCGGGGGCAGTTGGAGGCAAAATACAAGACGACCAAGGCGGCATCCAAGCCAGTAACCAGAGAGCATAAGGCAAGCTGGTCCCCCGGCATGATCCTTGCCAGGGCGGCTTGCAAAGCCCTAGCAAGATCCTTGCCGGGACGGTTTGCGAAGCGCTGACAAGGCCACCACCCTTGAGGTTGAGAGCTCTGACACCATCGACAATGTCAAGACCAAGACTCAGGGGCACATGCATAGTAGCATGCAGATCTTTGCGAAGATTGGTGGCATGCAGATATTCGTGAAGACCAGAAGGCGAAGTTCCCAGCAAGGTTCTTGCCGGGGACGACTGCGAGGCCCCGGCAAGACTCTTGCCGGGGACGATTGCGAGGCCACGGCAAGGCTCGCGTGCGACAAGGCTGCGCCGCCCTGCCACCGTCCTGGCACAGCAATTAGCCAGCCAACCAGGCAAGCACCGGCGTGGTGGCATGCAGATCTTCGTGAAGATCCTGCCACCGCTCCAGCACAGCGGCTAGCCAGTCAGCTTGGCGCTGCATGCCGCGTCACCTTGGATGCGTGTCAAGACGGAGTGAGGCACCGACGAATGGGACAGGCTCTATTTCCGTCCCAGATAAAGTTAGAGGGCACGTAAGCAGTGCATTTAATGCACTTGTCCTAAGACGCCAGAGATAAGCACATGCACTGTAGCACTTTACACCTCCTGTGTGCCTGCACGCCACTGTGGTAGCCCCTTGGTATAAAAGGAGGCCCAGGGCGATACAGGAGGGGACTTTTGGACTTTTCGGCCCAGTTTGCATGCGTAGCAGCTAGCCGAAGCTCAAGAACACTCAATATACACTCAAAGCAGGACTAGGGTTTTACGCTTCTCAGCGGCCCAAACCTGGGTAAAAATTCATCGTGTTGATAATTAGATCTGCTCTTTGCGCACTCCTCTTACCTGCCAAACCGTAGAAGGGATCCACTCGATCCCATAGGTGTCGTTTCCCCGACATCTTTGGTGCGCCAGGCAGGGGTCGGGAGGTTGTACGAACCTGATCTAGGCGTCAGCGCATCGACTTCTTCAACATCTTCATCGTCATGTCTCCAAAGAGAAAGAGCATCGTGGCGATTGGTTCATCTCCGGTCGATCTGCCCACACCAGCGCGGACGGACAACGGGATGGACGTGGGTGGAGGCCACGGGCTTCCACGACGCTCTGGCGATCGGAGCCACGCGAGCGGCGATGACCCGCACATCGCTAGGTCCAAGGACGGAGCCGTACTGTCTACGGGCGGCGCGGCGAACCCCAAGGGCGGAAAGACGACCTCCAAGACGCCCCCGCCGGCGCAGGCGCCGCGGACTTCCCAGGTCGTGCGCGATGAGCAGCGCCGCGGCGTGGGTGATCACCAGCGTTCCCATGGAAAGACCCCTTTGCATCATTCTCGAGATGCGTCGGGCCAGCATGCACGCCAAGACACTGGCGGAAACGGCGCGCGGCCGCGGGACCATGATAGAGCTCCTTCTAATGTGGTTAGAAGTCAGAGCGCTTCATGATCCACGCAGCTGTCGTCGCCACCCACGCCAAAAGAAGCGTTGGCGCGCGTGTAGTTGCTTCTAGATTTCCCTCGTGCTGCGGAGAAGCTCGACGAGTGGAGAGCTACCATCTGGAGCCTCGTCGGCTTCGCCAATAGAGATGGACCGCAGCAGGCAGGGCCCTCGTGCCAGCGCTCTGTCGAGCTGGCGCGTGTCGATGGCGGAAGGACCGGAGGTGCTACGACCATGGTGCACTCTCCTCCTCCAGGGCAGCAACAGCAGCCGCCGGCTCGTCGGGTCGAGGCCTGTGACAACGGTTCCATAGCGTCGTCCGACCCACGAGCCCGCCGCGATCAACGTCAAGTTCTTTGAGAGCGAGTCAAGGAAGACGCTCGAACCACTATCGAGCGGCGACGAGAAGCGCGCCATCAGTCTGATAGGCGCGCAGGCCCCACTGTAGACTGGCCTGCACCGGGGTATTCTGGTAACTTACCTTACGAGGTGGGTTGTCTAGCTTTTACCCGTGGGCTGCGGCGATTCCAGTGGCCCAGTCACCGCATGTTCAAGCCTGAGGTCGGAGAGAAATACGACGGCAAGACTCACCCGTCGGAGTTCCTGAGCATCTATACCATTGCAATGCAAGCTGCCGGGACTCGAGACGACAAGGTACTCGCCAACTACTTCCCGTTGGTACTCAAGCCCAACGTCAGGTCGTGGTTGATGCACCTGCCAGAGGATTCCATCTCTTCTTGGTCGGATCTGTGTCACGAGTTTGTTGGCGCCTTTACTGGAGGCCACCAAGCTCCTGGCCAGGCAAGTGATTTGCATAACATTCCCTAGAAAGATGGTGAATGCTTGCCCAAATACATACAGAGGTTCAGCCGTGTGCAGTACAACATCCCAGATGTTCATCCTGCCGCTGTTATCAGCGCGTTCCATCAAAATGTGCGCAACCGCAAGATGCATGAAGAGTTGGCAATGAACAAGGTTAGAGATGTTGCCGAGCTTTATGTTTTGGCTGATAGATGTGCTCGGGCTGAAGAAGGAAGGAAGTACCCCGGCGAAGATGCCGGCACAGAAAGTGACTCCGCAGATGAAGACGTCGTCACCCCGACAAAGAAAGGCCGACGGCGCAATAAGAAGCGCAAGGGTAAAACCGTGCTTGCCATCGAGGAATCCGGCAACCCCGGCACCGCCAAGAAGGCCAAGGTTGACGACCCCGGCAAGGAGGTTGCCGGGTGCACCGCCTGCCAGGCCTTGGCGGCTGCCGACAAGCCAGAGGGCTCCGACAAGCAGTATTGCAAGATCCATTGCACAAAGGGCCATGACCTCTAGAACTGCCGGCAAGTTGAGCAGCTTGTGGAGAAGCAAAAAGCTGAGTATGAAAGGCGAGACAAGGAGAAGGGCCAGGACGGTGCTGAGGGGTCCGGCAAGAAGCGTGGCGGCCGAGGGGGTCGCCGCGGCAAGGATAAGCAACCAGAGAGGCCCGCTCGGGGCCGCGACAAGAAAGAGGGAGATGATGATCATGATGAGGACGACGAGTCCAGCGAGCACGAGTTCCAGAAAGCTACAGAGGCCATGTGCGTCGATGGTGGCGCCTCATTGCATGCCTCTCACCGCCAACTGAAACAGTGGGCACGTGAGATCAATGCGGCAGAGCCATCATTCGATGCCCAGAAGCCGCTGAAATGGTCCAACATGCCTATCATTTTTTACGCTGAGGATCACCCTGATCGCACAATGGCGGTCGGGTGTTTGCCATTGTCGGTTTCACCAACGATACGCAACCTCAAGGTGACAAAAGTGTTAGTTGACGGTGGGGCCGGTTTGAACTTGATCTCGCCCACTGCGATCAAGAGGCTGCAAATTCCTGATAGAGATCTCGAAGAGACGGGCACGTTTCAAGGGGTCAACCCAGGAAGGAGTCAGCCAAAGGGCAAGATTAAGCTACCAGTTACATTTGGTGGCGAGCTAAACTATAGGACGGAGAAGATCATTTTTTATGTCGCCAAGATCCCCTTGCCCTATAATGGGATCCTTGGCCGCCCAGCGCTGGCCAAGTTCATGGCGGCATCACATTACGCTTACAATACGTTGAAGATGCCCGGACCAATGAGCATCATCACCGTCCACTCCGACAAGAAAGACGCACTCATCTGCGCTAACCAACTCTACCGAGAGGCAGTTGTAGCAACTACCGCCAAGGCACTTGCTCCTGCCGCTGAAGCTCCGGGAGGGAAGAAGACCGGCAAGACCTCTTCCGGCAAGACCTCTTGCACCCACTGCGGCAAGCGCGCCTCTTCGGAGTGCTGCGCTCCTGTCGAGGACGTGCCAGAGAGCTCCACTGGCAAGAGAAAGAAATCCAAGGCAGCACCACCAGAAACTAAGAAGGTGCCCATCAAGGAGGACGACACGGGCGGGGCTTTTACTATAAGCTCCACCCTCGACAGCAAATAGGAAGGCGCGCTCATCGCCTTCCTGCAGGTGAATGTTGATGCATTTGCATGGCAAGCATCTGACATCCCCGGCGTTCCCAGGGAGGTGATTGAGCACCACCTTGCATTCTGTCCTCATGCGCGTCCCGTCAAGCAGAAGGTCAGGAAGCAAGCTTTGGAGCGGCAAGAGTTCATTATTGAAGAAATTAGGAAGTTAGAAGCAGCAGGCTTGGTTAGAGGGGTGCTCCACCCAACGTGGTTGGCCAATCCGGTTGTGGTGCGCAAGGCGAATGGGAAGTGGAGGCTGTGCATTGATTATACAGACATCAATAAAGCCTGTCCAAAGGATCCTTTCCCCTTGCCACGCATCGACCAGATCATGGACTCCACTGCCGGGTGCGACTTGCTGTCATTCCTTGACGCCTACTCAGGGTACCATCAAATCTTCATGACAAAGGAAGATGAAGAGAAGACCGCGTTTATCACCCCATGTGGTACGTATTGTTTTATACGAATGCCTTTCAGGTTGAAAAGCGCTGGTTCAACGTTTGCCAGAGCAGTCCAGATCGGTTTTGAGCCCCAGCTACATAGAAATATGGAAGCTTATATGGATGACATAGTGGTCAAAACCAAGGACAAGGCGACACTGATACAAGATCTAGAAGAAACATTTGCAAATTTGCGGAAGATCAATCTTAAGCTCAATCCTGAGAAGTGTGTGTTTGGCATCCCATCCGGCAAGCTTCTTGGGTTCTTTGTGTCTCAGCGTGGGATTGAGGTCAACCCCGACAAGATCAAGGCGATTGAGCAGATTGAAGCACCAAGACGAGTCAAAGATGTACGTCGACTTGCTGGCTGTGTTGCTGCTTTGAGCAGGTTCATCTCCAAATCTGCTGAGCGCGCCCTGCCCTTTTTCAAGATCTTGAAAAGGGCAGGTCCAATGAAATGGACTCCGGAAGCGGAGGCAGCGCTGCAAGATTTGAAGAGGTACCTCTCCTCTACGCCAACACTAGTTGCGCCTAAGCCACAAGAGCCGTTGTTGCTGTATCTAGCAGCAACAAATCAAGTGGTCAGTGCTGTGCTAGTGGCGCAGAGAGAAGTTGATGAAGAAGCAGCAGCAGTGGCAAGACCGTCGGATGACGAGCCGGAGCTCTCCCCGGTAGGGTCTGGTGCCGGCAAGGCAGGACCCCCGGCAGGATCTGGTGCTGGCAAGGCAGGGCCCTCGGCAGAGTCTGGTGCCGGCAAGGCGGGATCTACGCAAGCAAATGGAGTGACACAGAAGAAGAAGATGGTGCAGCACCCAGTTTATTTTGTCAGCTCCCTTTTGCAGGGGGCTAGATCAAGATACTCTGGTGTACAGAAGTTGCTCTTCGGCCTTCTTATGGCCTCGAGGAAGCTGCGCCACTACTTTCAGGCACATGAGATCACCGTCATCACTCGATTCCCATTGCAACGGATCTTGCACAACCCAGATGCAATTGGAAGGATTGTGGAGTGGGCGTTGGAACTGTCAAGCTTTGGTCTCAGGTTTGAAAGCACTTCAACGATTCAGAGCAGAGCCTTGGCGGAATTCATTGCAGAATGGACCTCAACGCCTGACGAGGAAATTCAAGAGACCACTCTCCCCGGCAAGGAAACGAGCCGCGATTGGATTATTTAATTTGATGGGGCTTTCTCGCTGCAAGGCACCGGTGCTGGTGTGCTACTTATTGCACCCACCGGAGAGCACCTCAAGTACTTGGTCCAGATGCACTTTCCCAGGGAGAGATCAACAAACAACACTGCGGAGTATGAGGGACTGCTTGCCGGTCTCAGGATCGCGGCAGACCTTGGAATTACGAAGCTCATCGTCAGAGGTGATTCGCAGCTTGTCGTCAAGCAGGTTAACAAAGATTATCAGAGCCCGTTAATGGAAGCTTATGTAGATGAAGTGAGGAAGTTGGAGGAGCGTTTTGACGGTCTGCAAGCAGAGCATGTTCCTCGAGCAGAGAACAGCATTGCTGATGACCTGTCAAAACGTGCTGCCCTCAAGTTACCTGTGGAACCAGGAACTTTTGTGCTCCAACTAAATCAGCCATCCGTTGAACCATCGGCAGGACAGAATAAGCGAAGGAAGTTGAGCCCCGACAAGTACTTTCCCACCGAGCTCCCAAGAGCCGCCGGCAAGGAAGTTGCCGGGGATGACGCCAAGCTTGCCGGGGGGCGACAGGCTCTGGCAGGGCCTCAAGCCCTTGCCATAGAGACAACTGCTCCCATGGCAGAAGACACGCCTTTAGTCCTTGCCGTCGAGCCTCAAGCTCCAGCATGGGCACGACACATCGTTCAGTTCCTCCAAACAGGGGAGCTCCCCGAGGAACAGGAAGTGGTAGAGAAAGTAGCCCGTCGGTCTAACATGTACCAGTTTATGGACGATGTCCTGTACAGAAAAAGACCGAACAACGTGAAATTGAAGTGCATTCCTCAGGAGGACGGACTGGAGCTGTTGGCAGAGATACATGGAGGCATATGTGGCTCTCACATAGGATCAAGAGCTCTTGCCGACAAGGCATTCCGGCAAGGTTTCTTTTGGCCCACTGCCCTCCAGGATGCAACTGCACTAGTAACCAAGTGTGAAGCGTGCCAGTTCCATTCGAAGAAACTTCATCAGCCAGCCCAAGCTCTTCAGACGATCCCTCTTTCCTGGCCATTTTTGGTCTGGGGGCTCGACATATTGGGCCCCTTTCCCCGTGCTGTCGGGGGCTTTCAGTACTTGTACGTCGCAATCGACAAGTTCACAAAGTGGCCGGAAGTGGAAGCAGTGAGAAAGGTGACAGCACAGTCAGCCATCAAGTTCTTCAAAGGATTAGTTTGCCATTTTGGTGTGCCAAACAGAGTCATCACCGACAACGACACACAGATCACGAGCCGCACCTTCATGCAGTATATCCAAGACCTTGGCAGCAAAATCTGTTTTGCTTCTGTTGTCCATCCAAGAAGCAATGACCAAGCGGAAAGGGCAAATGCTGAGGTGCTGCGGGGTCTCAAGACAAGAACTTTCGACAGGCTGCACAAGTGCGGAAGGCGCTAGATTGATGAGTTGCCGACGGTCCTTTGGTCAATCAGGACGACACCAAATCGAGCCACTGGCCAGACACCTTTCTCCCTTGTATACGGGGCGGAAGCAGTTCTCCCCACAGAACTCATATACGGGTCACCTCGAGTGCTCGCTTATGATGAGCTTGAGCAAGAGCAGTTGCAGCAAGATGATGCTACGCTCCTTGAGGAAGATCGTCTTCAGGCTGCTGTGCGAGCCGCGCGCTACCAGCAAGCCTTGCGCCGCTACCACAACTGCAAGGTTCATGCCCGAAGCCTTGAGGAAGGCGACCTTGTTCTTCGGCGCGTTCAGTTTGCCAAGAATTCCAACAAGTTGGCGCCAAAGTGGGAAGGCCCTTATCGGGTAATACGAGTCACCAGGCCTGGCGCAGTCTGCCTGGAGACCGAAGATGGCATTCCAATGAGCAACTCCTGGAATATCGAACATCTTCGCAAGTTTTACCCATGAGGCATATAACCCTATGTACAAAGCCAGGCGCAGGCCCTGTGCGCAGTTGAATAAGTTTAAGTATGTACAGTTCTTGTTGATTTCCATGTTTATTTATATGCATGCCTGTCCAGGATATTGTACTACGTTCGTTTCCAGCAAGTATTGATGAACCGCCAAGGTTCCATGTTCCTATTTTCTCTTCTTTCTTTTTCTCAAAAGACAGAAGGTTCCCTCGCATACAAGTTTGCCGGGGGGATAGAGAGTGTGGGTGCCAGCAGGCGACGTTCGAAGTGGCATCTTGCGGGAAAGAGTACAACAGCAAAAAAAAGCTAAGTTGTGAAACCTTGAGTGATTTTCTTTTAAATATGAGGTTAGTTTCCTCGAACGATTTCGATTCTTGTATGGAAAACCTGCACGCGAAGGAACTTTGTCAGGATTGGTTACGCCTTTACTCTGTTTCGAGTCCGCTCAACAGTTTAAGTGGCTGCGCTAAGAACGGCAAGGTATCTTGCCGGCAGCGACACCCCCAGCAGGCTACTAAGGATCCGTTCCTCAAAGCGCTCGCGGCAAGGGTGTGCACACCGGCAAGTTTTTTCCAGTAAAGCATAGGGTGTATGCCATACAAAGAGAGATCAGATGAGAAAGATAGCATGCATTCAATTCAAAACACAGCAAGTTATATTGCATCAATGGTTGCCGCAGTTCTAACTTAAGATAAATTATCTTGGGCATGAGTTCATAGCGGCAAGGAGAAGCAAAGCGGCTAGTCCCGGCGTTGGCCTTCCATCCTCTTGACGTGGTCAACCATGTCGACGATGGGCACGACGAGCTCTTCAAGTGCCTTGCGGTCTGCATCCTCCGGCAGACTGTCAAGCACGTTGGTGAGGTTGAGGCCAGGGTTCCTATACGCCACCTTGGTGAGCATCTTGAGAAGGACGCCCCGGCAAAGCTTGCGGGATTCATTGGCCAGCTGGGTTGCTCGGCTAGAGTGGAGCAGCTTCAGGGCATCAAGGACAGCCTCGAAGAACATGGTCAGTCTGGCGCTCGTAGTCATCCTCTCCTCGTGGGAATACCTGAAAGTCGACAGGCCCATGGTGGACAGTTGTGCTGTGAGCCTCTCTGCGACATCGACAAGGCGCTCAGTCCAAATCTTCACGCCTTTCTCATAGTCATTATAGGTGGCAGCGGTGCTCTCAAGCAGTTACTTCTCCTCATGGAGGTCCTTAGCCAGGGTCTTCTCATGAGTCCTGCTGTTGTCGAGGGACTCCTTTAGCGTGGTCAGCTTCAGATTCAGATCGGCAATAGAGTCGTTGGCTTCAGAGAGCAGTTTTGTCTTGTCAGATATGGTGACCTGCAGCTCCGCCAAGGTGTAGGCAGTTTTGTCTCTGTCCCTCTTCAGCGTCGAGACCTCCTTGCGGTGCTTCTCCAGCTCCGCCTCCAACTTCTCCACCTTCCCAGCCAGCTCGTTCTTGGCGGCCTCCGCGGCTTCGGCGGCGTCGACGGCCTCCTTCAACTTGCCGGCGTGATCCAGGACCTGGGCGTCGAGTGTGTCCTTGTGCTTCTACTCCAGCTCCTGGGTCCGCTGCGCGACAAGCTTCTCAATTTCTTCATCCTTGCCACAGAGCTTGGCGGTAAGCGCCTCTTCACGAGCGGCAAGGTCCTCTTCTTGGGCATCGAGCAGGACGCGGTGCTCCCTTAGATTGGCATCGTCCTTGGCAGCCTCCTCCTGGGCCTTCTCAACATCAGACTACTTCAGGAGAAGCTCGTTCCAATGCTCGCTCAGCTACTCCTGGCTATTCTTCAGCTTCTGCCGGGCCTCGGCAAACCAGATCTGCATCCGCTCGACGTGCTTCTGGAAGTCCGCCTCTGCCGCGTTAACAACCACCGTCCTGGAGTCCAGTTTCTCCTTGCGGGCACGGTGAAGCGCCTGGAGCTTCTGAAGGTTGCTGCTCATAGCTTGGAGGAGCTGGTCCTCCTTGGAACTGCTGCTGCTAGTGCTCGGCTCGTCGACAACCTGGAGCCCGGCGGCGGCAATGACTTCTTCGTAAAAAACCTTCCCCTCGGATGGCGCTCCGGTGCTTGCCGTCCCTGGGATGCTGACGAACAGGTCATCGCCTATATTCAGGTACCTGCTTGAGGTGGGGGCTTCAGAAGTTGACGGTTGGTCTTCGACCATCGTATCCCTGGCACCAGAGGACTCCGGGACCGATGTAGCGCCAGGCGCTCCTGTGGCAGGGATGCCGTCAGTACGGTCGCCGGTCTCCTTGCCGGCCTCCCCAGCAGACCCCTTGGCGGTCTCCTCGATGGTGGTGTCGATATCCATTCGATCCACCGTGGGGGGATCTGAAAGCCAAGGAAAAGAAACAAGATGAAACCCAGATTGAAGCTCAAAGCCAACAAGAAAAAGAGAAAAAGATCGCACTAGAAAAGTGACAAAGGGCAGGAAGCAGGCGGTTTACCTGTGATGAGCGGTGGAGGGGCGGTCCCCTCCCCGACAACACTCGTTGCCGGGATGGAGCTGCCGGCGCCTGTGCTCACCGGCTCTTCCTCCACACGCGTGGGCTCGACGGTGGAAGCCCTTGCCGGGGACCCGCCCCTGGGCGGTGTGGTTGACGGGGGCGGCATGTCGGGTGTGGCCCTCAGCGGCTCCTCCTGTCGCTGTTCCTCTCCTGTGAACCCGGCAAGGTTAGCAGTAAAGATACACACCCCGACACTCGCCAGCGGAAAGTGAGTAACGGGCTCACGCTGGGGGCTGAGTCGAGGGCTGCGTCATGGGCTGGGATCCGGGCTGATCGTGATCACCTCCGGTGCGCTTGAAGTGCTTGCCGGGGGCTCATCGCCCGTCGAGGTCTTGGCCTTCTTTGCCATCCTCTGCGCCAACGTCTCCGTGTCTCTACGGGGGCAGGCCAAAACAAGATCAAGTGAGATAAGATAATCAAAACAAAGGCTAAGGGGATGAAGAATGCGGCAAAATGCTTACTCATCTACTTCTTCTTCTTCTGGCCTCTCCTCCCTCCTCGGGCTGAAAGAGGAGAGGTCGAATTTGGCCTCTGGTATGGTGTCCGTGCGAGGGGGGGAGGGAGATGGAGGCCTGGGCCGCTTGGCCGTGGTGGAGGCAGCGGCCGCTTTTTCCTTTGCTGCCGTGGCCGTGCGTCTCGTATGGCGCACAGGTTGCGGCTGGGCCTCTTGCCGCTGAAAGGCCTTGCCGGCCGCTCCCTTGCTGGGGCCCTCTTCATGCGAAGAGGCCTGCTGGACTGGCTCGCAGGAGACGGCTCGCCGAAGGACACGTTTCTTCTTCCCCGGGACTGGGGGCTCCTCATGTAGCTCCTCTTCAGCTTCCTCTTCAGCCGTCTCCTCGGCTGTCCCCTCGGCAGAAGGGCCCCCGGCAGCGGTGCCACTGTGTTCCCCGGCAGGCTCCCCCCACTCAGCATGATCCTCCTCTGCGCTGGCTTCGTCTTCCACAAAGCCGACGCTGCCGGCCTCCTCGGCAAGGGCTGCCTCTTCTGCTCTGCTGCTGATGTATGCCACCTCTTCGTCGGTGGTGGGGCGGATGAGCTGTGTCTCTTCCCGGATGGCCCTCTCCGACAAGTTGTCGAAGAACTCCTGCACCCGCTCCGCGTCTGGCTCGGCCTAGGTCTTATCAAGGCCATGGGCGTTGAACACCGGCATCATGGCGATGATTGAGGTCAGGGCGGAGTTGTTGCACAAGGGGATCACCCCCACCGGCAACCTGAACGGCTTGTCGGTCTTGTCGGCCTTGCTAGTCTTGTCGGCCTTGAGCTGGAACAGCTTTTGGCAAAGAGCAGCGTGCTGCATCACCGTAAAGTTGCGATTCAGGCCGAGGCGCAGCCTCATGATGTCTGCCGCACTCTAGAACTCCCAAGCTGGCCTCCCCTTGTCATGCAAAGGGGCGATGCGGCGGCAGAGGAAGTTGGCCCCAACCATCTCGAGCATGAGCCCGGCGGCTTTGAGGCGATGAATTCTGGTGGTTGCGACTATGAGCTTCCCGTCTTGGGGATCGAGGTCGCCCCAGTTGCCGCCATGGACCAATTTCGTCTGCCGGGGCATACAGAACGGCTGTGGGTCCTTCTTCACAATCCAGCACCACTTGCCCCACCATTCATCCCACTTCTCCTTAGGGGTCCCCTCTGGGTACGTATTCTTGCTCAAGGCCCTCGGGATCCAGGTGACGCAGCCAGAAAGAGCCCCTCCTGGCTGGATGCGAGGGACGAAGTAGTGGCGGAAGAGCGCCATATTGGGGACCACCCCGACGAAGTTCTCGCAGAGGTGGGCGAAGATGGCCATACACGCCACGGCGTTCGGCATGAAATCCAAAAGATGGAAGCCGAAGGTGTACATGATGTCGATGAAGAAATCCGAAAATGGGGGGCAGAGCCCACAGTAGAAGTAATCAACGAAGAAAGGGAATTTATCTGGGGCAGGCACGACGCAAGAAGCAGGGATGGCACGGGTGGCAGGATGCCCCGTCGTCTATCTCCCCCACATGCACAGGTACCGATCCCTGAGCGCGCGCGCATCGAGCGTCGGGGCGAAGACGACATGCTCCCTCTGCATCTTCACCAGCTCGCTCTCCGGCACCTCTTCTCCCTCGCTCGCCTTGGATGCTCCCTTGCCCTTGCTCGTTTTGGGCGCCATTGCAGCCAAGGGGAGGGCGGGGGATCGAGAGCGGTGAGGGCGCAGTGGCGGCGGACGGAGGAGGAAGGTCTGGTCTGGGCTCGAGGAAGAAGAAGAAGACGGCGGTTCCTAGATTGGGAAAGGCAAAGGGGGTAAATGAGCAGCGCCCCCGCAGATTCCTCTTTTTATGGGGAAGGCGCGGGGCTGCCTCTTTACTGTTCGATGTGAAGGTGTTTTCGCAGGCGTGCTGCGACCATTCCACACACGACCCCCATGTCGCGCACTCAATGCGGATCGTGGGGAAGCGCAACAGACGAGATGATTACAGCAGTTAATCCCTGCCACGCGTGCCCGCGCACTGTTTGGGCCTAGCCCAACGACGCTTCGCACTCGTGTATGGCCCAGGCCCGGGGGCTCCTGTCGGTGTACTAAAGTTTGGGCCCTTTGGTACCCCTTACTTGTGCACGGGCAGTTGCAGCCGCACCTGCGGCGAGGCTTGGCGGGGGCAGTTGGACGCAAAATACAAGACGACCAAGGCGGCATCCAAGCCAGTAACCAGAGACCAGAAGGCAAGCTGGTCCCCCGGCATGATCCTTGCTAGGGCGGCTTGCGAAGCCCCGACAAGATCCTTGCCAGGACGGCTTGCGAAGCACTGACAAGGCCACCACCCTTGAGGTTGAGAGCTCTGACACCATCGACAACGTCAAGACCAAGACTCAGGGGCACATGCGTAGTAGCATGCATATCTTTGCGAAGACTGGTGGCATGCAGATCTTCATGAAGACCAAAAGGCGAAGTTCCCAGCAAGGTTCTTGCCGGGGACGACTGCGAGGCCCCGGCAAAACTCTTGCCGGGGATGATTGCGAGGCCACGGCAAGGCTCGCGCGCGACAAGGCTCTGCCGCCCTGCCACCGTCCCGGCACAGCAATTTGCCAGCCAACCAGGCAAGCACCGGTGTGGTGGCATGCAGATCTTCGTGAAGATCCTGCCACCGCTCCAGCGCAGCGGCTAGCCAGTCAGCTTGGCACTGCATGCCGCGTCACCTTGGATGCGTGTCAAGACGGAGTGAGGCGACGACGGATGGGACGGGCTCTATTTCCGTCCCCGATAAAGTTAGAGGGCACGTAAGCAGCGCATTTAATGCACTTGTCCTAAGACGCCAGAGATAAGCACGTGCACTGTAGCACTTTACCCCTCCTGTGTGCCTGCATGCCACTGTGGTAGCCCCTTGGTATAAAAGGAGGCCCAGGGCGATACAAGAGGGGACTTTTGGACTTTCTGGCCCAGTTTGCTTGCGTAGCAGCTAGCCGAAGCTCAAGAACACTCAATATACACTCAAAGCAGGACTAGGGCTTTACACTTCTCAGCGGCCCGAACCTGGGTAAAAATTCATCGTGTTGATCGTTAGATCTGCTCTTTGCGCACTCCTCTTCCCTGCCAAACCGTAGAAGGGATCCACTCGATCCCATAGGTGTCGTTTCCCCGACAATAAGTGAAGAACATGAGCATAATATTTCTTTCTCTCAAATTAATCTAAGTGAAGAAAGAGAGAATTTCTTTAAAATTTTACTAAATCCCGAATAAATCTAAGTGAAGCATGAGAGCATTTCTTCAAAAATAACAAAGCACACCGTGCTCAAAAAGATATAAGTGAAGCACTAGAGCAATTCCATAGCTCATAAAAATTTAAGTGAAGCATAGGAGCAAGCATAGCATAATTTTTGGCTCTCCCAAAAAGGTGTGTCCAGCAAGGATTCAAGACTTAAAATAAAAAGCAAAACAAGCAAAGACTCATATCATACAAGACGCTCCAAGCAAAACTCATAATATGTGACGAATAAAAATATAGCTCCAAGTAAAATACCGATGGTCGTTAGAAGAAAGAGGGGATGCCACTCGGGGGCATCCCCAAGCTTAGTTGCTTGATACTTCTTGAATATTATCTTGGGGTGCCTCGGGCATCCCCAAGCTTAGCCTTTTGCTAATCCTTATTCCTTCATCCATCGTAATCTCACCCAAAACTTGAAAACTTCAATCACACAAAACTCAACAAAACCTTCGTGAGATCCGTTAGTATAAGAAAACCAATCTTTACATTAAGTACTGTAGGAAACCCATTCAAATTTTGTTCTTGCATTATATCTACTGTATTCTAACTTTTCTATGGCAAAAACTCTTCAAAGAAAACCATAGAATCATCAAAATAAGCACACAATGCAAAGAAAGCAGAATCTGTCAAAAACAGGACAGTCTGAAAATATATGAATTGTTATCATACTTATGTAACTCCAAAAATTCTGAAATATTAGGACAACGGAGGCAATTTGTATATCAATCTTTTGTAAAAAATTCAGAATTTTTAGTCTCTGCTGTAAATTTTAAAAATTGTTTTACTGGACGAAAAAGTTTCTGTTTTCCTACAAGATCAAATCAACTATCACCAAAGCTATCCCAAAGGCTTTGCTTGGCACAAACACTAATTTAAACCACAAAAACACATATAACCAGAGGCATAATTGGGTATTTTATTGAAAACAGCAAGAAAACCAAAAAGCAAAAAGATACAAGTTGTGTTGCCTCCCAACGAGCGCTATCGTTTTACGCCCCTAGCTAGGCATAATACAAATGATCTAAGTATTGTCATCTTTGTTTCGAGATACATAAGATGCCCTCATGATTGATTCATATGGTGGCTTAATTCTAGTTCTAGGAAAGTGTTCCATACCCTTCCTTAATGGAAATTGAAATTTAATATTGCCTTCTTTCATATCAATCACGACACCAATAGTACGTAAAAACGGTCTACCAAGTATAATTGGACAAGACGGATTGCAATCAATATCAAGGACAATAAAATCTATGGGCACATAATTCCTATTTGCAAGAATAAGAACATCATTAATTCTTCCCATAGGCTTTTTAATAGTAGAATCCGCCAAGTGCAAATTTAAAGAGCATTCTTCAATATCGGTAAGACCAAGCACATCACATAAAGATTTCGGAATTGTAGAAACACTAGCACCCAAGTCACATAAAGCAAAACACTCATAATTTTTAATCTTGACTTTAATAGTAGGTTCCCATTCATCATGTAATTTTCTAGGAATTGAAACTTCTAATTCCAACTTTTCTTCAAGAGCTTTCATCATAGCATCAACAATATGTTTAGTAAAAGCTTTATTTTGTTCATAAGCATGGGGTGAATTTATCATGGATTGCAACAAAGAAATACAATCAACCAAAGAGCAACTATCATAATTAAAGTCTTTGTAATCCAAAAGAGTGGGCACATCACTAGTTAAAGTCTTGACCTCTTCAAACCCACTTTTATCAAATTTTTGAACAAGATTTTCACCCTCCAAATTATCGGGACGCCTTTTAGCTAAAGTTGACTCTTCTCCAGTCCCTTTTTCATCAATCTTAAATTTTACTGAACAAGGAATCAATAGAAGAAACACCAATCATTTTAAGATCTTCATCACTTTTACCTTCTAACGAGATTGGTTTAGCGGCCATTTGATTTACTAGGGTAGCTTGTGCATCGAATATTTTACCTAGCAAACTTTCGGCAAAAGCATACTTAGATTGGAGATTGCAAACTTCTCTACTGATATCATCAAGTTGCTTTGATATAGCATCTAGCACAACGGAATGCTCCTTAAGTTCTTCGTTGAAATACTTATTATGCTCAAATTGTGTAGTCATATATTCCTTAGTACTTTTCTCGATCTCAAGCAAAAAAATTGGGTAAGGAACATCATAATATTTTCTCTGAGGCAGCATGACTATGCAAACAAGATTGCACTCAAAAACAGATCTGACGAGAAAACGGCGAACGAAAAAGAGGGCGAATAAAACGGCAATTTTTTGTGAAGTGGGGGAGAGGAAAACGAGAGGCAAATGGCAAATAATGTAAATTGCATGGAGATGAGATTTGTGATTAGGAACCTGGTAGATGTTGATGATGTCTCCCCGGCAACGGCGCCAGATTTTTTTTTGATGTTTGCTTGAACTACGTCGGTATTTCCCCAAAGAGGAAGGGATGATGCAGCATAGCAACAGTAGGTATTTCCCTCAGTGATGAGAACAAGGTTATCGAACCAGTAGGAGAACCACGCAACACCACGTAAACAGCTCCTGCACACAAAGAACAAATACTTACAACCCGACGTAAGAGAGGGGTTGTCAATTACTCACGGGTAAAAGGATAGGTAAAATTGTAGTAGGTTGGATTAATAGATCTCTTGGGAACGCGAGATGAAATAAATAAGTAAAAATTGCAGCAAGGTATTTTTGTATTTTTGGATTAATAGATCTGAAAATAAAAGCAAATAAAAATATATCGCGAAGGCAAATATATTAAAGAAGAGACCCGGGGGCCATAGGTTTCACTAGTGGCTTCTCTCGAGAAAAATAGCAAATGGTGGGTAAACAAATTACTGTTGGGCAATTGATAGAACTTCAAATAATCATGACAATATCCAGGCAATGATCATTATATAGGCATCACGTCCAAGATTAGTAGACCGACTCCTGCCTGCATCTACTACTATTACTCCACACATCGACCGCTATCCAGCATGCATCTAGTGTATTAAGTTCATGGAAAAACGGAGTAATGCAATAAGAACGATGACATGATGTAGACAAGATCTATTTATGTAGAAATAGACCCCATCTTGTTATCCTTAATAGCAATGATACATACGTGTCGTTTCCCCTTCCGTCACTGGGATCAAGCACCGTAAGATCGAACCCATCACAAAGCACCTCTTCCCATTGCAAGATAAATAGATCAAGTTGGCCAAACAAAACCCAAATATCAGAGAAGAAATACGAGGCTATAAGCAATCATGCATATAAGAGATCAAAGAAGACTCAAATAACTTTCATGGATAAAAACATAGATCTGATCATAAACTCAAAGTTCATCGGATCCCAACAAACACACCGCAAAAAGAGTTACATCAAATAGATCTCCAAGAGACCATTGTATTGAGAATCAAACGAGAGAGAGAAAGCCATGTAGCTACTAACTACGGACCCGTAGGTCTACAATGAACTACTCACGCATCATCGGAGAGGCACCAATGAGGATGATGAACCCCTCCGTGATGGTGTCTAGATTGGATATGTGGTTTCTGGAACTTGCGGTGGTTGGAATTGATTTTCGTTGACTCCCCTAGGGTTTCTGAAATATTGGGGTATTTATAGAGCAAAGATGCGGTGCAGGAGGTCTCCGAGATGGGCACAACCCACCAGGGCGCGCCTGGGGGCCCAGACACGCCCCGGTGTCTTGTGCTCACCTCGGGTCCCCTCTTTGGTACTTCTTTGGCCCACTGGATGTCTTCTGGTCAAAAAAAATCTCCAAAAAGTTTCGCTACATTTGGACTCCGTTTGGTATTGATTTCCTGCGATGTAAAAAACAAGCAGAAAATAGCAACTGGCACTAGGCACTATGTCAATAGGTTAGTCCCAAAAAATGATATAAAGTTGATATAAAATGATTGTAAAACATCCAAAAATGATAGTCTAACAGCATGGAACAATTAAAAATTATAGATACGTTGGAGACGTATCAGCACCCCCGGTAAAAGTTATGGGCCTTATGGGCCAAGAGAGGAAAGCACCAGCCACAAGGGGCCGGTGCGCACCCCATAGCAGGCCGGCATAAGGAGGAGAAGGAAAGGGGGAAGGGAAAGGAAAGTGTGGATTAGGATTCCCACTTCCTTCCCTCTCCCCCCTCTTTCCTTCTCCCTTGGGAATACATGGCAAGGGGGGGGGGGGGGGGGGGGGGGGGGGGGGGGGCGGCCAAGGCAGGAGCCCTAGGGCCGGCCGGCCACCTATGTGGTGTGCTAGGCTGCCTCCTCTCCCCCTCCCACCTATATATATGTGGGAGGGGGGCGCCTAGCACAACCCAGATCAATTGTTAGCCATGTGCGGCCACCCCCTCCACCGTTTACACCCCGGTCATATTTTCATAGTGCTTGGGCGAAGCCCTGCGGAGATCACTTCACCATCACCGTCACCACGCCGTCATGCTGACGGAACTCATCTACTACCTCGCCGTCTTGCTGGATCAAGAAGGCGGAGGACGTCACCGAGCTGAATGTGTGCTGAACGCGGAGGTGCCATACGTTCGGTAGTAGATCGATTGGATCGCGAAGAAAGTTCGACTACATCAACCGCGTTGTGAAATGCTTCCGCTTACGGTCTACGAGGGTATGTAGACACACTCTCCCCTCTCGTTTCTATGCATCTCCTTGATAGATCTTGTGTGTGTGTAGAATTTTTTTGTTTTCCATCCAACGTTTCCCAACATTGACAACCCCTCCTGATCGTCGGGTTGCAAGTATTTGTTCTTTGTGTGCAGGTACCATTTACATAGTGTTGCTAGGTTCTCCTACTGGATTGATACCTTGGTTTCATAACTGAGGGAAATACCTACTGTAGCTGTGTTGCATCATCCCTTCCTCTTTGGGGAAATACCGACGTAGTTCAAGCGACATCATGTACTGGGATGTGCTATGATCAAGAGTGACATGTATAAAAAATATGAAAGGTGGCTTTGCCACAAATACTATGCCAACTACATGATCATGCAAAGCAATATGACAATGATGGTATGTGTCATAATAAATGGAATGGTGGAAGTTGCATGGCAATATATCTCGGAATGGCTATGGAAATGCCATAATAGGTAGGTATGGTGGCTGTTTTGAGGAAGGGTATATGGTGGGTTTAATGCACCGGCGAAAATTGCGCGGTACTAGAGAGGATAGCAATGGTGGAAGGGTGAGAGTGCGTATAATCCATGGACTCAACATTAGTCATAAAGAACTCACATACTTATTGCAAAAATTTATTAGCCATCAAAACAAAGTACTACACGCATGCTCCTTGGGGGATAGATTGGTAGGAAAATACCATCGCTCGTCCCCAACCGCCACTCATAAGGAAGACAATAAAAGAAATCATGCCCCGACTTCATCACATAACGGTTCACCATACGTGCATGCTGTGGGAATCACAAACTTTAACATAAGTATTTCTACCATTCCACAATTACTCACTAGCATGACTCTAATATCACCATCTTTATATCTCAAAAGAAATGCAAGGAATCAAACTTCTCATATATTCAATGCTCTTTATATGAAAGTTTTTTACTATATCCCTCTTGGATGCCCATCATATTAGGACTAAATTCATAACCTAAGCAAATTACCATGTTGTTTAAGACTCTCAAAATAATATAAGTGAAGCATGAGAGTTCATCAATTTCTATAAAATAAAGCCACCACCGTGCTCTAAAAAGATATAAGTGAAGCACTAGAGCAAACTGCCTAGCTCAAAAGATATAAGTGAAGCACATAGATTATTCTAAAAAATTCACGATTAATGTGTGTCCCCCTCAAAAGGTGTGTACAGCAAGGATGATTGTGGCAAACTAAAAAGCAAAGACTCATATCATACAAGACGCTCCAAGCAAAACACATATCATGTGGTGAATAAAAATATAGCCTCAAGTAAATTTACCGATGGATTGAAGACAAAAGAGGGGATGCCATCCGGGGCATCCCCAAGCTTAGATGCTTGGTTGTCCTTGAATATTACCTTGGGGTTCCTTGGGCATACCCAAGCTTAGGCTCTTGCCACTCCTTATTCCGTTGTCCATCAAATCTTTACCCAAAACTTGAAAACTTCACAACACAAAACTCAACAGAAAACTCATAAGATCCGTTAGTATAATAAAATAAATCACCACTTTAGGTACTGTTGTGAACTCATTCTTAATTTATATTGGTGTTATATCTACTGTATTCCAACTTTTCCATGGTTCATACCCCCCGATACTACCCATAGGTTCATCAAAATAAGCAAACAACACATAGAAAACAGAATCTGTCAAAAACAGAACAGTCTGCGAAGATCTGAATTGTTCTTATACTTATGTAACTCCAAAATTGTGAAAATTTGGAAAACCTGATAAATTTGTATATAAATCTTGTGTAAAAATTTCGTAAGTTTTCGTCGCTTTTGTGAATTATTAAAATTCTGTTACTGGACGCAAATTTTTCTGTTTTTCAGCAAAATCAAATCAACTATCACCGTAGACCATCTCAAAGGTCTTACTTGGTTCAAACACCAATTAAAACACCAAAACACAATTACTACAGAGGTAATAATGTGTATTTATTGAAAAATAGAACGGAAAACAGAAAACATAAAAATAAAATTGGGTTGCCTCCCAACAAGCTCTATTTTTAACGCCCCTAGCTAGGCATAAAGCATAGATCTAGGTATTGTCATCTTTAGTATGCAATCCATAAGAAGCCCTCATAATAGATTCATACGAAAACTTAATTTTGTTTTTTGGAAAGTGTTCCATGCCCTTCCTTAATGGAAATTGAAAACTAATGTTTCCTTCTTTCATATCGATAATTGCACCAATCGTTCTAAGGAAGGGTCTACCAAGAATAATAGGACATGTAGGATTGCAATCTATATCAAGCACAATAAAATCTATGGGCACATAATTCCTATTTGCAACAATAAGAACATCATTAATTCTTCTCATAGGTTTCTTAATAGTGGAATCCGCTAGATGCAAATTTAAAGAACAATCATCAAATTCACGGAAACCTAGCACATCACATAAAGTTTTTGGAATAGTGGAAACGCTAGCACCCAAATCACACAAAACATTGCACTCATAATCTTTAATTTTAATCTTAATATTAGGTTCCCACTCATCATAAAGCTTTCTAGGGATAGAAACTTCCAACTCAAGTTTTTCTTCAAAAGATTTCATCATAGTATCAACGATATGTTTAGTAAAAGCTTTATTTTGATTATAAGCATGAGGTGAATTTAACATGGATTGCAACAAGGAAATACAATATGCCAAAGAACAATTATCATAATTAAAGTCCTTGAAATCCAAAATAGTGGGTTCATCGCTACTGAAAGTTTTGACCTCTCCAATCCCACTTTTATCAAATTTTTCATTAAGATCTTTAAACTCCAAATTATTGGGACGCCTTCTAGCTAAAGTTGACTCATCTCCAGTCCCATATTTATCAAGATTTATATTAGCAAACAAAGGTTCAATAGGAGTCACACCAATCACTTTAAGACCTTCATCATGATTATCACAAGAAATAGAAGAACACGCTTTTACAAACTAATCTCGCTTAGCACGCATCCTAGCGGTTCTTTCTTTACATTCATCCATAGAAATTTTAATAGATTTAGAGATTCATTAATATAATGCTTGGGTGGCATACATCTCATCTTCAAAGAATCAATCTCAAGAGAAATCTTATCAATGTTCCTAGCCAAATTATCAATCTTAAGCAATTTTTCTTCTACCATAGCATTGAAATTCTTTTGAGAATTAATGAAATATTTCATATTATTCTCAAGATCAAAGGGTATTTTATTATAATTTCCATAGGAATTGTTGTAGGAATTACCGTAATTATTAGAGGAATTACTAGGAAACGGCCTAGGGTTGAAATTACCTCTATACGCGTTATTACCAAAATTGTTCCTACCAACAAAATTCACATCCATAGATTCATTATTATTCCCAATCAAAGTGGACAAAGGCATATCATTAGGATCAATAGGAGCACTCTTACTAGCAAACAATTTCATAAGTTCATCCATCTTTCCACTCAAAGTATTAATTTCATTCGCATGCACTTTTTTACTAGTGGAAGATCTTTCGGTATGCCATTGAGAGTAATTTGCCATAATATTATCTTGGAGTTTAGTAGCTTGTCCTAATGTAATTTCCATAAAAGTACCTCCCGCGGCGGAACCTAAAAGATTTCTAGATGAAAAATTCAATCCGTCATAAAAAATTGTATGATCATCCATAAACTTAAACCATGAGTAGGGCAATTTCTTATCATCAATTTCATCCTCTTCCAAGATTGTGCAACATGTTCATGATGAAGTTGCTTAAAATTCATTATATCATTCCTAAGGGAGATGATCTTAGCGGGAGGAAAATACTTGGAAATAAAGGCATTTTACACTTATTCCATGAATCAATAATATTTTTAGGAAAAGATGAAAACCAAGTTTTAGCACGATCTCGAAGTGAGAACAGAAATAGCTTCAATTTAAAAATATCATTACCCAGATATTTTTTCTTTTGCATATCACACAACTCAAGAAAGTATTTAGATGGGATGCGACATCTTCACTAGGAAGGCCGGAAAATTGTTCTTTCATAACAAGATTCAACAAAACGGCATTAATTTCATAAGATTCTGCACTAGTGGCGGGAGCAATCGGAGTACTAATAAAATCATTATTATTAGTGTTTGAAAAGCCACACAACTTGGTATTTTCTTGAGACATCATGACAAAGCAAGCAATCTAGCACACAAGCAAATGGAAAGCAAACGAAAAGACGAATGAAAGAAGGGCGAATAAAAAGGCAATTTTTTTGTGTTTTTCTGATAATGTTTTAGAAGTGGGGGAGAGGAAAATGAGAGGTAAATAGCAAATGATGTAATGCAAGAGATGAGAGTTTATGATGGGTACTTGGTAGGCTTGATGTAGAACCTCCCCGGCAACGGCGCCAAAAATTCTTCCTGCTACTTCTTGAGCTTGCGTTGATTTTTCCCTTGAAGAGGAAAGGGTGATGCAGCAAAGTAGAGATAAGTATTTCCGTCAGTTAAGAACCAAGGTATCAATCCAGTAGGAGGCACAAGCAAGTCTCCAATCTATGCACCTGCACACACTAACAAACACTTGCACACAACGCGAAAAAGCGTTGTCAATCCCTTCACGGTCACGAACAAGAGTGAGATCTAAAAGAGATAGGTATAAAAGATAAATAAAAGAGCAAACTAAAGTAAATATAAATAAATTGCAGCAAGGTATTTTTGGTTTATAGATCTGAAAATATATGATGGACAATAGACCCCGGGGCCATAGGTTTCACTAGAGGCTTCTCTCTTGAAGATAGCATACGGTGGGTAAACAAATTACTGTTGAGCAATTGATAGAAAATCACAAAGTTATGATGATATCTAAGGCAATGATCATGAATATAGGCATTGCTACTTCTTGAGCTTGCGTTGATTTTTCCCTTGAAGAGGAAAGGGTGATGCAGCAAAGTAGAGATAAGTATTTCCCTCAGTTAAGAACCAAGGTATCAATCCAGTAGGAGGCACAAGCAAGTCTCCAATCTATGCACCTGCACAAACTAACAAACACCTGCACTCAACGCGAAAAAGGGGTTGTCAATCCCTTCACAGTCTGGAACAAGAGTGAGATCTATTAGAGATAGTTATAAAAGATTACTAAAAGGTAAAACAAAGTAAAAATAAATAAATACCAGCAAGGTATTTTTGGGTTTTTTGGTTTATAGATCTGAAAATATATGATGGAAAATAGACCTGGGGGCCATAGGTTTCACTAGAGATTTCTCTCTTGAAGATCGCATACAGTGGGTGAACAAATTACTGTTGAGCAATTGATAGAAAAGCGCAAAGTTATAATGATATCTAAGGCAATGATCATGAGTATAGGCATCACGTCCGTGACAAGTAGACCGACTCCTGCCTGCATCTACTACTATTACTCCACACATCGACCGACTCCTGCCTGCATCTAGAGTATTAAGTTCATAAGAACAGAACAACACTTTAAGTAAGATCACATGATGTAGAGGGATAAACTCAAGCAATATGATGAAAACCCCATCTTTTTATCCTCGATGGCAACAATACAATACATGCCTCGCTACCCCTTCTGTCACTGGTTGAGGACATCGCAAGATTGAACCCAAAACTAAGCACCTCTCCCATTACAAGAAAAACCAATCTAGTTGGCCAAACCAAACCGATAGTTTGAAGAGAAATACAAAGATATCTTAATCATGCATAAAAGACTTCAGAGAATGCTCAAATAATATTCAAAGATAATCTGATCAAAAATCCACAATTCATCGGATCTCAACAAACACACCGCAATAAAGTATTACATCGAATAGATCTCCAAGAACATCGAGGAGAACATTGTACTGAAGATCAAAGAGAGAGAAGAAGCCATCTAGCTACTAGCTATGGACCCATAGGTCTGTTGTAAACTACTCACACATCATCGGTAGGGCAGCAAGGTTGATGTAGAGGCCCTCCATGATCAAATCCCTCTCCGGCAGATCGCCGGAAAAGGCCCCAAGATCAGATCCCACGGGAACAGAGGCTTGCGGCGGTGGAAAAGTATTTTGGTGGACGCTTCTGGTGGTTTGGGAATATTTTTGAATTTATAGTGCAAGAATTAGGGTTGGGAGACCCCCGAGGGGCCCACCAGCCCTCAGGGCACGCCCCCCAGGGGCGCGCCTGGCAGGCTCGTGGCCTCCTCTGACCCCCTCTCCAAGCTTCGTGGATGTCTTCTGGTCCAAGAAAAATCATCGTAAAGTTTTATTCCGTTTGGACTCCGTTTGATATTCCTTTTCTGTAAAAACTCAAAAACAAGGAAAAAGAAACTGGAACTGGGCTCTAGGTTAATAAGTTAGTCCCAAAAATAATATAAAATAGCATATTAATGCATATAAAACATCCAAAACAGATAATATAATAGCATGGAACAATAAAAAATTATATATAAGTTGGAGACGTATCAAGCATCCCCAAGCTTAATTCCTGCTCGTCCTCGAGTAGGTAAATGACAAAAATAAATTTTTTGATGTGGAATGCTACGTAACATATTTATAAATGCAATCTTTTACTGTGGCATGAATATTTAGATCCATAAGATTCAAAACAAAAGTTTAATATTGACATAAAAACAATAATACTTCAAGCATACTAATAAAGCAATCGTGTCTTCTCAAAATAACATGGCTAAAGAAAGTTATCCCTACAAAATCATATAGTCTGGCTATGCTCCATCTTCATCACACAAAGTATTTCATCATGCACAACCCCGATGACAAGCCAAGCAATTGTTTCATACTTTTGATGTTCTCAAACCTTTTCAACTTTCACGCAATACATGAGCGTGAGCCATGGATATAGCACTATAGGTGGAATAGAATATGGTGGTTGTGGAGAAGACAAAAAGAAGGAGAAAGTCTCACATCAACTAGGCAAATTAATGGGCTATGGAGATGCCCATCAATTGATATCGATGCAAGTGAGTAGGGATTGCCATGCAATAGATGCACTAGACCTATAAGTGTATGAAAGCTCAAAAAGAAACTAAGTGGGTGTGCATCCAACTTGCTTGCTCACGAAGACCTAGGGCAATTTGAGGAAGCCCATCATTGGAATATACAAGCCAAGTTCTATAATTAAAAATTCCCACTAGTATATGAAAGTGACAAAATAGGAGATTCTCTATCATGAAGATCATGGTGCTACTTTGAAGCACAAGTGTGGAAAAAGGATAGTAACATTGTCGCTTCTCTCTTTTCTCTCATTTTTTTCTCTTTTTTTTGGATTGGGCTTATTTGGCCTCTTTTATTTTTTATAAAGTCCGGAGACTCATCCCAACTTGTGAGGGAATCATAGCTTCCATCATCCTTTCCTCACATGGGACAATGCTCTAATAATGATGATCATCACACTTTTATTTACTTACAACTAAAAAAATACAACTCGATACTAGAACAAGATGTGACTCTATATGAATGCCTCCGGCGGTGTACCAGGATGTGCTATGATCAGGAGTGACATGTATAAAAAATATGAACGGTGGCCTTGCCACAAATACTATGCCAACTACATGATCATGCAAAGCAATATGACAATGATGGTGCGTGTCATAATAAACAGAACGGTGGAAGTTGCATGGCAATATATCTCGGAATGGCTATGGAAATGCCAAAATAGGTAGGTATGGTGGCTATTTTGAGGAAAATATATGGTGGGTTTAATGCACTGGCGAAAGGTGCCCGGTACTAGAGAGGCTAGCAATGGTGGAAGGGTGAGAGTGCGTATAATCCATGGACTCAACATTAGTCATAAAGAACTCACATACTTATTGCAAAAATTTATTAGCCATAGAAACAAAGTACTACACGCATGCTCCTAGGGGGATAGATTGGTAGGAAAAGACCATCGCTCGTCCCCGACCGCCACTCATAAGGAAGACAATCAAAAAATAAATCATCCTCCGACTTCATCACATAACGGTTCACCATACGTGCATGCTACGGGAATCACAAACTTTAACACAAGTATTTTGACCAATCCACAATTACTCACTAGCATGACTCTAATATCACCATCTCTATATGTCAAAACAAATGCAAGGAATCAAACTTCTCATCTTATTCTATGCTCTTTATATGAAAGTTTTTATTATATCCCTCTTGCATGCCCATCATATTAGGACTAAATTCATAACCTAAGAAAAATAACATGCTGTTTAAAGACTGTCAAAATAATATAAGTGAAGCATGAGAGTTCAACAATTTCTATAAAATAAAGCCACCGCCGTGCTCTAAAAAGATATAAGTGAAGCACTAGAGCAAACTGCCTAGCTCAAAAGATAAAAGTGAAGCACATAGAGTATTCTAATAAATTCACGATTAATGTGTGTCCCTCTCAAAAGGTGTGTACAGTAAGTATGATTGTGGCAAAATAAAAAGCAAAGACTCATATCATACAAGACCCTCCAAGCAAAACACATATCATGTTGTGAATAAAAATATAGCCTCAAGTAAATTTACCGATGGATTAAAGACAAAAGAGGGGATGCCATCCGGGGCATCCCCAAGATTAGATGCTTGGTTGTCCTTGAATATTACCTTGGGGTGCCTTGGGCATCCCCAAGCTTAGGCTCTTGCCACTCCTTATTCCGTTGTCCATCAAATCTTTACCCAAAACTTGAAAACTTCACAGTACAAAACTCAACAGAAAACTCATAAGATCCGTTAGTATAATAAAATAAATCACCATTTTAGGTACTGTTGTGAACTCATTATTTATTTATATTGGTGTAATATCTACTTTATTACAACTTCTTCATGGTTCATACCCCCCGATACTACCCATAGATTCATCAAAATAGGCAAACAACACATAGAAAACAGAATCTATCTAAAAAAGAACATTCTGCGAAGATCTGAATTGTTGTCGTACTTATATAACTCCAAAAATTCTGAAAATTAAGGAAAAGCTGGGAAATTTGTATATTAATTTTGTGTAAAAAATCAGAATTGTTCCTCTCTTATGTGATGTTTTGAAAATTCTCTTACTGGACTCAAAAGTTTCTGTTTTTCCGCAAAATCAAATCAACTATCACCGTAGACCATCCCAAAGGTCTTACTTGGCTCAAACAATAATTAAAACACCAAAACACAATTACTACAGAGTTAATAATGTGTATAATCATAAAAACAGAAAAATAAAAATATTGGGTTGTCTCCCAACAAGCGCTTTTCTTTAAAGCCTTTTAGCTAGGCATTGATAATTTTAATGATGCTCACATGAAAGATAGCAATTGAAACACGAAGAGAGCATCATGTAGCATGTGAAAAACAAGTTTAAGTCTAACATACTTCCTATGCATAGGCATTTTATAAGCAAACAAATTATCAAGACAAGCAAAAACTATCATATGCAAGGAAGAAGAAAGAAACAATAGCAATCTCAACATAACGAGAGGTAATTTAGTAACATGAAAATTTCTACAACCATATTTTCCTCTCTCATAATAATTAAATGTAGGATCATAATCAAATTCAACAATGTAGCTATCACACAAATTGTTCTCTTCATGTTCCACATGCATGCAAAGTTGACACTCTTCCAAAATAGTGGGATTAACATAAAATAAAGTCATGACTTCTCCAAGCCCACTTTTATCAAAAAATTCATTAGATTGATCAAACTCCAAAGCAGTGGGATCATTATTTCCTCAAGTTGACACTCTTCCAAACCCACCTTCAATATTATTGCAAACATTATTATCATGAGGCTTAAATAAATTTTCAAGATCATAAGAAGCATTATCACCCCAATCATGATCATTGCAATAAGTAGTGGACATAGCAAAACTAGCATCCCCAAGCTTAGGGTTTTGCATATTATTAGCATAATTGACATTAATAGAATTTATAATAACATCATTGCAATCATGCTTTTCATTCAAGGAGCTATCATGAATCACTTCATAAATTTCATCACAATTTTTAGATTCATGAATTTCAAGCAAAACTTCATAAAGATAATCTAGTGCACTCAACTCACTAGCAATTGGTTCATCATAATTGGGTCTCTTAAAAATATTAGCAAGTGGATGAGGATCCATAAATATTTTGCTTTATGATTTTCAATAAATACACAATTATACCAAGTGAATAGGCAAACGAGCCAAGTAAGACATAAAGGGCAAATGAAAAGAAGGCAAATAAAAAGGCAAATATTTTTGTGTTTTTCTGAAAACATTTTAGAAGTGGGGGAGAGGGAAATGAGAGGCAAATGGCAAATTATGTAATGCAAGAGATGAGAGTTTATGATGGGTACTTGGTAGGCTTGATGTAGATCCTCCCCGGTAACGGCGCCAGAAATTCTTCCTTCTACTTCTTGAGCTTGCGTTGATTTTTCCCTTGAAGAGGAAAGGGTGATGCAGCAAAGTAGAGATAAGTATTTCCCTCAGTTAAGAACCAAGGTATCAATCCAGTAGGAGGCACAAGCAAGTCTCCAATCTATGCACCTGCACAAACTAACAAACACTTGCACTCAACGCGATAAAGGGGTTGTCAATATCTTCACGGTCTCGAACAAGAGTGAGATCTAATAGAGATAGGTATAAAAGATTACTAAAACGTAAAACAAAGTAAAAACAAATAAATTACAGCAAGGTTTTTTTTGGGTTTTTTGGTTTATAGATCTGAAAATATATGATGGAAAATAGACCTGGGGGCCATAGGTTTCACTAGAGGCTTCTCTCTTGAAGAAAGCATACGGTGGGTGAACAAATTACTGTTGAGTAATTGATAGAAAAGCGCAAAGTTATGATGATATCTAAGGCAATGATCATGAATATAGGCATCACGTCCATGACAAGTAGACCGACTCCTGCCTACATCTACTACTATTACTCCACACATCGACCGACTCCTGCCTCAACTAGAGTATTAAGTTCATAAGAACAGAGCAACACTTTAAGTAAGATGACATGATGTAGAGGGATAAACTCAAGCAATATGATGAAAACCCCATCTTTTTATCCTCGATGGCAACAATACAATACGTGCCTCGCTACCCCTTCTGTCACTGGGTGAGGACACCGCAAGATTGAACCCAAAACTAAGCACCTCTCCCATTGCAAGAAAAACCAATCTAGTTGGCCAAACCAAACCGATAGTTCGAAGAGAAATACAAATATATCTTAATCATGCATAAAAGAGTTCAGAGAAGACTCAAATAATATTCATAGATAATCTAATCATAAATCCACAATTCATCGGATCTCAACAAACACACTGCAAAAAAGTATTACATCGAATAGATCTCCAAGAATATCGAGGAGAACATTGTATTGAAGATCAAAGAGAGAGAAGAAGCCATCTAGCTACTAGCTATGGACCCATAGGTCTGTTGTAAACTACTCACACATCATTGGTAGGGCAGCAAGGTTGATGTAGAGGCCCTCCGTGATCGAATCCCCCTTCTGCAGATTGCCAGAAAAGGCCCCAAGATGGGGTCTCATGGGAACATAGGCTTGCGACGGTGGAAAAATATTTTGGTGGACGCTTCTGGTGGTTTGTGAATATTTGGGAATTTATAGTGCAAGAATTAGGGTTGGGAGACCCCCGAGTGGCCCACAAGCCCTCAGGGCACCCCCTAGGGGCGCGCCTGGTAGGCTTGTGGCCTCCTCGGCCATCTTCTGACCCCCTCTCCAAGCTCCGTGGATGTCTTCTGGTCCAAGAAAAATCATCGTAAAGTTTTATTCCGTTTGGACTCCGTTTGATATTCCTTTTCTGTAAAACTCAAAAACAAGGACAAAACAGAAACTGGCACTGGGCTCTAGGTTAATAAGTTAGTCCCAAAAATAATATAAAATCACATATTAATGCATATAAAACATCCAAAACAGATAATATAATAGCATGGAACAATAAAAAAATATAGATACGTTGGAGACGTATCGGGCATCACATCCGTGACAAGTAGACCGAAACGATTCTGCATCTACTACTATTACTCCACACATCGACCGACTCCTGCCTGCATCTAGAGTATTAAGTTCATAAGAACAGAGCAACGCTTTAAGTAAGATGACATGATGTAGAGGGATAAACTCAAGCAATATGACATAAACCCCATATTTTTATCCTCGATGGCAACAATATAATACGTGCCTTGCTACCCCTTCTGTCACTAGGTGAGGACACCGCAAGATTGAACCCAAAACTAAGCAGTTCTCCCATTGCAAGAAAAACCAATCTAGTTGGCCAAACCAAACCGATAGTTCGAAGAGAAATACAAAGATATCTTAATCATGCATAAAAGAGTTCAGAGAAGACTCAAATAATATTCATAGATAATCTGATCATAAATCCACAATTCATCGGACCTCAACAAACGCACCGCAAAAAAGTATTACATTGAATAGATCTCCAAGACCACTGAGGAGAACATTGTATTGAAGATCAAAGAGAGAGAAGAAGCCATCTAGCTACTAGCTATGGACCCGTAGGTATGTGGTAAACTACTCACGCATCATCGAAAGGGTAGCAAGGTTGATGTAGAGGCCCTTCGTGATCGAATCCCCCTCCGGCAGATCGCTGGAAAAGGCCCCAAGATGGGATCTCATGGGAACAGAGGCTTGCGGCGGCGGAAAAGTATTTTGGTGGACGCTTCTGATGTTTGGGGAATATTTTGGAATTTATAGAGGTGGAACTAGGGTTAGAGGACCTCTGAGGGGCCCACAAGCCAGAGGGGCGCCCCCTGGGGCGTGCCCTGCTGGCTTGTGGCCTCCTCAGGACTCCTCTGGCCCTCTCTCCAAGTTACGTAGGTGTCTTCTGGTCCAAGAAAAATCATCATGAAAGTTTTATTCCGTTTGGACTCCGTTTGATATTCCTTTTATGTAAAACTCAAAAACAAGGAAAAAAACAGAAACTGGCACTAGGCTCTAGGTTAACAGGTTAGTCCCAAAAATAATATAAAATAGCATATTAATGCATATAAAACATCCAAAATAGATAATATAATAGCATGGAACAATCACAAATTATAGATACGTTGGAGACGTATCAGCTACTCGTGGCCCATCTTAGCGTGAGACCGACGCCAAAAAATCCTATAAATACAGAAACCCCCAGAAATGACCCTAGATCAGAAGTTCCGCCACCGCAAGCCTCTATAGCCACGAAAAACCAATCTAGACCCTATTCTGGCACCCTGCCGGAGGGGGAAATCATCACCGGTGGTCATCTTAATCATCCCGGCGGCCACCATGATGAGGAGGGAGTAGTCCACCCTCGGGGCTGAGGGTTTATACCAGTAGCTATGTGTTTAATCTCTCTCTCTCTCTCTCGTGTTCTTGATTTGGCATGATCTTGATGTATCGCGAGCTTTGTTAATATAGTTGGATCATATGGTGTTTCTCCCTCTCTATCTTGTTGTGATGAATTGAGTTTTCCCTTTGAGATTTCGTTTTTATCGGATTGAATACTTTTATGGATTTGAGAGCACTTGATGCATGTCTTGCTATGAATACCCATGGTGACAATGGGGTATCATATTGATTCACTTGATATATGTTCTGGCACTCAACTCGCGGATTCCCGAGGTGACATTGTGGTAATCTATGCATAGGGGTTGATGCACATTTTCGTCCTTGTTTCTCCATTAGAAATCTTGGGGCACTCTTTGAGGTTCTTTGTGTTGGGTTGAGTATTATGAATCTGAAATTGCTTGATGCATATCGTATAATCAACTCACGGATACTCGTGGTGAAATTGGAGTATCTAGGTGACATTAGAGTTGGTTGATGTGTATCATATGGTGTTATTTTAGTACGAACTCTTAGATAGATCGATCGGAAAGGATAACTTGGTGTTATTTTAGTACGAACTCTTGGATAGATCGATCGGAAAGGATAACTTTGAGGTGGTTTCGTACCCTACAAACAATTTCTTCTTATGTTCTCCGCTAGATAGGAACTTTGGAGTGATTCTTCATCGCACGTTGAGGGATGGTTATATGATCCAATTATATTAGCATTGTTGAGAGATTGCACTAGCGAAAGTACGAACCCTAGGCCTTGTTTCTAAGCATTGCAATACCGTTTGTGCTCACCTTTGTTACTTGTTACCTTGCTATTTTTTATTGTTACTATTACAAAAATCAATATCTACTATCATTACTACACTTGTATCACCATCTCTTCGCCGAACTAGCGCCCCTATACAATTTACCATTGTATTTGGTGTGTTGGGGACACAAGAGATTTTTTGTTATTTGGTTGCAGGGTTGTTTGAGAGAGACCATCTTCATCCTACACCTCCCACGGATTGATAAACCTTAGGTCATCCTCTTGAGGGAAAATTGCTACTGTCCTACAAAACTCTCCGCTTGGAGGCCCAACACGAGTCTACAAGAACAAGTTGTGTAGTAGACATCAATTGTCCTCCAATGTTTTTTCTTTAATCCTGCAATACAGATGTGCTCGTCTGGCAGCAGCGGCTGTAGAATCAGACACGACTTGTTACTACGCATGGTCATCAATAATGTGAACAAAGATTCATAGGGCAACACATACTCCATGAGTACGTAGATTGTATTAGTAAGAATAAGAAGTGGTACTGCACTACCTAATCTAGAGCAACATGTTATATTAAGAATAAGAAATCATTCAATTGTGAAAAATAGCACACAAGATTTAGTATGAACCTGCATACTAAATTACTGTAACCCTACATAGAACTATCTGCAGTACCCCATATAATATGGCCAATTTATTAAGAAACTACATACTAAATTGGTATAATCCTAGATAGAATTAGATGATGTACGGAGCCTACAATTATATTACTTCTTTCAAGGAACCACATGTGAAAACATGAAAGCACGTGCAAATCTTAAAAGGGACGGTGGGGCGAGAGGGGGCTGGAGTTGTTACCTGGTAGTCTAGGATTAGGTCTTGGGGTCGACGGGGGAAGTTTACGTTGTTTGCCGCTTCGAAGCACGCTGGCCATGCCGGACGTCAGGGAGGGATCCATTTGGCCGCCACAAGTGGACTAGATCTGCGGAAGAAGAGACATATGAGGGGACAATGCTAATGAAGAATTTGGGTTCATTTCGTGAATTGGGAAGAAGCTTTATACGATGGGTTTGGGGAAAATGGGCGCGACATTTAAAATAGTTGGAGGGAACAAAAAAAGAGAGGGAACAAAATTTTCGGGTCCAACGAGAATATTAAGGAAGGTGGAAGCTTTTTATTTTTCAGAAGTGGTTTATTTGTCATGCCAAGGTCTAGTGAACAATTTTTCAATGAACCATGTTCTTTTCCTTGTACATGACAAACCATCAATAATTTATATTAGATCATGTAATACATCTTTGTCCATGCGAAATTTGAACTGAAGTTACCACTTGACATGTCCTGATGGTTGTTCACTCCCCATTTCAAAATCTAGATGCCATGCCCTTCTGTACCTCCTACTAACCCTACTTCCATATCCCTACTGCACACATGTTCTCCTAGATTCAAACAACCTATTGTAGATGTGTTTTCTCATTCATTGTGGTACTTCCTTTTCAATTTCCATGTACTCATAACCATTTGAAAATCAAGATGGTATGCCCTTTTATACCTGCTACTAACACTACCTCCATACCCCTAGTGCTCACATGTTCTCCTTGATTCAAACAACTTATTGTAGATTTGTCTTCTCATTCATTGTGGCATTTCCTTCCATTTTCCATTTACCCATAACCATTTGAAAATCAAGATGCTACGTCCTTTTGTACCTCCTACTAACAGTACCTCCATACCCCTAATTCTCACATGTTCTCCTTGATTCAAACAACTTATTGTAGATTTGTTTTCTCATTCATTGTGATACTTCCTTTTCAATTTCCATGTACTCATAACCATTTGAAATTTAGATGGTATGCCCTTTTGTACCTCGTACTAACACTACTTCCATACCCATAGTTCACACATTTTCTCCTTTTATAGCCCATAGTAACACTACCTCCATACCCCTAGTGCACACGTGATGTCTTGATTATAACAACTTAATGTGCAACTTTTATATGGACAAAAGCGGTTTTCTTCGTAATCATGATTCAAAATTTGGGCTTTTTTCTATGGGGTATTAATATCGGCTTTTTAAACATGTACAAAATGCAGACAGGAAAATTCAAACTTTTTGGGTGTGGTTTGCTTCATAACGTGTACATGAATGAACCAACATATGTGTGTAGTGTGCATAAGTAGAAGTAAGATGCATGTTACGTCGACCATGTCCACTTGTCAGATACATCTACCATTCACTGTGATTGCTTGTTGTTTTGCCAGAAAATCCAGTTGCAATTTCAGAGAGTGGACATGCCTACTTCAGAACAAACAGATGACAGGTTGGTCGCCACGTCAATTTTGGATAAATTTTAACGGATCTGCTACAATTGGTTGTTGATTTGTAGAGATCATATGGCTTTGTGTTGTGCATATGATTGAATAGAATAGGTTAAAGTCTGGATGGGAAGATCAATGCTTTCGTCATAAAGTTCAATTTCTATTTCAGTCAGTGGACATGCTTACTTCGGAACAAACATATCACACTGTGGTCAACACGTCAATTTTGGATGAATTAGCAACACATTTGCATGCTATTTTCAGTCTAAAGCACTCAAAGAGATTGTTAGGGCATATTTCTCTCTAAGTGGTTTTGGTGATTGATGACAATGCTTTTGTGGACTAATCGTGTGCATTGAGCTTTTCAGATATTCCTTTGTATGGCATGAGACGATTTCTTCCCCTCAGTGGTTAAAGAGAAGACGGTGTTTTTTCCTTCATTTCATTTTTGGTGGAACTGAGTCGTAGGATATACCGTACTATCAAGAGGTCCGTATCGGAGAGGTTTGGGTGGAATCATCACGTACACGTCTTCCTTGCACCCCTAGTTCCTTCCCGCTTCTTCTGAGTATCCTCTGTTGTGTTGGGAGTGGCTTTGGATGAAGCCAGCGGTAGTACCGCGGTTGTGAGCGGTAGTACCGCCTGTGTAGGCAGGCGGTAATACCGCTCTAGTACCGCTGCACTACCGCCTTGATTCGGTTCTCGTGGTTCTCGTGTCGGGTTCAGCGGTAGTCCAGCGGTGGTTCTCTGGCATACTACCACTGGCCCCATCTAGACCCATTCGAGCAGCGGCAGTAGCAGCGGCAGTAGGAGCGCTACGGGCTGAGCATGGGGATAACGGTTGGATCTTGTCCCCCACTATGAAAGGGGGTCTTCTTCTCCAAGAATAATCACCTCATCCTCCCCCAAACTCCATTGTTGCTCCAAAGCTCATTTTCACCGGATCTCTCTCCCTAACCAATCAAACTTGTTGATTTTCTAGGGATTGGTTGAGAAGGCCCCGATCTACACTTCCACCAAGAGAAATTTGATTCCCCCCACTAATCCCTTGTGGATCTTGTTACTCTTGGGTGTTTGAGAACCCTAGATGGTTGAGGTCACCTCGGAGCCACATTCCATTGTGGTGAAGCTTCGTGGTGTTGTTGGGAGCCTCCAATTAAGTTGTGGAGATTGCCCCAACCTTGTTTGTAAAGGTTCGATCGCCGCCTTCAAGGGCACCACTAGTGGAATCACTACATCTCGCATTGTGTGAGGGTGTGAGGAGAATACGGTGGCCCTAGTGGCTTCTTGGGGAGCATTGTGCCTCCACACCGCTCCAATGGAGACGTACTTCCCCTCAAAGGGAAGGAACTTCGGTAACACATCCTCGTCTCCATCGGCTCCACTTGTGGTTATTTCTTACCTTTACTTTGTGCAAGCTTTACTTGTGTTGTACATCTTGCTTGCTCTTGTTATTGTTATTGTTAGCATCATATAGGTTGCTCACCTAGTTGCACATCTAGACAACCTACTTGGTGCTAAACCTAATTTGTTAAGAAAAGCTAAAAATTGGTAGTTGCCTACCCCCTCTAGTCAACCATATCGATCCTTTCAAGTGGTATCAGAGCCTCTTCTCTTTTTAAGGGTTTCTCCACCCAAAGAGTATGGTTGACACCGGGGAGGAAGTGCCTGAGGCCGTGGAGTTGACTTCGATCACACGAGACAACTTAAATGAAGCCATGGCTTCACTTAAGACGTCTATGATGACCGAAGTCAAGTCCATGCTTAAATAATTGCTTGAGGGGTTGAAAGCTACTCCTGATCCTTTGCTTGTGGTTAATCCCACCGCATCGGAGTCGGAGGCCAATTCCGGCAAGGAAGCGGCTAAAGGTACTCAAACTTCTTCCCCTCACAACAAGAATGGGACGGGAACCTTTGCCTCGGTTCCCCCTCCCCCGGTCTATGGAGGACCGGTTCCTACACCGCATATTAACAATCTTGGTCCTTCTCCTAAGCTTGTAAAAGGTGATTTTGCTAATTGGATTTTTCGCATCAAGTCTCATTTGAATCACAGCTCAACAAATCTTTGGAGAATCATCGAGCAAGGCATCTACCCACATGATCCAAACAATTTCACCCCAAGAGAAGAGGCGGATAATCAATACAATCATTCCGCCTTGTGGATTCTTTAAGCCGCGGTTCCTCCCGAAGATCTATCTCACTTGCACCCCTTCACTCGTGCAAAGGATTGTTGGGAACACATAATATCTTTGTACAAGGGAAGCTCAAGCATTCAACGGTCCAACTTTGAAGTGGTCCTTGATGAGGCCGATGAATTTGTGATGCTAGAAGATGAGGATCCGCATGATCTCTACTAGAGGGTGACAACTCTTGCGGTTGCTCTCCAAGATCATGGGAGCAAAGATACGGATGACAATTGGATCAAGCGCAAGTTTCTCAAGGCCATCATGCCATTCAACAAGGCCATGTCCTCCGTGATCCGTCAAAGACCGGACTTCCACGCCTTGTCCTCAAGTGAAGTGTTGGATGAGTTTATTGCCATGAACATCATGAACAAGACTGCCGACAATGCACTTGCCCGTGTCCGGTCAAAGAAAAGCTCACCCACCCTCGCTTTGAAGGCCAAGGCCATTCCGGAAGAAGAAGAGGAGGAAGAAGAGGAGAGTTGTCCTGAAGACACCAAGTATGCTTACCACGAGCACATGGCTCTTGCGTCAAGGCAATTTTGGGGCAACAAGAGGAACTCAAGGCCCAACCTCACCAAGAACAACTCAAGTGGTTCAAAGAACAAGCAACGAGTGAGGACTTGCCACAATTGTGGCAATGTGAGTGACTTTGTGGTGGATTGTCCTTACGAGAAGAGAGAGGACAATGGTAGCAAGCTTATCCGCAAAGACAAAGCCAAGTCCTTCCCAAACAAGAACAACTTCACCAAGAAGATACCTCCCAAGGGATACCTCCCAAGGGCTTGGTGGCACATGAAGAGTACGCCTCCGATGATGATGATGAATATACAAGTGGTGAAGGGATGGCAATGGCTCCCGTGGCCATTGCCACCTCTTCCCCTACCAAGGTGTCTCTCTTCGGTGCCCCCAACGAGAACCTCATTGCAAAGTGCCTCATGGACAAAGGTATCAATAAGGTAACCCCCAACATCAAAACCACCATCACTACTACTCCTTCATTGTTAGATTGTGTCGATGATAGTGAGGTGGTGAAAGTTGATGAGAATGGGTTTGACAAATTCTTGAGTAAGCTCAAGGGTGAATCCAAGAAGCACTTTGTTGCTCTCTTGGAGCAACTTGGTGAGGCCAATGATATCATTGAGTCTCATGAGGATACGATCTCCAAGTTGGAGGGGCATAGTCGTGATTATGCCGATGAGATTATGGATCTTTCCAATGCTCTTGAGGAAGAGCAAGGACTTCGTTTGACTCTTGAGGAGTCACACAATGTTGGTCTAGCTAAAATGCAAAAGGATCTTGATCATGCTATTGTTCTTACTCGTGTGCTTACATCCGAGAAAATTGCATTTGGGGTTGGCCATGATAGACTCAAGGAAGAGTTTGACACACTTGACAAGGCTCACAAGGTCTTGAAGGGTGTTTATGCCTCTCTCAAGGAGTCTCATGATCAACTCCAAGTGAAACTAACCAAGGAGATATCCACGTGTCCTCCTTTCATTCTAATTGATAATGCAAATGCTACTAACCCTTGTTTTGAGCATGTGCACCTTGTGGAAGAGAATGCCAAGTTGAAGGAACAACTAGAGAAAGGCCTTGTGACTTGCATACAAGGTGAGAAGAACCTAAATGACCTTTTGAGTAATCAAAAGGAAGTTGTGGGAAAGGAAGGACTTGGGTTTGTACCCAAGTCAAAGAAGAAGAAGAAGAACAAGACCAAGCAACCTCTCCCGCTCAAGGAAGCTTTTGTCAAGGCGGGAGAGGGTACTCATGAGAAGAAGAAGAAGAACAAGGAGTTGGGTTGTGATGCCAAGAAGGGCAAAACCGCCCCTATCAACAAAGTCGACGACTTTAACCCCTCTTATGTTTTGTGTCGAGCTAGTGATGGGCATGTTTATGCCAAATTTGTTGGTTCTTCTTATGAGTACATTGAATGGTCTATTTGTGTTCCTAAGACCCTTATTGCTAACCTCAAAGGACCCATTCAAGAATGGGTACCTAAATCCAAGCATTGATCTCTTGTAGGATTTTGCTTCCGGTGGGGTGTCATGGTTGCTTGATAGTGGAGCAACAAATCATATGACCGGGAGCAAGGACTTGGTGGTGGATGTGCATCCAGTTCCATCTATGCCCACCCATGTCCAATTCGGTGATGCTTCAACATCTAAGGTATTGGGACTTGGCAAGGTGGTCATCTCTCAAGATTTATCTATTGAGAAGGTCATGCTTGTTGAGTCCCTCGCATACAATTTACTTTCCGTTCGTCAACTTGCTCTTATGGGCTTTGCAACATTCTTTGACCTTGATACCATGGTCCTTTTGTGGAGAAAGACTCTTAAAGTAGCTTTTGTTGGGCATGTTGAGAACGGTCTCTGTGTGGTGAACTTTTTGGAGCGACCCACTAAGACCGCGACTTGCTTAATGGGTAAAGTTGATGTGGGTTGGCTTTGGCATCACCGACTAGCCCATGTCAATATGAGATCTCTGCAAAGTCTCCTCAAAGGGGATCAAGTGCGTGGACTAACAAATGTGAGTTTTGCTAAAGACCGTGCTTGCAGTGCTTGTATCGAAGGAAAGCTTCATGAAACGGCTCACCGACCCACGACTATCATCTACTCGAAGAGGCCCTTGGAGCTCCTTCACATGGATCTCTTTGGCCCTCCATCCTTTGATAGTCTTGGGGGAAGAAAGTATTGCTTGGTGATTGTGGATGATTACTCAAGATACACTTGGGTATACTTCTTCAAGAGGAAGAGTGAGACCCAACAAACCGTCATCAACTTTGCTAATGAAGCTCAATGTCAACATGAAGCAAAGATATTGATGATTAAAAGTGACAACGGCACCGAGTTCAAGAACTACACCTTGGATGAGTTTCTTAGTGACGAGGGGATCAAGCACCAATATGCCGCACCCTATACCCCTCAACAAAATGGTGTGGCGGAGAGGAAGAATCGGACGTTGATGGATGCGGCAAGGACCATGATGGCGGAATTCAAATCTCCGTACAACTTTTGGGCCGAAGCCATCAACACCGCATGTCATGGATCCAATCGGCTCTACCTCCGCAAAGTCTTGAACAAGACTCCATATGAGATACTTACCGGCAACAAGCCCAACCTCAAGTACTTCTGGTGTTTGGTTGTAAGTGTTTCATTCTCAAGAAAGGTGTTCGTCTGTCTAAATTTGAACCTAGAGCTCAAGAGGGCATATTTGTTGGTTATGCTACAAACTCTCATGCTTACCGTGTCCTCAACAAGTCCACTGGACTCATTGAGGAGACGTGTAACATGGAGTTTGATGAAAATAATGGCTCCGAGGTGGAGCAAAGTGGTCTTTATGATGTAGGTGATGAAATTGCTCCTCAAGCCATAAGAAGAATGGGGATTAGTCAAATACTCCCCATTGAGGAACCCCTTGTGGCCGAAGGAGAAGGACAATGCTCTACTCAAGTGGAGCCATCACCGGCGCTAGACCCACACCCTTCCGAAGAACAAAGTGAAGGCCCTCAACCCAATGAGCATGATCAAGGGCAAGATCAACCTCATGGAGATGGTGATGTACCAAATGATGCCCAAGATCATGTTCATGCCTCCGAGCATGCTCAAGATTAAGAGCTAGCTCAAGATCAAGAGCAAGCTCAAGACGGTGCTCAAGATAATCAAGATGATGACCCTCAAATGCCCATTGGGGAACTTTTGGAGCGCTGTGCCGCCAAGGTGGCTTCCAAGCTCAAGCGTGAACAACATGTCATGGAGAATGTGCTTGGAAGCTTGAGAAAAGGGGTAACTACTCGTAAACAATTGTCAAACTTTTGTGAGCATCACGCGTTTGTTTCGTGTGTTGAACCCCAAAAGGTACATGAGGCGCTCGTTGATGAGGATTGGCTTGAAGCCATGCATGATGAACTCAACAACTTCGAGCGCAACCAAGTGTGGGAATTAGTGCCAAGGCCAACGGAGGAACACAATGTCATAGGGACCAAATGGATCTTCAAGAACAAGCAAGATGTGAACGGTGTGGTTGTTCGAAACAAGGCAAGATTGGTGGCACAAGGCTACTCCCAAGTTGAGGGTATCGACTATGGTGAAACCTTTGCTCCCGTTGCACGTCTTGAATCTATTCGCATGTTGCTTGCATATGCATCTCATCATGATTTTAAGTTGCAACAAATGGATGTGAAAAGTGCATTTCTTAATGGTCCTTTGAATGAGTTGGTATATGTCAAACAACCTCCGGGATTCAAGGATCCCAAGCTCCCCAATCATGTATACAAACTCAAGAAGGCGCTCTATGGCCTTAAACAAGCCCCACGTGCGTGGAATGAGCACCTTACCGAGTTGTTGCGAGATTGTGGGTTTGAAATTGGGAAAATCGATCCCACTCTTTTTACTAAGAGGGTCAAAGGGGATTTGTTCATATGCCAACTATATGTTGATGATATTATTTTTGGTTCTCCTAACAAATCTTTCAATGATGAGTTTGCCGCACTAATGACCGAGAAGTTTGAGATGTCTATGATGGGAGAGTTGAAGTTCTTTCTTGGGTTCAAAGTTAAGCAAAGGAGAGAAGGAATGTTCATCAATCAAGCCAAGTATACCCAAGACATGCTTAAGAGATTCAAGCTAGATGATGTCAAGCCGGTCAAGTTTCCCATGCCCACCGAATGTAAGCTTGACAGTGATCCCAATGGTAAAGCGGTGGATCAAAAGGTATATCGCTCCATGATTGGATCCTTGCTTTACCTTTGTGCATCTAGACCGGATATCATGTTGAGTGTGGGAATTTGTGCATGGTTTCAAGCCGCACCTAAGGAAAGCCACTATGTGGCGGTCAAGAGAATCTTTCAATATTTGGCTCATACCCCAAACTTTGGCTTATGGTACCCCAAAGGAGTAAGCTTTGATCTCATGGGTTATTCGGACTCAGATTGGGTGGGAGATTGTGTGGAGAGGAAGTCAACTTCCGAAGGGTGCCAATTCCTTGGTCGCTCTTTGGTGAGTTGGTCTTCGAAGAAACAAAATTGTGTGTCACTTTCCTCCACCGAGGCCAAGTATGTAGCCGCCGCAAGTTGTTGTGCACAATTGCTATGGATGAGGCAAACTTTAAAGGATTACGGTGTCACTTGTGACAAAGTGCCTCTTCTATGTGACAATGAACACTACAAAAAAAAGACACATCCGTGACATTATGGGTCGAACGAATTTTTTTCCTGTCATGCTTATGACACTTCTATGACGATAATTGTGACAAAACCATGTATCATCATAGATGTGGTGGGCTCCTACTTCTATGACAAAAAATCATGACAGAAAATGGGCTTTTCATCCTGGGCGGGCCGGGGACGCAGCTGCATGACATTCTTTGGGCCGTCCATGACGGAAAAAATCGTGGTAGAAGCGAGGGCGAGGAAAATTTCGGGGAGTTCCCAGTTACGGTGGGTGGTTGGGGCCGAGCGATGCACTGTGGTTTGCGCGTTTCTCTCTCGTACGCGCGTGTGTGCAAGGCGTTGGGCTCTAACTGAACCCGAGCGATCGCACTAGCTACGTTACTGAACCTGAGTGATCGATCGATCCCTTGGCTGTTAACTGAACCCAAGCGATTCATTCGCTGCTGACTGAACACGAGCGATTCCTTCGCTCCTGCTGCTAACTGAACCCGAGCGATCGATCACTGCTGCTACTTACTGAAGCCGATCGAGCCCCCGTGCGAGACGTAGCCAGCCGGTGTTGGGTTGCCTCTCGATGAATAGTGATCATTCTACCGTGCGCGCGGTACGTAGAACTAGTCGAGACGTGGTGAGTCGAGCCGGTTGGTTGGCTGTGGATGAACAGTTCCCAGTGGGGGTTGGATGAACAGGACCCCGTGGTAGTAGAGGCCGTTGCCGCTGGATGAACAGGACCCCGAGGAGGCCGCCACACCCAGCCGGTTGGGGGTGATGAACAAGACCCCCTGGAGGCTCTATGAATAGTAGCCGGTGGAGGCTGGATGGACAGTAGCCCCCGTGGATGAACAGTAGCTAGTGGAGGCAGGTAGGAAGAAGCTGTGGATGAACAGTAGCAGGTGGAGGCCGGAGGAAGTCGACGGTGGATGAACAGTAGCCCATGGAGGCTGGAGCGAGGCAGTAGACGGTGGATGAACAGTAGCCCGTGGAGTCCCGTTTTGCGGTATGCCACACCCCTCCCGATGAATAGGACCGCGTTTTGACCGTAGGCGCTCCAACACAAGTCCATTTCCTTCGTTTTGCGGTACGCCGCACCCCTCCTGATCAACAGGACCCCGTTCCAACCGTAGGAGGTTGAAGAGAAGTCCGTTTCCTCTGTTTTGCGGTACACCACACCCCTCCCGATCAACAGGACCCCATTTCGACCATACGCGGTGGAATAGCAGGCTGTTTCCTCCGTTCTGCGGTACGCCAGACCTCGTTTCGGCTGTTCCGTCCAAGCCGATTGGCTCCTGATGAACACGACGCATTTCGTTGCCTCCCGATGAACACGACGCAGTTTCTCCGTTCCGACCGAGCCAGTTGGCTTCCGATGAATAGGACACCGTTGCTGCCGTTCGTTGCCTCTCCATGTACACGAGCGCTGGCCGTACGTATGCGTGAGTAGGCGTTCGAGACCCCGCCCATATGTACGTACGTGGCCGTATTTTTTGGCATGTGGCTGTACGTACGTGTACACGGTTTAGAAGGGACTGCCTGAACTGCTACGTCGGGGGCTCTACTACTACACGTGCCGCTGCTTGCTCGGCCACGGTTCATCATTGCAGATAGAGCGATCGACCAGTATGTACGTACACGTTCGCGACCAGACTGACAACGCTACGTACGCTTTGACCGGGTGGGTCCCAGTTGTCAGGGAGGATAAGGACGCACTTCCTTGCGTGCGAAGATATAGTTGGTGGGTCCCGGCTGTCAGGGGGAGGAATCATTTTTATTTTGCGAGTAATAAGGATGCACTTCCTTGTGTTCGAAGATGTAGCTGGTAGGTCCAGCTGTCAGCCTCACAGCCTAAAGTCCTCTTCCGGTGGCTGTCGTTCGTTGACCTCGTTGACCATGAGGCGCCGAGAGCATCAAGGCGGTGGACGACGGCGAGTCCTAGGAAGGGAATGACCTGGAGACGGGGAAGACGAGGCAGGTGGATGCCCACGTGGAGGGGAGTACGAGGGTTCACTGGTTCGGCTGCAACGTAAGGCTGCCGTCGCCGGAGAATAACAGGTGGTGTGGGTGAGTAGAGGGAAGGCCTGGCCAGTCATAGTATGGTCGGTCCATGAGGCATGCGCGGCAGCACAGCCGGCCACGGGAGGCTGGAGCAGGCGGTATGGCGGGTGCTAGTTTGGGCGGCTGTAGCAAGAAGACTAGAGGTTGAAGACGCAGCACGGCCATTGATTTAACATCCAACGGTCAGTGCAGCTAGAATCATTTTGACTAAGTTGACAAAGCCCGTACGCGTCAGCTTAGTTGGCCCATAAGTCAACCTCCAAATCTGGTGAGTCCAAGCTAGCAGGGGGGAATCATTTTTTTGCTCGTAATAAGGTGGCACTTCCTTGCGTGCGAAGATGTTTTCTGGTTTTTTTAATTTCTTCTTTTTCGAGTTAGAATAAAAAGAAAACAATTTAGCATCTTTGGTACAATCTATATTTTCACGAAATGGATCATAAGAAAGCTGGTGGGTCCTGGCTGTCAGGGAGAGGTAACCTTTTTTTCCGCGTAATAAAGGAAACACTTCCTTGCGTGCGAAGATGTAGCTTGTGGCTCAAACCTGTCAGGGGGAGAAATCATTTGTTTTCGCATAATAAGGAGGGACTTGCTCGCGTGCGGCCATGGGCCACGTGGGTCCCTACTGTCAGCCACTCCACGTACATGCCTCTTCCGATGGCTGTCGTTTGTTGACAAATTGACCACACCGCGTCGAGACAACCAACGCGGTGGACAATGGCGAGGCCTAGGAAGGGAACGACCCAGAGCTGGCGCAGACACAACAGTGGATGCCCACACGGAGGGGAGCACGAGGGTTCACTGGTTCGGTTGCGGTGTGAGGCTGCCGTCGTCGGAGAATAACAGGAGGTGTTGGTGAGTACAGGAATGGCCTGGACGGCGATGGGAGTAGGGTGGGCCGGTGAGGCTTGCACGGCAGCACAGCCGGCCACGGGAGGCTGTAGCAAGCGGTACCGCCGGCGGTGGTTTGGGCGGCTAAAGCATGAATATCCGAGATTGAAGAAGCACCACAGCCGTTAGATGGACATCCAAAGGCCACTGCTACTAGAATCGTGTGTTGACTATAAGTTGACAAAGCCTTGCGTACGCGTCAACTTAGTAGGCCCACAAGTTCATCACATCTGTGGCACAAAACATATAGCCCATTTGCGATTTGTTATAATGTACAACCCATTTTTGAATTCTAATGGAATTTACTCAGCCCATTTACTATTTGTTAAAATTACAACCCATTTTCTAGCCAGGATAACGGTTAATAATTTCAACCAACCACTCAAAAAAAATTCAACAAAATTTCTCACATTTTGATGGGATCCGAAATATTTTTTATCCCGAAATTTCGAGTCAGATTAAATATAATTTCAAAATAAATTTATATTAGGTAAAAATCCAACAAAATTTTGCGCGCGCAACAAGTAATGAAATTAAAAATTTTAAAATCCAAAAATAGTAATTTTGAAACTAATTACCCGTTCAGTGTGTTTTTTATATTTACAACCAAATTTTTATAATTACAAACCATTTATTATTTCTTAAAGCCCATTTTTTTGGCAAGTCTAATGCGGGGAGGAGAATAACAAGTTGACCTGGGTTGGGGATTCCGCAAAAAAGTATAGCTGGGCTAGCCATTTTCACATTGAAAAATTAATATCTGGGCTGGATATTTGGTCGACATAAAATAATAGCCTGGGCTAGACGGGCCACAACCTGCCCAGTGAACAACAACAAAAGCATCGCTCAAGAAAAACTCTGCTCACACCTCAAAAACACAAATACTGCTTGAGCTGCTGGGTCCCAGCTGTCGGCCGCTCCTTGTGCAATTCTCTTGTTTATTGACTATATAAGTTGACAATGGTGTGGGACCGTGATGTAAGGAAACCAGGAGGAAGCAATTTTTTTAATAGTTGTATATAATAAGGAGGCACTTGCGTACGTGCGGCTATGGCCTTGGTGGGTTCCCACTGTCATCCTCTCCAAGTAAAGTCATCTCTTGATTCCACATGTTCGTCGACCATGTTGACAACGCGAGACGGCGGCACCACGACGAGCGCTACAACTCGAAGGACGACGGAGAGGGCCTCGCGGGCCCTACAGATGGTCTGATACAGCGCCCGCTGCTCATTCAGGAAGCCAGGATCATAGGGCCACATGTTCGCGACGGCATTGTCGTTCGCTTGTTCGCCGGCGATTCGTCCTTCCGCGAGCCGGTGCTCGTTGAGGAGACGAAGGTTGCAGCACAGGTCCTCCTGCGCTGGTAGCTTTTCCACCATTAGGGCGTCGAAGTGCGGCCGCACCTGCTCTATGGTGAACACGGCATGAACTGGCTTGGGCGGTGGCGCCAGCTCCTGGTCGGAAGCCACGTCCATCGCCTGATTGTCGTCGCTGAGCTCGGCGAGCTCGCTGGTGAGCCAACATGTTCGGCTGCTGGACCGGACCACTGCCAAGCATGAGTCTGACCGCCCTGGCCCACCCATACCCCCTCCCTCGCCCGCGCGTGCTTTCCGCCCGAAATGGCCAGCACCGCCCGCGCCGCTTCTTGGTGCAGGTGATTGCTCTGCGTTCAAACGACACAAGTTCCATCTGTCCGTCCGTCTTCCGCCCACATTAATGATACGCGGTTGCCGAGGCGGCTACTCCGGCACCACCCGTCCATCCCTCTGCCGCCCACCATTGCTATATAAACTGCTGCGTCGGCCATAGCCGCAGTCATCCGCCTCCATTCCCTTTCTCCTGTCCACACCACTCCCACCATGGCTTCCTTGCCCTCCAGCGCTCTTCGGGATGGGCGGACGACGAACCAGAAGGAGATGGCAGCCATTGCTGCCGACTAGCTGGCCGGCAGGCAGCCGGAGGACGACGACGTCCCAATGGAGAACGTGGTAGTCGATGATCCGGCGCCAACCCCCTCCTCCGCGCCATCCTCGCAGGTGCATTGCACCATGACCGTTAGTGAGGCCCGTGCCCAATACATGGACATGGTGAGGCAGAAGCATGAGGAGCAGTTCCGGGAGGCGCAGGCCGATGCCACCTACAACCACCATGTCCTCCAGGAGCACCTGCAGGCGGAGGAGCAGATCACCGCGCAGCGGGCGGAGCAGGAGGCGCTGCTCGAGTCATACCGCTCCGTCGGCGAGAGCCGCCTCGTGCGCTGGCGGTACCGCATGTGGGTGGCGGAGGTTGCGGCCGCCTACAAAGAGGGCGATGAAGTAGGCGAGGCACTGTTTGGCGAGACCGACGACGAGGCAGAGGACAATGCCGGCTCCGCCGAGGCCCCGCCCCGCCGGCACCGAGGCTGAGGACTTCGCCGGCTTCGACGAGGCCCTGCTCCGGTGAGGCCCCGCCCCGCCAATAACGAGACAGAGGACATCGCCAGCTCCGCCGAGGCCCCGCCTTGTCGGCAACGAGGGGGAGGATTTCCCCCGCTCCGCCGAGGCACCGCCCTGCCGGCAACGAGACAGAGGACATCGCCGGCTCCGTCGAGGCCCCGCCCCACTGCCAACGAGGCCGCGCCACATAGAAAAAGAGGAAGAGCAGAACACGGAAGGTCGCCGCCGCTCGGCTCCAAGTAAGGCCACCGCTGCTATCCTCCGGTTGAAGCCAAGATTGGCATGTTGAACATTGATGGCCGATTAGCTTCTTGGCGGCGACGTGTAGTCGGAGAGCTGTGCTAGAGAATAAGCTTCTGTTCGCCTCAGACGGACACTAGGAAATGGGCGCCAGAGATCATAGATTAGGTTAATTAATTATACCTCGAGCACACCCCTTTTTAGTTGAAGAATGTATGAAATGTAATGAAATCCGGCATGTTTATATGAAATCCGGCCGTATATGAATGAATTTAGTTCGATTAGTTCGAATTCTTGTGTCACTGGCATTGGATGAACATGCAAAACAATACGTACTAGCATTATTCTCAGGACGCATGGTGACCACCTCATTTGCAGCATTTTCACACATACAAAAAGTTTGAGCAGCTTTTTAGCGTGCCTGTACATTGCAATAAAACTCACAGGCCTGGCAATTCATAGAGAACATTCAAAACAATCGATGATTATGCATCTCAGTGATTCACATGTCAGAGCCAATATTTACTTCACAACTAAAGAATAAAGAAAAATTGATCGATGCTACTGACGGTAAAGGGCATCCCATTCGAAAATATCAAACACATGTCTTCTTGCTAACATCAATGAGCAAAATTTGACAAGGTTGTCCCATTCCAAAATATCAAATGCGTGTCTTTGCGTACATCAAGGAGCAAACTTTGACAAGGTTTTCCCATTCCAAAATATCAAATGCCTACGATTGTGGAATGGGTGGAGTTTGCCATCAGTTTGCACATTGACATGTCACCTCGTGCTAAATAAACCAGTTCTTTTTGTGCAGTTCCACTAAAATCAACCAACTTTGCACGTAGCTTGTAGGATTTCGCCTTTATATGTTACAATGCCTTGAACATATCGGCACCGCCTTTCTTGTAGCAAATTTTGTGGCTGGAGGTGGAAATGAATGATTCGAGAACATTCGATGTATTGTGCATAATGAAGTATAATGGAGGGCACGAACCATCAGAACATTTTGTGCAGTTCCCATTGAAATCAAGCTGAGCATCCCTGTTTACATAAATACAAAAAAGTGATTAGTATAAAGCAAACTGTATTATGAATTTACAGTTATGAATCTACAGTTTAAACATGCACCTACATGATCCATGCAGAGCACACATTTAAACAAATGGAACTCACAGGAAAGAATCCTAAAACAACATTGTATTAGCCATCACAGCAACAAAGATGGAGATCTGTGAGTCCTTCTGAGCTGAAGTTAGTTTGTTCTTGTGGGCAGTAATGTAATCATCCTTCAACTACTCCTTCTGATAAGAAGAGAGGGCTTTGCTTCTTCATCCTGGCATAATCGAAACTAGGCACTTCACGTACTCCATATTCTTCTTCAGAGGAGGATGATCCAGTTGTGCAAAGACAAGAGAACAACTAAATGCTAGCATCCCTGTTTGCTCGAAAAAAGGAAAGGAAATATTTAAAATAACCATTACATTAACAATGGGAGTAACTTATGAAATGTATAGTCACAAAGAGATGCATCCTCATTATCCTCATAGGAAATGATATGATACCAAACACAGCAGCTCAACTTGAACTGCATTATTACTTAATTTTATCAGTGGCTATAAAGGTGGAAAACTGGTGCCTCAATTTATTAGCAGCCTTAGATTAACATGTGAAACAATACCACTTTCTCATGACAGTAGCTAAACAGTAGCACAACACCAATAGAGATGACAAACCTCAATCATATGGATGAAATCCGTGGGCCGGTACCAACCTTTGTCAGGAGGCTTATTGTGTAGAGCATGCAGATGAAGCACTTCTCCGGAACCATCTGTTATTATCTACTATGGTTGCCATGCTTACTATAAACTCCTCGATTAGTTTAATGTTTCCAACATCTTCTTGTGCAGTTCCACTAAAATATATGTTATCTTCAAACAAGATCCCTGTTTGCACAAGTACAGATAATTACATATTACATTAAGAGTGGCATCAAATCACAGTGGCAAAACAATTGCTCGTTCCAGCCATAGCAATAAATTAAGATGCAAAACTATATCATTACTTGTGTCATCACAGTTCCAGTGCTTCATTACAGCACCGAGAGTTGATTTTTGTTCTTCTTCTGCTTGTTCTTCCCCTTCATCACTTGGTTCAATAACAGACAAGCTTCGTCTTCAATGTAAGATTTGGCATGTCAATTAGGGAGCTCAAGTATAGCACTAAACAACAACATTACTTTTATGATGACAGTAGCAAAATACAGGCCAACAATTGTGAAATATCATTATCTTACCTCAATGGGATATTACGGTGACATACAGATTGGAAGTCTGGTCTCCTTTTGTGCAGTTCACTAAAATCAAGCAACATTACCGTATAAGTAGCACAACATATGAAAGCACATTGCACAATCATGTGGAAGAAGGCCAGTACTGACCTCTCATGACGCGGAATTCAAACAACTCACAAGAAGAAGATCTGAAACAAATTTGCCAACACGGATAGACAGTCAGATCTCCTCTTGTGCAGTTCCACTAAGATCAAGCAATCAAGCAACGTTGTCGGTGTGACATTTTGGTTGAACTGCACAAAACACTCTTAAAACAAAAGTGTTTTGTGCAGTGCAACAAAATGTCTCAATAGCAACGAGGTGAAGTAGATAACCCCATTTACACAGAGGTGCAAAGGAAACAATTACTGGTCAATAACGGTGGATGACACAGAAGCCCACAAAAAGAAGCATCTAACTTATCTAAATGGAAAAGAAAGCAAGACAGTAGCATTTCTCAAACAGTGGCATTGATTCATATTAACAGAGAGATTATATTAACAAAAATATCTGTTAGACATATAATTTGCTTTTAACTGTGGCATTGCATCAATTTTCCAGCGGCATTATTAGATTAACAACAGCTAAAGAGTTGTACGGGACAGTGGATGCACTAGCACCATGTGCATCTACCGATGTATAAAGGGGTGATGCACAGTCTGTTGCAACAAAGAACAAACAACCAAGGAGCATATTTGTGTTGGTCCCAATTTTGTTATCTCTAGACACCTTTCCCTATGCGAGGGCAGCAAATCTAGTCCTGCTCAAACTCTACAGCCTTGTCCCCCACCCACAGAAAGATCAGTTCGTTACAGATGTGTATACTGCGTTTGTCATTGTTTTTTCTTTTCGACCAACGTAGGTGTTGGATAGCCAGTCTGTACTACTTTCCCCCTTCCTTTCCACTTTGAACCACGTCCTAGATTCATGTGATACAACTTTCCCACTACTTTCCTGTTTGATCCAACACCTAGACTCGAGTGTAGAAGCGAAAAAAATCCACATGCAGCTAGAGCAATGCATGTGGATTAAGTAAATTATACCTTAAGGTTCTCGGGGTGTGGCTCAGTGGGCGGCCGGAGGCCGATCTGCCCACACTATGTACGGCAACAAGGAAGAAGGGGTCGGAGGCCCTCCCGCACCGCCGCTAGGTGAAAGAGAACATCGGCGCCGGTAGTGGATTCCCTCCCTCACCGACAATGACAGCATTAAGCCTCCTTCCCTTCCCCGGTGGACGGGATGCTGCCGGCTCTTTGACCAACAGTGAGGGGAGAGAGGCCAACGCAGTCTTGTTTAGATCTGGAGAGGGTGAGAGTGTGAAGAGAGCAACTGCAAGCGCTGAGGCTCCAGCGTGTATATATATAGTGGATAGAGTGTGAAGAGAAAACCCTAGAAAACAAGCGGTGAGGCTGCAGCATATCTCTACTCTCTACTTCTCTACTCTTATAAAAAACAGAGTTGGTGATGGTGGTGTGCGTGCCATCCTGCAATATAGGCCGTCCGATCTATATCTGACGGATGGGAAGGAAACTATGACAATTTTGCAAAAAGATACCCGCACTCCTCTCCACATTTGCAGATAAGGCCTTCCCTCGTTCATCCTTATCGCCCACAAGATAAACTACTCATATAAATGCATCTTGATGCATGGGCATCTTGCTAGTATATATATAGTTGGAGTGGTTATCTTTTTCTCTCCATAAAATCATTTTAAATTGTGCACGAAATGGAACTCTTTATTTAATTTCTCCCTCCGCCACAGTTTACAGGGCACGCATCAACAATCTCTCGGACCAAGGTGATTAGCGATTGGACTGAAAAATAGCATCGGGAGTTATACCATGGCGCCCAATTACTGGAGAAATTAATGCGTACACACATGCATGGAGTGCTTTCAGTCCACGTACACACATGTATGCATTTATTCCACCCCGCGTACACACCTGCATGGAGAGAAAATTGTAGCCTTGATTGCGGTTACGATGCCCTAATTAATTGGGCATTAAACCAAATGCGCCTAAAATCCCTCCGGTGGTGGAAATGCATGAGAATTGAAGCGCTCCGTGTAAACTGTGACGGAGGGCAATGCTAATACGCGAAGAAAATTTAACGCTCGAAGGAGTCAATTCGCAATTAACGCTCCACGCCTCCCGGTCGCACTTACTATCGTTCACGTGTGGTACACGACCCTCCGAAGGTAACAACAACTAAAACTGCATGCGACGTGGAGGCATTGCCATTGTTGTTCGACCCGGTACCCGGACAATCCATGGCAAGGCGCAGTCGCAGGCGGCAGGAATGCTCCAAATCCGGCAGCCGCGTGCGTCAAATTTCGCGGCCGCAGATATAGCGGTTGACCATCGGCGCATGAACCTGTGTGTGCGCGTGTGTGTTTATTTTTAACAACGTGTGTGTGTTAGAGAGAGCGACACATCGACCTACAGAGAGATTGTGTGTAGTACTATGATTTAGCCGCGAGAGTCGGTGCATCCTCTCGTTTCTGGGCGTCCGGCCGGGAAACAACCACGCCTGCTCCTGACCACCCGGGCCCACCCAAACCCCCTCCATCGGCCGCACGCGCTTCCCGCCCGAAACGGTCAGCGCCGCTCCAGAGAATCGGTGCCGCATTCATGCCCGTGCAGAGCGAACGCGACCTCTCACTGGCGCCTGCGTTGAAGGGAGAAGCGGATTCAACGAAGAGTGATGGTTGCTTTGTCTGTCCAACTTACTACCGGGTCTATGTGATTTGACGGCTTATTGGTCATTATTACTGAGGTGGTACGACCGTGCTGAGTCTCAATTGCACTGTACACTTTACTTTGGTGCATGACACATGCACTGGATGTTGGATGTCCCATGTTTCGGCGAAAGGAGGTAGAGCGTCTCCACTCTTTACAATTTTCTCCACTCTTACAGCGGAGGAGTGCGAAAGCAGCGAAAACACGGCAGCTCAGTGATTACATGGTCCACCTCACACTATCACCATATTTTCTGGACATCGTGCGACACCTAACTCTTTAGTACATAGTACGTACTGTAATTTCTCAGCGAGATAAATTTGTACAATGCTATGAAGCTTCCAGCTTCTGTTTCAAGTATCTTGCGTCCAAGGTTGCCCCGTTGCAACATTCCATCAAATACGAAGGAGACTAGCATGCATGCTATTGCATCTCAATGATTCACAGATGATAGCCAATATGTACTCCTCCGTACCAAAACAAGTGTCTCAACTTTATGCCAACTTTAGTACAAAGTTGTACTACTAAAGTTGACACTTATTTTGGAACAGAGACAACTAAAGAAAAAAACAATCCATGCAGTCTCTAGGCCTTGAACCCTAAACCCTAACCAGGCTTTAATTTGCTGGCAACGTTGAACCTTCCGAAGAAATGAAGTTTGCAACCCTTTGACCATCGGATCATTTTGTGCAGTTTCAGTAAAATCGAGCTGAGCATCCCTGTGGCAAAGAAATTGAAGAAGCGTGATTAGAATAAGACTAGTGGGACTAGTTGATGAGACATAAACTCATCACAAATACAGTAGAAGCCAGTAGAGGTACGTGCAGGGCAAAGAAGTAGAGAAATATCCACATGGACCGATGTGGGCAGCTGGGGCAGTGGTGCAAGCCGGCTGTAAAGGAAGTTGTACCTGAGGGATGTCGGGATGTAGCTAGCTTAGAGGAGGGCGGCGGGAGGTGGTTCCTGCCCATGTCGCGGCAGTGAGCAAGGGACGAAGGCAACCGCACTGGCTTTGTGAGAGAGAATGGCGGGGACCCCTGATCGGGACGCGCCGACAATGGGTTTTTGCCGTCGATGACGGTGACCGCATCTACACAAAGCATCCACCCCTTCCCCCGGCGGACGTGATCCACCCAGATGTCAGAGATGTGGCCACAGTCGTTTTGTGTGAGAGAGTGTGAAGAGAGCAACCCCAGCAAGCAACCGTGTAGGCTCCTGGCTATGTATATAGTGGAGCGGTTTCTTTTTCTCTCCATATGAACCTATTTATATTGCGTACGTGCCACTAAAGAAAAAAAACTTTATTTATAAATAACGCAGCACCGTTCATGCATTGACCCTCCATTAAGTGAGTAACTACTACTAGACGCATCAAATTATCACGCGGGCTGCATCACCATACAGAAATGAGCTCCACCGTGTCACGTGTGTGGTTGGGGAAGATGCAAAGAGTGCTACGTGCATGGGTGCGTGCACCTCTTCTCTTCGAGCATGGTTATTAAAAGTATAGCCAACTACTCTACCACGCGATTATTATATGGGCAAAGTGTATAGGCAGTAATGATGACTAATGAGCCGTTAAATCACGAGGCCCACCTTTCTCTATGTTTGACTGAGGAAGCAGCCATCATTTCACTCCTCATTGAATATCCATCCGCTGCTACCTCCGCAAATAAATAAAAATCTGCTGCTACCTCCGCAGCATGGTTAATAATATAGCCATGTCAATCACAACGTAGAAATATCATTCACTGATACAATAGGGCTGGCTCTAAGGCTGGTGATTTTTTTTTACTTTGTCTCTTTCTCTTTTTGTCTCATTTACTCATTTTACATAGGAGCACGTGTAGAGGATGGCTATTCCTTTCAATGGGACTTCTTAAGCAGCTCCAAATATTTTCCCACTGCCCACCACTCTGAACCATGCCATCTATGATACTCCCATTGCAACAACAATGAGGTCCACTAGGTCTAGCATGTCCTGTAAGAAGAGACTGTCACGCAAAACATACATTCTTGTTGCCTTCTTCCTCATACAGTATGTACTACTAGTACTACTCGTTCTCCTATAAACCTTGCGCTTGGCATCTAAAAAATATTAACCTTGCGCTTGGCTCTTCGCCTCTTTGGGAAGTCGAGCAATGATGGTACTACAGTATATGATTCTGGCTATGTGAGATCAAATGAATTGATGCACGTCCACCACGTGGGCGAGGGTCGAGGGGCGAGGGGCGAGGGGTGAGGGAGAGTGTGTACTACTACGTCCGTTCCAATATGGACCACATACGAAGCAAAATGAGTGAATCTACACTCTAAAATACGTCTATATACATTAGTGTTTGGAGTATGTACTAGTAGTTCATATTAAAATATGCTAAAAGACATATATTTCAAACAATATGATAATCTCTCTAACCAAGGTAGGGATGAGGAGTATATACGTCTAACGGAGGGAGTAGTAAAAGTTTCTCCTCGTCCTGCGAGCCACCGCGCTTGTGGGCGAGGGAGCGGGCGTAGGCGCAGTAAGCAAGCTTCTCCTCGTCCTGCGACTCTGCGAGCCACCGTGCCCGTGGGCGAGGGAGAAGGCGTACTAAGGAAGCTTCTCCTTATTCTGCGAGTTGACGGGACACATCAAAAGTAGTACAGAGCACCTCCATTGTATAGAGCCTTGCCTCTAAGGTAGGCCTCACATGGTTTGCCTCTTTTTTTAAATAACGCGTCAAGTCGCAATTTGTTTGTTCACCCGTGGTACATGATCCTCCATCAAGTGGACAACCAGTACACGTGTCAAATTACCACGTGGGTTGCCTTTTCGTACAGAAATGAGCTCCACCGTGTACCCACGCGGGTGTGGTTGGGAAAGAGACGGGAGTACATGCGCCGTGAGTGCACCTCTTCTCTTCGTGCACATCCCCCACCTACGTGGGTGTGTGTGAGAGAGATACAAACCTAGAGAGATGGCGTGTGCGTTCGTGAGTGTTTTTTGTTATGGGGGGTGATTTCGTGAATGTATTTGTGGGAATATGTGTCGATGATATCTCAAACAAAAATGTGACACATGCAATGTGTGTGAAATAGAGGCCTATCTATATCATATATAGAGGGGGCGATCCACAAGAAGAGAGGGAGGGGTCATAGATATCGATAGAGTCGAAGAGAGGATCAAGTGTGTGGGTGCGAGATCTATGAAGAGAGCCATCGAAATTGTGTGTGTTCACCTATAAGATATAGGGCGACTGACCTACCGGAACGTCAGAGGACAGAGGGCAAGTTTGTGTGTGGCAGGGAGACATGACTAGAGCGCTCGATGTATCGGGGTGTGTGTGTGTGGGGGGGGGGAGGCAGAGACCTAACTAGAGAGGTAGATCGACTCGTATATGTGTTGAGAAGGAGAGACCTAGCTATGTCTTGAGGGAGATTGGTCGACATCCATACATAAGTGAAGGACGGGAAATAGGTTGGGACACACAGAGAGAGAGAGAGAGAGGTAGAGTGTCGGAGGGGTGGTGGAGTTGCTTCTTGGAGATGGTGGGAGAGGCCTACTAGACAATCTGAGGGTACAACTGCAATATCAAGAAGAGAGGGGATGTGTTTTTGTGTGTGCGTGCGCATGATAGATGTGTCGGGAGGCATGCATATGGATGATGAAGGGGACCATATGTGTTTGGTAAGCAGACCTAACTAGATCGGTAGATCAATTGTTGTGTGTCGGAGGAAGGGAGAGACATAACTAATGAGGTAGATCGATCAGCGTGTGGGCACAACGAGTTATAAACGACCTAGCTAGCTATATGTATAGTGGGAGATCGGTCGGTGTACATCCATTTGTTAGAGGCAAATAAGGCCCAGAGAGATGGATAGAGAGAGAGAGGGATGGAGCTAGGAGGTGGTGCGAGAGGCCTACTAGATAGGGGGGAGGAGTGTGCGATTGTGAGATCGATGAAAAGAGGGGCGAGAGTTTACATGTGTGTGGGACCCTGTGAGAGACACGAGACATGCATGGATAGAGAAAGGAGGAGATGAAAAGTGTGTGTGTATGTGGTAGGCAGACATTGCTAGAGAGGTTTATCAATCGGTGTGTGTCAGAAAGAAGGAGTTGTGGAGACCGTGGGAGAACGACCTAAAGAAAAAAATGAATGTGCGCGATGGATAGAATGCTGAGGGAGGGGGAGGGCGATGAGGTCGTGTGCATGCACGTGAGAAAGTTAGTGCTAGCTACAAAGGTTAGAGGATATGTGTCGATGATATCTCAAACAAAAATGTGACACATGCAATGTGTGTGAAATAGAGGCCTATCTATATCATATATAGAGGGGGCGATCCACGAGAAGAGAGGAAGGGGTCATAGATATCGATAGAGTCGAAGAGAGGATCAAGTGTGTGGGTGCGAGATCGATGAAGAGAGCCATCGAAATTGTGTGTGTACACGTCAAAGATATAGGGCGACTGACCTACCGGAACGTCAGAGGGCAGAGGGCAAGTTTGTGTGTGGCAGGGAGACATGACTAGAGCGCTCGATGTATCGGTGTGTGTGGGGGGCCTAACTAGAGAGGTAGATCGACTCATATATGTGTTGAGAAGGAGAGACCTAGCTATGTCTTGAGGGAGATCGGTCGACATCCATACATAAGTGAAGGACGGGAAATAGGTTGGGACAGAGAGAGAGAGAGAGAGAGATAGATAGATAGATAGAGAGAGAGGTAGAGTGCCAGAGGGGTGGTGGAGTTGCTTCTCGGAGATGGTGGGAGAGGCCTACAAGACAAACTGAGGGTACAACTGCAATATCAAGAAGAGTGAGGATGTGTTTCTGTGTGTGCGTGTGCGTGATAGATGTGTCGGGAGGCATGCATGGATGATGAAGGGGGACCATGTGTTTGGTAAGCAGACCTAACTAGATCGGTAGATCAATTGTTGTGTGTCGGAGGAAGGGAGAGACATAACTAATGAGGTAGATCGATCGGCGCATGGGGAAAACGAGTTATAAATGACCTAGCTAGCTATATGTATAGTGGGAGATCGGTCGGTGTACATCCATTTGTTAGAGGCAAATAAGACCCAGAGAGACGGATAGAGAGAGAGAGAGGGATGGAGCTAGGAGGTGGTGCGAGAGGCCTACTAGATAGGGGGAGGAGTGTGCGATTGTGAGATCGATGAAAAGAGGGGCGAGAGTTTACATGTGTGTGGGACCGTATGAGAGACACGAGGCATGGACAGAGAAAGGAGGAGATGGAAAGTGTGTGTGTATGTGGTAGGCAGACATCGCTAGAGAGGTTTATCGATCGGTGTTTGTCGGAAAGAAGGAGTTGTGGAGACCGTGGGAGAACGGCATAAAGAAAAAAAATGAATGTGCGCGATGGATAGAATGTTGAGGGAGGGGGAGGGCGAGGAGGGTGTGTGCATGCACGAGAGAAAGTTAGTGCTAGCTACAAAGGTTAGAGGATTGTGTGGGTGTAAGAGACTAACAAAGATCATAATTCGATATGAAAGTGGATTCATATATTTGAATAAGAGATCATAGTGTTATAAACCTATGCATGCATGAATATAGCGGTGATACGCGTGGTGTGGTTTTGGACATGTTATACTATAATGTGATAATGCGTGGAGTTTACAACTCACAGCTAAATATCGAACAATCTAAACCATACTATATATCGAACAATCTCACATTTTATTTGAATTTGTGATAATGTGTGGCGTTTGCAGCTCATAACTAAATTTTGAACAATCTAAACCATACTATATATCAAACAATCTCACATTTTATTTGAATTTGTGATAATGTGTGGCATTTGTAGCTCACAACTAAATATCGAACAATCTAAACCATACTATATATCGAACAATCTCACATTTTATTTGAATTTGTGATAATGTGTGGCGTTTGCAACTCACAGCTAAATACTTGTAGGCGTAGGGGGCGGGGCACCATACATTATGTGATAAACACATTATACATATGAGACATGGTTTAGATTATGAAGATCTAGCTAGAGCTTGAAATGTACTGTGATTTGAAATCAACATAAAGTGGATTCAAAAAATTGAGTTCGAGTTCATATAATATACATAGTTCATATCTAACTCGACAGTAATCATGTGGTGTGCTGTGAAGATAATATAGAAACGATGGTTTAACTTGACAATAATGATGATTGTAGATCTTATTAAAATAGAGAAATGAATTCAAATGGTTTAACTTGACAACAATCATGATTGTAGATCTTATTCAAATAGATAAATGAATTCAAATTTAGTTCATATTGAAGCGGTGGTATATACGTTTGGAATGCACTAAAATGTTCATTTGAGTAGCAGGTTGCATGCATTATACACGTAGCGAAATATTTTAATTGAACATAACATGGATTCAAAGTTTTGAATGGCATTTTTAGTAACTCATACAGTAAAACGGGACTAGACTCTCTTGTGTGGTGTGAATTGATTTCTTTTTGGTTTTTTCGTCGAGGGAAGTGCGAATTGATTTGGTACATTATATGTTAGGCTTGTCCGAAAATTTCAACCCGCGCCTTGTTATCCCGAAATTTTAAGATATCTCTTTGTCTCGTTGTGCTCCTAAAATTCTCTCCAGCTCAACCCGCACCTTGCTATCCCAAAATTACAACGCGCGCGAAAACTCCCACCTCCTGCGAAATCCCGACACACGAAATTCCCGTGATACCCCTAAACCGAAAGAACCACCTAGTTTAAATTGGTGGGGCTACTTTCGTAACTTAACCCACATTTCGGACAAGCGCGTCCCTAAGCCATGGTTCCCCCCTTCCATCCCCTCCGCCCCATTCGTACACCGAGGCCACGAAAACCCGCGAAGCCCCACACCCTCCTCCGTCCGCCACCTAGCCGGAGCCTCTTCCCCGACGACATCGTCCACCGCAACAGCTCGACGTCCCTCATCCACTGCACCGGATGAGAATCCATCGTCGATCTCGTCATCCTGTCGGTTCAGCCACCCCGTCCTCCACCTCCAAGGAGCTGCCCCGACATTTGCCTCGTCTTTCGTGCCACCTCCATTCCCACAGCGCCATCTTCACCTGCACCACCGGAAGAGCAGCACCATCACCGATTCCTCTGATGAAGCTGAGGCCTAATCGGCGCCACCAAAGAGGTTCTACACTAATAGCTGCATTTTCTTCTTGATTCAATTTCACGGTGCTACCGGCGCTCGGTACCGAGGCGCCATGGCGCGGCTCCATCTACGGCGGCGTTGCCGACCACTTCCTCCACGACGTCATTCCCTCAGCAGCGACATCCACATCAGTCGGAGCTGCTGCTGCTGCTCCGGCTCTCGCTGGCCCTGCTGCTGCTTCGGCTCTCGCTCGCGCTGCTGCTCTGCTCTTGCTCTTAGTCCCCTGCCTGGTCTGCTCTGGCTCTTGCTCGCGCTGCTACTCTTGCTCTTGCTCTCGGTCCCCTGCCTGGTCTGCTCTGGCTCTTGCTCGTGCTGCTGCTCTTGCTCTTGCTTGCGGTGTTGGTCTACTCTTGCTCGCATTGCTGCTGCACGAGCAGCAGCTCCGGCTCTTGCTCGAGCTCCTACTGCTGCTACCCGAGATGCTGCTACACGACCAGCTGCCCCGGCTCTCACACGCGCTGCTACTCTGGGCACTGCTGCTGCACTGCCCCGGCTGCTCTCTGGTAGTACGTTCACTGTTGGAGCGGCTACCGATTTAGATCACTGCTACTCTACCACTAGTGCTCGAGCGGCCAAAACTATTAGTGTACTGCTTTTCTGCTACTAGTGCGTTCAGTTTCGACAGTAAAATTCAGTTTTGACAACAAAATTCAGTTTCAACAGTAAAATTCAGTTTCGACAGTTAAGTTCAGAGATGAGCGGCTGATGTATTTTACATCTAGCACTTTTTGGTTATGTATTTTACATCATCTATCGAAGATGTTGTTAGAATACCACTTCAGGTTAACGTTGTCTCTCTTGTCCAGCTTCAGCCTCGCCGTCGTACACCTCACCAGAGCTGCTCCAACGACGAAACCCTCCATCACAGCGGAGCAGTACCCTTGGCTCCATCTCCAGGCGCATAAGATCTTCTTCCCCTCCTCCGACTGCCACTTCAGCCGTAGCATCCTCAGCGACCAACCCAATGATGCTGAGATCGACATTGCTTCGCCAAAGAGGTTGTACACTTGCTGCATTGCTTTTTACTCTACATGTTATATATATTGTCCACTGAGCACACGTAGTAACATGAAATACGATTAGTTTCTCCTATATAACAAGCAGTGAGGTACCAGGCAACTTAGCTATCCATGATGGACTCTCTCGAAAGCCATAATTATTTATTTCTGCGTGTTTGAGCTGTGCATGTGTGGATGGGCCTGGGAGTTGAGTTAGTAGGGCAGTGGCCTGGGTCCAAAGTAGTACAAGTAGCACAAATACATTTTTGGGGTGTAGGCTTTTGCCTGTTCAAGCCTGCCTACTAGAATTGCCAGTGGTTGAAAGGAAAAGTGAAGGAAAACATAGGAATTGGAAAGTTTCCTATGGTACTACTATTAATGCATTTGGTTCAAAGGAATGGAGCCAAGGAAAACTATAGGATTTGTTCCTTTAGTGTCTCTTTCAAAGAAAAACCATAGGAATTTTAATATCCACTTGGCCCTCCTTTTCAAATTCCTATTCATGAAGAACAAAACTAAGTGATAGTAGCATAATAGCATTATAACTGTACATTTTCTTATGGTTTGACTTAATTTGACCATGCTTCTTTGCATTCATGTGACCTTCCAATTCCTGTGAACCAAACACCCAGATTGACAGAAATCCTATGATTTTAAATTCTCTGCTTTGCACATGCATTCCTATCCTATTACTGTGTATTTCCTATCCCTACATTGTTAGAATCCTCCGATTCAAACGAGCCCTTACAGAATTACTTCTCTTACAGATAGTTGTCAAAGAAAACCTTGTGTGGTTTGTCCTGCTCCTGCCGCACTGTCGTCCACCCCAGCTCAGCTGCTCCAACGACAGAAGGGTCCACCATAGCAGGGATCCGCCCTCCAAACTATCTTTCGTGGCCTTAGTTCTTCTTCCCCACCACCGGCAGCCACGACAACTGCATTGCCATCATCAACTGAGCAGATGACCTTGAGGACTACACGGGTCCGCAAGAGAGGTCGCACTCTTTTGTGTCTGCTTACGTTATGCATTGCTTAATATTACATGCTACTTTATCGTCCTGTTCACCGATTAGACTCTGAGTCAGCTCCAAACTAATGCTCAAACTTGAGTTTTTAAATGGTTGTGGGGTACATATCGGGGCCGCAATCAATAGTATCTGTCTACTACCTGGTTAATCTCTGGTGTCTACTATGAGTTTCATGTTGGGTGGGAAACAAATAATAAAGAAGCCATTATCTGTATTTTTTAACTGAAGCCATTATCTGCCTACTATCATTGGTTTTGTGTCTATCCACAGGTTGCTACCATCACTTTGGATTTTTGCATGCACTCCTTACATAATCTCACTATGTTTTATTCCTATGCATGTCAGTTATTGTACACAATGGAACTGAACATGTAGAGCAAAAGAGACGAGCCTTGCGTGGCAATAAAATTTCATGCAGACGTCGCTCCATGGTGGGTGCAAAGGCAGCCCCCTCCACCCACTTCAGATTGTAATCAAGAGGAAGATAACTGTTTCGAGGGGGATTCAGAAGGAGCAGACCACTCCTATTTACCCCCTGAGGTCTTCGCTCTAACTTGGCATGCTGATGTTGGTCATACCATGCATATGGTGCCTTGCATTACTTACTTTATACATCAAATATGTCATCTGCTTAGTTTAGACATGCTTTGTGTGAATGCCATCTGTTTAGTTTCTATATCCCATATGTGAATTATGCATCGCCATCTTGTTTAGCCAGGCATCATATATGTGAATTTTGCAATGCCATCCTGCTTAGCCAGTCATCTTATATGTGAATTATATCACGCCATCCTTTTTTTTTCATTACGTATTACATTTGTCAACAATGTTAGTACATTAAACTACTCTTCGTGTGCATTAGCCATTTGACAAGGTGATGGAAAAAATCTGGAGTGAAAACAAGGTCTTCAGAGCAGACAATGCTATCTGACGAAGCGCATATCTCGCTGGTTACGGATAGCTCCTCAGAAGAGGATTCAGAGATAGATGACCAGTCCTATTTCCCCCCTGAGGTGTATGCTCTAACTTGGCAAGGTTATGTTGCTCATATCGTGCGTATGGTGTCTTGCATTGCTTTGTCATTTGTTTAGTTTAGACATGCTTTGTGTGAATGCCACCTGTTTAGTGTCTAATTACCATATATGTGAATTATGCAATGCCATCTTGTTGCAAGACATTATATATGGGAATTATGCAATGCTATCTTGTTGCAAGGCATTATATATGTGAATTATGCAATGCCATGCTGTTTAGCCAATCATCATATATGTGAATTATATCATGCTATCCTTTTTTTGTATTACGTATTCCATTTGTCGACAATGTTTGTATATTCAACTACTGTTCCTGTGCATCAGCCATTTGATGCGGTGATGGAAGTATCTAGAGTGAAAACAAGGTCTTCAGAGTAGACAATGCTACCTGCTGAAGCACACATCTTGCTGGTTACAGTTAGCTCCTCAGAGGAGGATTCAGAGACAGATGACCAGTCCTATTTTCCCCTTGAGGTCTATGCTCAAACTAGGCAGGGTTATATTACTCATATCATGCATATGTTGTCTTGCATTACTTAGTTTTTACATCGTATATGTGATTGCCATCTGCTTACTTGCTTAGTGTGTGTATATATATATATGTATATCATATATTTGAATTATATCATGCCATCATGTTTGCATAGACATCGTCTATCTGAATTATGGCATGCCAACCCATTTAATAAAGACATCATATAGTTATATCATCTCATCCTGTTTAGTGTTTACAGTCATCATATTTTGAATTATGTCATTCTATCCGTGAATTATATCATGCTATCATGTTTCCATAGGCGGCATGTATGTGAATTATGGCATGCCAACCTATTTAATAAACACATCATATAGTTATATCATGTCATCCTGTTTACATAGTCATCATATTTTGAATTATGTCTTTCTATCCTGTTTAGTTAGCCATCATATATGTGAAATTGTGTCATGCTATCCTGTTTAGTTAGCCATCATATATGTGAAATTGTGTCATGCTATCCTGTTTGGTTAGACAACATATATGTGAATTATTTCATGCCCTCTTTTATTCCCCACTAACCATTGCACCTGTCTATCATACAATGTCTGTACATTCAATTACTTTTCTTGTTTATCAGCCATTTGAATTGGAGGGGTGATGGCAGTATCTAAGGGAGTAACAACACGGTCTTCAGAAAAGATAGTGCTACCAGTCGATGCAGATAGAACCACGGTTGTACCTGCCCAAGAACCAGCCCCACCACACATAACCCAGACTCTCGCAGATTGTACCCCTACCCAGTTGGACAGAGAACCAGCTACACCCCTTCTAACCCCAACCCCAACAGATAGTAACTCAGTTCCAGTTGACACAGCACTGTCTCCACCACAGAGCACCCAAACACGAGCAATTAATAGGGCAACTGCAGTGCCCAAAGCACGAGGACCACCACTCTGAACCCCAACTCAACGCTTAAAGTAGAAGAAGAATTGTTCTCAGGTCAGGTTCTGTAGCTATGGTTCATACTCCTTTGCTCTTGCATCACTATATTTACTCATACCAACTATTTTCAAATTTGAAGGATGGAATTGAAACTCCAATGGCACAGCAGGTATGTTTTAAACCTGTTTCTTTAACTGGTTTGCTGTTGTAACTTGCTCTATGTTGATTTCAGTTTCAATTGAATAAACAGTTATGTTCTCATGTCATGCACATTACATGTGTTATTATTGCTGTGTAGTTTCCCACACTTATATTCTGTCTATGCTGCTTTGTCTTAAACAGATATTATTTGAACTGTGTCTCTATCTTGATTTGACAACAAAAACTAGAATGATATAGACCATACAGTGACCATGGTACATAGGTATATGTTTGTTTCAAGCTGTTATCCTGTCCACTTTACTACTAAACTGATTTACCAAAATGAGTTTCATATACAACATGGTAAACCTGTGATGTGTCTGCTTGTTTCTCTTTTAGAATGCGGACAAAATATTGGAGAAGAGTACCCCTTTATGCAATGGTAAAGGAAGTAATGCAGATAAGGTTCAAGATAGTGAGACATCCCTGTTGGTATCCAAGAAAGCTGGTAAAAACTATCCTGACGACAGTGAGACAACCGCAAAGTCCTATCTTGATGTAGTGTTCGAGTTACTGGCCACTACTGATGGCACAAGCTCTTCGAACTCACTTCCTGAATCAGTTCATCTTCTTGAGTCTCAACTTCAAGTTGAAAAACATCGATCAGATGTGCTGCGACACGAAGCCGAAGGACTGAGGAAGTCCCTACAGAATTCAGATGCATACTTTCTGGTGCAACAGCAAGCATTGGAGGATTTAAGAGCCAAACAAGAGAAAGTTAATAAGCTTGCTAAGCATCTTGCCAGCATGCTGGGTACCCAGGATATTGTTTCTTGAGCTCTTCTGAAGTGGTTTCAGTTCTGGACTTGTTTTGCTGCGGCGTTTATTTGCACTGGTCGCCAACTTTGACAACCAGTGTATGTGATATGCTGCTTTGTTCCCTATATTTGCACTGGTGGCGAACTTTGATGCCCAGTGGATGTAATATGTGTAATAGCCGTAATAGCCTAGCATTAGTTGCTTGCTTATTTATTTCCTTATTGTCTTGTTTAGTTGTTTGCTTGTAGTCACTGCAGTTCTTTTTCCGCGTTTTTCTAGTGGCCACAATAACTTATTTTTTATAACTAGGCCA